>JANZLQ010000078.1:1064240-1182737 GCA_026212715.1 Elanus axillaris | reverse complement strand
TGACTCCCCCTTATCACGAAGCCAGTTCTTGCTAGCTCCTGAAACTTGTTTACTGAAGCTCAACTCTGACCGGGAGTAACCGAGGCCTCCTTCAGTTAGTAATTTTCCACTGTGTTGCTCTGACTCTAGCTAACTGAAACATACCTTCCTGATACAAGGGATCACTAGACCCATGCCCTTTGTCTGCAATCCAATCCCCAACAGCATATCTAGTAAAATTTTACCTAGCGCTTTCTTTGAAGCCAGTTTAACGTACTTGGTTGAGAAATCTGAGAGGCAGGATGTTTTTGGGTTGTTTTTTTTTTTGTTCAATGCACTTCTGGTATTTGGTACTTTTAGGTTTGATGCACTTAAGGGTCCTTGTTGCCAGTTATAAAAAATCTTTATCTGGTTCTTGGAAAAACCTGTATCTATATCTGTTCCTTCTACTGGGGTAGCTCATCTAAAAGTAATGCTCTCATCCAACAGTTCTTGTGTTGCACTGGAATCTGCTCCTAGTTCTGTCGGCACATGCATATAATGTACCTGAAGTTTTGCACCTTCCCGTGTATCTTTCTCACGGACTAATATGTAGAATCTGCATGGTACTCTAAGCAGACATTTTTGGTTTCCCTAACCCCAACTCACTAGGGAGCATCCCATGGGCATCTGAAATTAGCATACATACCAGATATTCCACTTGCTATCTGGCAACAATTTTCCACTATTGGGTTTATCGACTTTGGTTCATTTATCTCAGCAGTGCCTGAAGAGACAAAGGTAGAATTGAGTGTCCACCTCAAATAGTTATCTTTTTATGTCTTCCCTTGATGAGGCTACCATCCTTTATGACTACTATCTGTTAATGACTGCAACAGGCAATTCCACGGCATTCCAAGCAGAAGCATTAATAATAATAATAATGTGTGATCTTTGTCTGCTAATAGCAGGGCAGTATTTACTTGACTATGGTAGTATCTTAAAACCTGGAATCTAGACTAGTCGGCTACCTTGCTTTATGTTTCTGTGACTAACATATCAACTTCATTCTAGACCTTTTTCCTTTTTCGGTTTTGAACTATTTCCATGTTCAAGCCGTGGTATCTAGTTTTTGTGTTAATGAAAAGCAAATGTTAAAGTCTATCCTGAGAGAAAAGAAACCAAAACAACCATGTCTCCTGGGAAAGAAAATTTACTTTTTACTCTAGGCTCAGAATAGTTCATGACTGATCTATGCTGCTAAAGAATTATTCCACCTACCAGCACTAAGTCACAGATATTTGAGAGAGGACTGTTCTGACTTAAAATAATTATTTTTAGAGTCAGTTCATGGTGAAGTTTCTTTAATGGCTTCAAGATTCACGAGGAATGGGTTTGGTTTGTTACTTGTGTCCTTCCTAAGAAAGTAACATATAGCCAGTAGTTTAAGACTTTCTTTCTGCTATATAGGTAGCATTTAATCTCAGGAAGATAGAATGGACTTTCTTTACTGAAAGGGCTGTCAGGCCTTGGAACAGGCTGCCCAGGGAAGTGGTGGTGTCACTGTCCCTGGAGGTATTAAAAAAGCGTGTAGACAAGGCGCTTCAGGATATGGTTTAGTGGGCATGGTTGACGGTTGGACTCGATGATCTTAAAGGTCTTTTCTAACCTAAACGATTTGGTGATTTCTGAAAGGACTCTGTATTTACCTCGGGATCTTTACAGTTGTGCTTTCTTTGGGGAGAGGCAGATGTAGATTTCCAGAGTATTGCTGAAAGGCGGATTCATTTTGAAGAGCTAGACCAACTTCTTCATCTTAAATTTGCATCTTTAGAAATCTGTAGAATAGAAGTAAATAAATACCTAAGGTCTAGAAAGGAAGATACAAAATCAGTACTCTTGTCATTCATGCAAGCAGCCATTTTGATGCTAGATTGAAAACACTATCACCTTTCTGGTTCCTCATACTTCTTTTCATCTTCTCATCCTTTGTTTTTCAAAGAGGCTGGCTTTGGAATTATTAAAACCTCATAACTTTTTTCAGAATTGGGGTGCAGACTACATAAATGAGGGAGACAAATCTCCATTGCTTGGTATTTATACAGGTACTAAAGTACAAGTTTTGGAAAAGGAGTTGTATTTCGGGCCAGTTTCTTCAACACCTTTGCAATGCTGTTCAGTGAGGAATTCTCTTTATTCCTTTGCTCCCTACAAACTGATCACATTGGCAGGAAATAATTTTGAATATCAAAACCCTATCTGTGTTTTTGCCTGAAGAACCAAGAGAAAATGACTTGGTAAGATTTCTCATGAGGACCTGAATTTTATTTCTGATAAAGCAAGTTCAGGGCAGGGTTGTCTCAAAGAGCAAACGTTAAAAAGTGACAGAAAAGTTATGTATTAGCAGCAGTATATGAGAATCGCAGATGGTGTTACCTACTTTATTTATGTACTGCAAGACATTATATAGGCAAAAATAGGATTTCTTTTTACTTAAGATCTTTTCGTTTCTTCAAGATGTGCTTTCTCCCAAATACTTAAGTAAATGGCATAAACTGTCTAAATGAAGTATGTCTCGGGGCATGATACAGAGCAAAATGAGCAACTTGACTTTAGGTGGTCCATGCAGAAACTTACGAAGAAATAAGAGGAACTGTGAATTTCACATTTTCCCCAGTGTGTTCCTGTTGCTGAATGCACAGACTATATAATGTAAATAACCACAGTAATTTTTAAGGAATTGACAGGTATGCAGTATGCATGTAAACTGACACTAGGATGGAGACAGACTGATGAGCTGGGTCCAGCCTCACAGGCACACACCTTTTGCCAGCTCCTTGGATTCTTCGGCACAATAGAATCTTTACAAGTAACTGCAGATGCAGATTTAGCTGTTATGAAAAAGCAGGCTGTAATCACTTTATGCCTTTGTATGTCCTCTTGAGGATACACAGCGTATAAATGATGAAATTATAGAGATCATCACCAGAAGATGAAGTTCCCCTGCAGCAAGACCCAGGACGGTTAATGGAAGTGGCCACGGGAGATCCCCACGTTAGTAAGCTCGGCTCAAGAAAGGAAAGCGGTTGAAGCACCATCTCTAAATCAACAGCTCTCTCCCAAGCCTTGATGTTACTACCCGTCTTACTTCCTCGGCAAGGTACATCAGAGGGACGTATTCTGCGCTATTTCCACACGCAGCGGACCGCCGGTGCGGTTTGTTCTCTTTCCTCCCTTTACCACGCGTGTGAGAAGCCGTGGGCCAGCGCGGGCCGCCTCTCCCCGCGGGGCCGGAGGGCTGCTCCTCTCCCTCAGAGGGGGCTCAGGCGCCTCACGTCCCCGGCTACTTCTCTAACTCTGCCGAAAGCTCCCCGGCTGACGGCTCGCTCTCCGCCACCCTCCGCTCCCTCCCGCCTCGGGGCCCCCTCGGGGCGAGGGGCAGCCCTGCCCGCCCCGCCGCGGCTCGCGCCCCCTCAGCGCTCGCCTCACAGCCCGCGGCGGCGGTCGGCGCGAGGCGACTTGAGGCGCGGCGGTCGGTAACGCGCCTGCGCAGATCTCCCGGGCATGCTCATTAACAGCGAAGGCGCTGAAAAGGGGTAAAAAAAAAAAAAAGGCAAAAAAAAAAAAAAAAACCCACACCAAAACCCACCCTGAGAGCGAGCGGCGCCGCTGATACTACACCCGCCGGAGAGGAGCGGCGGCAGCAGCCGCAGCGGCGGCGGTGGGGCTACGCCGCGCCCGGCCCCGCTTCCCCTCGCGCCTTGGCTTCTCACAGCCTGCCGCGCCGCCGCCGTTAGCTGCGGGTCGAGCCGCGGCAGCAGGAGCCGGCGCCGTCCCCTCAGCGGGGCGGAGGGGCCGGGGCGGGCTGCGGGGGAGCGGCCGGGCGCCGGCAGCGGCAATGTGGATTTATATTCGCCCGCGCCGCAGCCGCCGGGGAGCGGGGCGCGGGCACCGCACCTAGAGGCGATGGGAGAAGCCGTCGGCGGGGCTGAGCCGGGGCGCTGCTGAAAGTTCAGCCGGTGGCCGCGCTCGGTAAGTTTGCTGGGGAGGCGGGAGCGGCGCCGCGGGCGGCGGCCCAGGTGCTGCCGCGCAAGTTTACCTCACTTCGAGGGGCCAGCGCCGGCAGGGCCGCCGCTCCCCTCTCCTCCCCTCCTCCTCCCCTTCCCCCGCCTCGCCTCGCCGCCCCTCAACGCCCCTCGCCTCGGTTTTCGGCCGGCGGCGAGGGGCGAGTCACCTGGGGGAAGGAGCCCGGGCGCCGCGTCCCTCCAGGCAGCCCTGCTGTGTCATTGTGGAGCCGGGGACGGCTGCTCGCTGCCGAGCGAGAACCTGTGGGTGACGGAGTTCAGCGAGAAATGGGTCAGATCGCAGCCGTTCGCGCGGCTGTGTCAGCTGCTGGAAGAATCGGAAAGTAGGGAGGATGGGATGGATGGGAAGAGGTTGCCGTTAAGATAATGTCAGCGGAGTGCATTGATCAGTGCTTTTGTCTGCGGGCACTGCCTTCATTCCCATTCGTTTGTCTCGCCACGGGTTTACCAAACTGAAGCCGACGGATTCCGCTGTGTCTGTAGGTCTGTAGTAGGCAGAGACCGATAAATGTGTAAGTTTCATCGTAATACGGTGATTGTTGCAAGGGGTGATCCGTGTGTGCTAAACCGTAAAACACATCCGTTTGTATCTGACTGAAACCCGAGTGATTCTCTGAATGGACAGATACCCCAAAACAAATCGTAATCCTAGCGTAAATGAAAAAAAAAGAAATGTTGCCGTGTACTGGATTTGAGCCGTGTTTCTTCAGCTAGTTTTACTATAGTTTGGTTTTGTTATGAATGTGTAAGAGAAGAGTTAACACAATGAAGGAATGTACGCCAGCAGTGCAATAAATTAATGCAACAACTATGTCGCACCACATACTTGCACAACTAGAGTTGCAATTTTCGTGAGAAATATAAGGTTATTTGAAAAAAATGGTATCTCTAACGGGAGACCCCGACTTTGTAGCATTTACCTCCTACACTTTTAGATTTGTTACTGTTTGGTAAAATCTGTCCTATTGTTTTAATTAAAAGAGACTATCCACGACTGATCATTTGAATAGGGCCTGTACAGGTATAATAAGGGCTTCATACAAGGGCTTTATTACTGAAACAATAACTGGTGGTTTACGTATTGTGATAGGTGAACGCAGAATTTCATCTCCCTTGAGTTTATGAATATTTCATTCTGTCGCGACTGCATGTTACTGTAGGTAGCTAAATGATTTGTGTGTGTGTGTGTGTGTGTGTGTGTGTGTGATTGTTTCTAGGATCCCTTTCCCTGCATCGTGTTACTTACTGGAACTTAAATTGCTTTTATGCTTTTATTTCACAATAATTAAAATGTAGAGCCAAGGTTGCCATTTACACACGAGTTGGTTGTGCCAGTGCCTTCAGCATTTAAAAACCCTGCCATCAGCAGAAATCCATGCTCTGTAGTTACTTTCTGATGTGCCACACAGTCTGTCTAATGTTTTACCGATCATGGATACGAGGAAGGCAAACGAGGTATGATTGAAGGTGAATGAACACCAGAGAAAGCCTGATTCTCTGTGGTGTGGCTAATTAACGTGTTTAGGTAACTCAGGATTGCACTGTTTTATTCTGTATTTGCCAGCATTTTCTGGACATAGAAACAAAAGTGATACCTGGTTTTTGTCCTGCTTGTAGCCATGCTAAGGTACTGTGATATATTCCTTGTTCTTAATCCACTATCAGTTTTTCCAGGCTTGCCATTGCCAAGGTGGTTGCAATTGCTAGCCTGTATTTTTGGGAAGTGCTGTGCATTTTTTTGCATATTTTTGGGAAGTGCATTTCAAACCTCCCTAAATGTATATACCTTTTCAGGATGCTGTCCCAGGACAACCAGTACTTCTTACTAGTGCAGAAGTATTTCAGATATCTGGTAAAACTGGCACCAGAAATGGGATGAGAAGGCGAAAACCCATTAAAGCAATAGTAAAATCCAACACCGCTGTGAAAAAAACATTCCAACCACAAAACAAAACCGAGTATTGCTGGAAACATCATTAAGAACTTTCTAAATGGCTTGGAATAACAGTACCATTGTTTATTTGACCCTTAAACAAATGTCAGAGGCACACTGATACATCCTAGAAGCGTAAGCACTCTATGTGGAAATTGTAAAGGACGTTAGAACCTGATTTCCTGACACCTATATACTTATGAGTAACTGAATATTTCAGGCAGGCCTTGCTTTTGGGGATCGAAAGTCCTATATTTTACCATTGAGTTTCACTTCTACTGCAGGTAAAAAGAGTTTTGCTTCCATCTAAATGGAGCTGGGTCGAATTTACGCTCTAATAAAGCTATTTCTTACCACTGCCTCCAAAAGGAAGATGGCCAAATGAACCAAAGAAATTATTTTCCTAATTCTATGGAATTTCAGTAGAAGGTAATACCATAGTGTCAGTTATATTGATATTGGAGTTTTTTTCTGCTGTATGTTCATTTTTTATTTGTCTTTGAACTTCAGTAAAACTGTGAAACATGCATAACTTCAAATATATCCCACTGTCTTCAGCTAGGATGCTGACATGATGAAGTGTATGCTTAAGTGCTTTGTTGGAGGAAGACCTAGGTTGCCTCCCATATATCCTTCTGTGTTGTAACCATCTCTGACCAAGAGAAATTATGAAGATTGACTTTATAATTTATTAAGTATACATTACTTGGTGCTTTAAAGCATAGTTGCCATTTAGGTAGGAGAAAAATAAGCAGAAATAGTAGAGTGTAAGATTTAGAAGATGGTCGTCTCTATAAGGATACTATTTTTTCTCTTAAAGCAAAACACATCAGAAAATATTTTTCAACACTCCTACAATGCTTTCTGTTATTTTAGTTAAAAGCTTGTAGGTCTAACCCTACATACAGCAGCGTGTTGACATTCTCCAGTATGGCAAAGTGGGTGACTGGGGGAGAGAACAACATGCGATCCTGGCGGTTTGTTGCCAGCTGGAGGTGCAACTGATGCCTGTGACAGGTTGTGTGGGTGGATCGTCACGCCGTCTTGCCGCTCTGTGACTTGATGCGAAGGGACGCAGGCCCATAAACTTTACCAAGGATTCTTTCCAGCTTATATTGCAGTGATAGCATCTTTGCAAGGATCTGTGCAGGGAGCACTCTGAGAGTTGAAGGCAGCTGTGCAATTCCTTTACAGATCAGTGACTGTGGGTGGCATTTGTCACAGCTGATGTTATGACCAGAATTTTTCCAGGGGTGGTACCCTGGATTAGGACTTTCAAGCCCTTTAGCTACAGCCAGTGTGTTGCAGGGTTTCCATTTTTCTGAAGTACTGTGCAGCCCCTAAGTCCTCCAAAAGTTGATCCTAGGTATGGATTTGGTAAAGTAGCATTGCATAGCCAAGCAAGAGCATTTTATTTTGCTTTCCACTGAGGAAAACCTCTGTATGTCTGAGGTTTGCACAAATCATTTAGCACAAATGATTTACAAGCACACCCAGAGCTTTCACTTTATACCTACATTCCAGATACAAAAGCCCCTGTGAAATAGCTCCAAGGTGAAGAACTTCCTGTGTATTTACATGGAAATGAGCACACCAAGGTTACAGCAAAAGCAAGCCTATCTGGGCTGGGTACATTGTATTCTGGTTCAAAAACAATTTGACAGTGTTCAATATAAGAGTTCTGAAGTGTTTTGTGGGCTTATTTGTATGTCATTTCCCAGAATTCTTGCCTGTGATATCGCTGTGCGAGAGTGGTACCCAGGTGTGAGCTTCTAGAGGGAAAAAGCTGAGTGCTTTGGGGAAAGGCACTTGGTATTAACTTGGGAATTCTGTTCTACTGTACACGTGATCTGATCTAATCGTCAGTCTCTGAAAGCCTTCCGCTAGTGAGTTTACAGGACTATTGCTATCAACAATGCAGTGGTTGTTCAGTCATTCCCCCACAAATGGTAGGTCAGGAAGAGTGGAATACTCTTCAGGGGCAATTCCTTTTTAATAATTTCTCTTATGTATTTAGTTTTGTTTGAAAAGCTGTATGTTACTGTGTGGTTACATTTAGAGAAGGCCTAAAATGCAGTTTATGCCTGAAGTAGATGGTGGGAAGTTTCTTTTTTGGGGCAGATCACTCCAGTGTCAGGTCAGATGTGCTTATCTTACCTTAGGCAGTTCCATTGTGCACGGGAGAGTAGTTGTCAACCACTGTCTTTCTCCTGGAGATTTAGGTGTTTTTTCAGATAACCTGGAGCCAGCCCATGGAGCAACTTGAAGTTAAGATCCAAAAGCTGAAACGGAAATCAGTAGTGGATAAGGGGGAAAAGTCTGGAGTGTGTGGGACAAAGAAAGCAGAGATAGAAAACACTACCAGTTGCTGATGGTAGCAGCTTCTCCTGATAATTGTATAAAATGCAACACCTTGTATTAGCTGGAGTTTCCAAGTACTGAAGGCTTTGTGACAGGTGTATCATGGGCTGTAGTCCTGCCAAGATGTAATGCAGGCATGAACAGTCAAGGTCAAGCCATTGTCTGCCTGGATGGACAAATTCTTAGCCACGCAGAGAGGCCAGAAAACTTTACTTGTGACTGTCGCTATTCTGAGAGTTTGATGTCAGACAGAAATTCCAGTGTATCTTTAAAGTGTGGACAGAGCTGGAAAATAATGGGTCTTCCTCTAACTCACTGCTAAGAATGTTTCAGAAATCATTCCTCAGCCCAGCAACATCAACTCTTGTCTTTTTCAGGTCCACTTTTAAGGACCTATTCTTCATTCTTAAGCTGCTCCTTACCCTGATGTGCGCCATCGTGGTGTTGCTATTGATCTGCATAGTTCAGTGTCTTCCTGAGCAAATGGTCTGAAAAAAAAGCTTATTCTGTGCTAGCACCCTGTTCTTCCAGAGTTTCCAGAGTCTGATGGCTGTCTGGGTGGTGAGTCTGTCCCAAAGCCACAGACCCAGGACGTGCTGAGTCCCTCATGTGTGGATGTTTGTCCTTCAGACTCCGAGGTTACAGCTCCAGGGCAGGCTCAGATTCATGGCAGCATGAGGAAGCTCCCAGACGGTCTACCTGGAACAGCTGCCCAGAGCCACAGTGCCTGGCAGGTGCCTCTGGAAGGGAGGTTTTGGTCCTTTGTGTTGCTGCTGTGGGCAGCAAAGCTATTAACCATGCCATTAACCTCTTCCAGTGAGTGAGGCCCAAGGACCATCTGCTCTGAGGAGAATAAATAAAAAATTCAGATTAAAAAAAATCAAAAAGAAGAAATTCACTGTGAACTGAAAGCCTTGCTTTGCAGGCAGGTCTACTTCTGCATTTCCATGCATTTGATGTACTCTGCCTCTCACACTTCTCTTGCCTTCTAGTGAAAGAATCCTTAGATGAACCTATGATTGTGCCTTTATTGCATAAATAAGCAGATGAGAAGAATAGAAGAAAGAGAAAAACTGTTAGTACCTCAACTGAAGGCAAGACTAATAAACTCATATTTTATTAGACATCAGACAATCCATAAGGAGAAGAGATTTTGGGAGTCAGGCCTCATAATTTTCATGGCCCCAAAATTCATCTTTATCTCATATTCTGAGAATTCCTTTTACCTTGAGTAAATACACGTTTAAAATATATATATTTGCAGGTGGCATATTGAGAATCTGGAATGTGGAGAATTAGGTCCAGTGCTGGTTTTATGTTAGAGTTAAAGCATAAAGTTGGAGGAGGAGGAATTGACCTCTGCGCTTTACCTGTGTCTGTACTAAAACAACATACCTGATAGTGCATATGAACGATTCTTTAAAATCTTACCCAATACTGAGACTTCTGAAAGAAGAATACGCTATTTAAAATAGTTTTCCCCTTAAACAAATTGCAGGAGAAATGTTTTGGCAAATAGCGAACAGCTGTTTAAATTTTTCAACCAACTGATCAATGAGTGGATGAAGCTTGAAAAGCTGATCACACTCTGACTGGTTCTTGGGGCAAACATGGAAATACTCATTGTTATACAGAGATTTCGGGAGAAATAAGTACTAGTTAGAGTTATTACAAATTGAAATTAAGTGCATATGTAGTTGATTAGGTAACAAATCCAGGGACATAAACAATGAACATCATGGGTGGGAGCTAAACAACACTCTTGAGTCATCAGAAACACAACCACAAATTTTGTATGCAGAAGACACAGAACTGGCTCTCTGGCTAAAGGCAAATTCGTCTTGGCTGCAGAAGAGTTGCGAGGATTCCTACTTGGAGGAAGTTGCAGCATTGAAAAGGGCTTTGTTATCTCCTCTTGAGCAGTTGGGACATTTTTTTGACTCGGATGTAGTGGTATGTGTTAGTGCCTGTGTGCTGAGACTGGAAAGTAGTCCTATTCAGGACTGTACATGACAGCCTAGAGCTTGGCCAGTGCATGGCATATCCTTCCCACTTACGTAGAGCTTGTTCTCAAAAGCCCAGTATTCACAGGAATTCCTGTCAAAGGGTTGAGTGCCAGCTTGTAACAAATCTGGGGCTTCGAACAATGGATAATCAATGAAGCTAGAAAAGAACAATACCCATGTTGTTGCATGCTATTCCCAGTGTTTTGCTAGATGCTCCCGGTGTTTTTAGACCATCTCTATCTGTGGAAAAAGCTTACTGTGTCGTACTGCATCCTTACGGCACAGTAATTCTTACTATACTGAGGTTAAGGTTTACTTAATTGCTTGGAGCTAAGAGGGTGGTATAGTTACTGATGTGTGAAGCGGTTCAGTTTTTGTTTGGCTCCATATTTGGTTGTTCTCTGCTTGGCTGTAGCCATTCCACTCACACAGTGGCTGGGATTATTTCCCAGCAGCTTGTGCTAGGTGGATTTCTGTACTGACTAGATGCCAGTAGTAATTATCCAGTAGAGAGTATAAAAAGTTGCACAGTCCCAGTAGAGTTATTAGTTTCTAACAACTTGTCTCAGAAAATACCCAAATAGTAAAGAAAATGGGACTGCAGCTGTAAATAGGAAAAATGACAACAGGAGCACTGATAATATTTTCCATGGAAGTAGGGCTCAGATCAGGTTCTAATGTGATGTTTAAACATGTAGAAGAAAAAAGGACAGATCTGAAAGATATTACAGATATTAAGTATTCTACAGTAGTTTATTTCCTTCCTCACTCCTCATCCTTTCTCCATGGCTCTGGAATTCTCCTTTGCCTGTAATGAAAACTTCTGTGTTGTTTAATTTCCCCACATTGCATTCTGAGCTATAAGGGGAATATGAATTGTTCCAGGAACTATAGTAACCAGTGCATCTTAACTGGGATAAAACAAGACACGATTTGGCTCATAGTATGGACAAAGACAGTCATGTATAAAATTTGTTAGACAGCCATGATTTACTAGAAAAAGAATAATTCTTCCATGCCTAATGGCTTCTGCCATGTGTTTAAATACAGCTGTTATTTTCATTATACATTCTATTAAGTGAAGACCAATCTTGTTATAGAAGCAGAATAGAAATAGTTTCCTTAACTGAAAAACAAGTGTTGGGTGAATAAAAATTACAGACTCAAGCCCCAGAGCTTGGTTAATGTACTTACTGTTCCTGGGCTTCTTTCTGAGTTCATTCCATTGAACACCTTCGCCTGTAGTTTCAGGGTTTATTCTTTTTGAAAAGATATTCTACGCAAGTTTTCAAAGTGATAATGTGATCAACAACTGAAAATACTGCAGGGAGATAAAATGAGTATTTCCCCATTTAGTTCTAGACCATCTGGAAAGGATTGTTACCATTGACTGGAGAATGAAAATAAAATGGTGTGGAACCTATGCCTATATCTTTAGCATAAGGTCCGTGTTAATTGATTTCAACAAATGCCTCAAGCACCACTGACACCTCTTCTTCGCTATTAACTAATGATGGTTGTCTCACTGAGGTTATTACTGAGTCTATACTCATTTCCAGGAGCTCATAGCAGAAAATCTCTGTTTGGATCCAAACTAAAATGATCAAGATAAGTCTTTGTGGAAAGGGAGTTAAAGGGCTAGTATCTACCAAAGATAATTGCTGTAGCTGTTATATTTAGTAGTAATTTGATATTAACTATAGTATAATAAATGTGCATTGTGCTTTGCTGAGAATTCAAAAACAGTATGTTACTGCCTTCGGGTTGTTACCATGTGAATCAGACATAATACGGGGATAACTACAAGTCCTCACAGAGGAGCAGGTGAACATGTTATGTGGGGGTAGGATGTAAATAACGTACACTCTTTAGGTGAATTAAGAGTCAAAGAGACTGGCATGGAGGGCAGAGAGGGAGTCTTTGCTGGAAAGCTAATTGAAAACAGCAACTTTTACATAGGGCTGGAAGGAAGGGGTTTGTAAGGTTAGTATTTTGAGACGAAAGAACTTTATGAAGTGTGTATTGGGTCCATGTGGAGTTAAGGAAGCACACAACAGAATCTCGCAGAGTTCGCAAAATGCCTATCTAGGCTTCACAGACATTATACAGTGCCCTGGTTAGCCTTGTTAACTTTATTGAGTGTGCTTCGAGGACATGCAGACTTTCAAAGTATGTGAAAGCCACTTTTAATAATTAATTGGCTCACTCTCTCCCACCTATTGCTTCATATCTAATAAAAGGCAACAGTGAGTATTTGCCAAAGCCAACAGATACAATAATATTTGGGTTAGTTCGGTTTGAGATATGACAGGCTAGAAAGGATATCCCCAAAGATCTTACAAGTGAAACAATCCCCATTTTTTGTCCTGTCTTATTTCTCCCATGACTCTCATATGATGAGCTCTTAGACTAAATTTTCCCTGATCTAGTAAGTGATTTCAGGAAGATCAATCCACTTTTACAGAATGGGAAATGTGTGCATGCGTCTGAACTGATTTATAACTGGAAGCATGTTTCAACTTTAGTGTATCAGGGAGACATGCTGAAATATCCAGGTGATAAACTGACTTCTGCCTTAAGCAGAGCAGCCACCATCCACACGATCATCTACATCCATGCACATGCAGTGTGACACAGGAAATGACACACCTTTATCAAATGACTGTTAAGATAGATGTAGGGAAATGGTGAGCTTGCTGGCATGAGCTCCAAGACAGACAGAGAATCATAGAATGGTTTGGGTTAAAAGGGACCTTAAGGATCAGCTAGTTCCAACACCCCTGCCATGGGCAGGGACACCTTCCACTAGACCAGGTCGCTCAAAGCCCCATCCAAACTGGCCTTGAACACTTCCAGGGATGGGGCATCCACAGCTTCTCTGGGCAACCTGTTCTAGTGCCTCACCACCCTCATAGTAAAGGATTTCTTCCTATTATCTAATCTAAATCTACCTCTTTCAGATTAAAGCTGTTACCCCTTGTCCTTAAATGTGTGCAGTTTAAGTGTGCCTGTTGTGCACTCGGGGAAATTTTTGTTTAAACCGAGAACACTTAAGTTTGAAGGAGGCCATGAATATGTTTCCAGAGGGAGAAAGGAGGAAACTGGGAAGCTTAATGGGAAGGAAAGCCATATAGGTTTTCAAGAGGCCAGGAGGAGCAAGGCAGTAACAAAGGGTTGGACATTCATCCTGAACCTGACTTTATCTGCCTCCCACAGCAGGGAGATAGCTAATGTGGTGGAAGCTTACTGTCGCCTGCTATTGTGCTCTTATGCAAAGCATAGCCTTGTTAGACCTTAAAATGGGTACCAAATGTGCCACTTCTTGAACTTGTCAAGAGGACACACACTGTGCAGAAGATAAATAAATGATTAATCAATTCTAAGAGAAGCCATGTGGAGGCTAGAGAGTGAGCAGCAATCAAGGTTAAGGTGGCTTAAGGAATCTTTACAAGAAGGGCCATACCACAGACCTGTCATGAGATAATCAGCCAGATCTACCCCAGAATTGGAATCACCCAGTGGTGGGAAATGTTGCTCAGGACAGGAACAAGGCTCTGGCTTCTCTGGTCTGGTCTCTGCTGTGCGTGTTCTGCCTCTTGGTAACACTCACCAGCTTTCTCTCTCTAGGCAGTTTCATAGTCATAGCCTTTTGCATGCTGTTGCATGCAGAACAGTTACTAAGGTCTTTCTTACTAACTGGTCAAGTAATGCAGTCACATTTATACCTAACTGCTATTATATTAGACTTACATACTCACAACAGGCTGTCTGTTAGATCATACTATCCCATGGACTGTGGCTTTATTCCTGGTAGCTCAGAACTGTCCATAACGCCCATGTCGCCTACAGGTATAAGCAAAGCCCATTAAAAGATGTCATTCTGCAGTGCCAGTCTGCATTTCACAAGTCTCTGTGCATGCTACCTATGATCACATCATGGCATCTCTTAGTCATACATCCACATCCGATGGTAGTAACTAGAAGAGACCAGAGCCATTAAAATTAGATAACCATAGATAACAGGCACTTATGTATTATGTACTGTATGTTGTTATTAAGAACTAGGAGCAGGAAGACACAGTGATACATCGGTTAACAGGTGCCTAAAGCGGTACTCTCTTATTTGCCGAAACAGGTGACTTGTTTCTCCCCTATGCAAAGGAAGCTTATAGATGAATGTGTCGTAGGTAGAACTTTCACCATTTTTGAGATGCAAGTCAGAGCAGTTGCACCTGTTGACACATAGTTCTGTGGTATCAATAGTCTCAGCATGCAGTGTGGTCCTTGCTTTGTCATACCTCATGGCTTCCCTTCTAATGCTGCGGCAGAGGCTGTCACAGCTACCCAGAAGACTGTGAGGAGGAGTACAGGACTTCAGCAGTCAGGGTCAGAACCTCTGAAAGGTGGTGTGGAGATTACTGCAGAGAATTTAAAAGGTGAGGTACCAAATAAGTACAGAAATGCACCGTGCACCAAGCTACTCTGTGCAGAAACAGAAGTATATGTATCGTGCAGAGTAAAGGCAGAAAATACTAAGTTCTTCTTCCAACCAAGATTTGTTGTATTATAATGGTGTATAAAATAATGGGGGAAAAGCACATGTGCAACAAGCAAGAACAATAAAACTCACATTTAAAAGCCAAAACAATAGAAAATGCATAAATGCAGCAATAGGATCTAGTGATAAGTTTTAAGTGCAAAGTCAAGGAAGAGACGAACAAGGCAGTTTATCCATCTTCCTCTGTTGTTAGCAGGTGTGAGAGAATGGGACCTGCTTGTATGGCAGGCTGCTGCTTGATCTGAGGTATCTGGGAGCACATTGACCATAGGTAAAATACTCTTTGGGTACTCTCTCTGTCCAGGTGGTAATGGATGCCAATGCAATACTGGCCGTAGTGGGGGACCAAGTATCACCTCTGATCTCTAGTCTGTTACTGTCCCCTTTCCTGATCTCCTTCCAAACCAGTGCCAGCATGTGTTGGCAATGCTCCTGTGGACTCAGGAACAGAGGGCAGAGACCACACCCTTGATGTGAGTATTACCGTATCTCTCCGACAGCAGCTTTAGCACTTTTGCATCAGTCATAACTAACAACATTTTAAAGCTGAGATCTAATTTTTTACTTCATAATAGGCTACGGACAAATTTTGTATCCTGCTGGTGAAGGAAGTTCATCACTTTTTCACAGGCATGTTACATTTAATTTAATTTAATACAATTTAATTTCTCAAAATGATTTATGACTGAGTAAAACTTATTCTGAGTAGAAACTGAGCAGGAGGGAGTGGGGAGGTACAGATTGTTAAAAAGAATCCAGAGGAAGGTGGATTAATAGGCTCAGATGTGGTAGTCAGATGTGTGTTGTCAGTGCTCTAACAGTTTAAAGGATTCTTACATTTACACACTTAGGAGAAGGACATGCTATAGCATGAATGCGAAATTGAAACTCAGTTCTGTGCATTAAGCTCTTTGAAGTTGTAAGAGAACTGTTTTGCGCGGTATAATTTTGGGAATAATTTTCATGTTTGGAAAAAAAGGGACGAATGTGGACAGGTTGCAGTTTGAAACAAATCTGGGGGTTTAAAGTTTGTTAAAATAACAATTTTACTGAACATGCATAGTCCAAATCTTACTCTATTCCACACAAAAGACAGAAACTCCCTAGGTGAGATTTTATCTGGGATTGGGAATTATCCTGCCATGGAGCAGGAAAATGCTCTACATTTTCCACTTCATTGTTGAATGATGATGTGCTGGAAAATGCTTTGATGCTTTTTAAAATGAAACTGCTTCCACACAGAGTTTTCAGATGCACTTACACTCTAAAAGTTGATATGAATGACCTGACAATTGCATAAAATGAATGCAACTGTAAATAAAATTACTCACTGCAGTCTCATAGTCAGGTGTGCATGCTTGCTGGATCAGATCTTGCAATTTCAAGCTTTTGAAGGGGAAGTACCTTCTCTATGTATTTAAACATTGGTACAATGAAACCTATATACTTATATGTTCTTGTAGCACTAAGTATAATATTTCAACAGTGTAAAATTGTATTTCCTACTAAATCAAAACCAGTCTTAGAGCTCAGTAAAACAAGTGTGCTGGGGATGTGGTATCTAATCTGAATCTGGTTTTGGCAGTAGATAGTTCATATAAAGTGCTAGTGTAATAATTGAACAATGGTTTGAAGCACCTTAAAAAGAAAATATATTTTAAAGTTGAAACCATCAGCAAACTCGCATTTTCCTAGGGTGATACGTTTAAAGAGGTATTTCATTATAATGCAATATTTCAAATTCCAAGTAGTCTCTTTTTTTCCATGTAGAAGGGATGCGTAACAATATTAAATGTTGCTATTGGTATGAGCTCCTTAGCCTGCAGATTTATAAGAGCGCAATTATTTGTCCTCTTGCAGGAGCATCATTTTGAAGAGTAACATATCCGTAATAGATCCAGGTTGCTTTTTTATCAGCAGCCGATGGTGACACTCTTAAGAAAGGGCCGAATTCTTATACCTACAAATAGATTTGTCAACAAATTATGAGCATGCGAGACAACAGTTCAGTCACATTTTGCTTTCATTTTTTTCTCTTTTGTGCTAACTTTTGGGTGTAACTTCCAACTGTCAGCTCTTTCAGCTGAGTGTCACCCTTTTTAGAATTGCTGCAGCATGTCAAACCCTTTAAAATTACCATATGTCAGCTCTTTACCATATTGACTGAAAGCATGCGTATTGGGTTGTTCCCCTTTGCCCCTACCTGTGTTGCTCTTGGTGACAGCCAGGTGATTATTTTAGCTGACAATTCAGCCTCTGGCAGGAATGTCCCAGGTGTATTTGATGTGGCTGTGCCGAGTCTGGAAAAGTCCATCGGTCGCAGAACCAGACAGCAGGAAGAATGGGGCTGGGTGGTGGATGTGCTTGACAGGCTGGCTAGTGAGCAGGCAGACTTACAGACCTAATCCCTTCCTTCCTTGCCTGAATATTCAACCAGGAGACAATTACACTGTAGGTTGCATGATCTCTGTGGGAATTTGCTCCGGAGAAGACCTGGCTGCACAAGTGGGAGAATCTGTTTGTCCTAGTGTCTGCCTGAATTTTTGACTAACGCCATCACGATAGGATGTTAGCACCTTGCAAATATTTAAAAATATTGCAATAACCGTATTTTTCCCTGTCCTCACTAGCAAAAAGGATGAATGGCAAAGGGCTTACTCATGGCAAGCCTTGTATTAATGGTAGTGTGCCAGTGTGTGTCTGGTTCTGGGCTGTATCCAGTGACTGGTTTCTGACCACGAACCAGAGCTTTTGCTGGCATTTTTCTGTGTCTGACATCCAATTTGGACCTGTACTGCAGAGGGAAACAGTAGTAAGCTAGTAACGGAGTGCCAGATAGTAAGAAGATGACAAGTCTTTTCCAGTCTTGTGTGAATGTTATTGAATGAGCAGTCAGTGTGCTAGGGGCCAGTGAGCCAACAAATATGTTCAGCATTCCCACAAAATAGTCTTCAGAATTGTAGGAGGTGTGATTACGAAGGGGAGGCATTTGAAAGCTATAGATAGTGGAGTTAGGCAAGGGAAGTGAGCTGGCAGGAAGGCGTTTTGAAGCTAAATGGGACTCTGCGTAAGCCTTTCCCGCAGCAGCTCTGCCTATCCAGCTAGCCCATCCAGCTGGCGTGGAGCAGCCAAGGGCAGGAGGCTGCCGGCATATTTCCCTGTGGGAAAAGAGGAATGAAAGTTATAGGAAGTGTCAAGGGGACACACACATGGGGTGGATACAAAGAAGTCTGAACAAGGGGCATCTCTGCCAGGACTGTAGCTGTAGCAGTGACCAGGACTGTCTGTGTGTATTTCAGCTGCTTTCACCAAGTCTGCATACGGTGACAGTGAGGTCTCTGAGGCTGAATTGTCTCACATTCTCTCCTTTTACATTAGCTATATTATTTACCAATTTCAAAAATGATTCACTAGGGGATAACTAGTGTTCTGAGATCATGATAGGTCTAGTCAGCTTTCCAGATAGTACAGCAATTACCGTGTGAATAGAGGTGAACGTGACAGACAGGCTGGGTGGCTGCTCTCTATAACCTAAGCATTAGTTTTCTTGTGTTTATTTGCACACCTCTTCTCTGTGATTAGCCTCAATGGAAACACTGCTGTGAGGGTCCTGATGGCAGCAACAACTTACTAGGCAAAATGGAGGGGGGCAGGTGTTCTGTCTTTTTCATTTTTAATTAAATAAGGCAAAATACACAATAAGTGAAGTCTGATTTGCATGAAAATTTGTATGCATGTATAATAGATCTTAATGTTAATGCAGGAAATTACTTTCTTTCAACTCAGTGGCCTGTGTATTTTTATTTTTAGAATTATTTGCTTCTTTGTAACTTTCAGTAAGTTTCTATTGCAAAATAGTGCCTCTAAATTCCTTGTGAAATACTCAAGCACTTTGTAGTCTAGTAGATAAGGATGTTGCCTTCTACTGGAAAGTACTTCTTATTAAAATCCATTGGCAGCTTTTCGATAAATTATTCTTTTTTTCCTCTGTCAAATGTATTATTACGAGTATAACAATGAATGCTATCATTAAGAAATACCATGCATTTAATAGGCATAATTTAAAACTTATTCCACGAGCAAATGTGTGTGTGTGTCTGTGTGTGTAAAAGCCAGTTTTCATGGGATTTTTGAATGCAGCTAAGTCTTGGAATAAACTAGCAAATATCTTTTGTTTAAACTTAATAATGCTTGTATTTGATATTTCAGAATTAATTTTTATAGTAGATTTCATTATATCTCTTGTGTTCTGGATGCAGTAGAGTAGCTCACTTGCAGCTGAATTGAAATCTGTGGTTTAATAGCAGTTTGACTTGCCTAGGCAATAAACTATCTTCTGCAAATGGAGGTGCTATCAAGATAAAACATGTTAAGTTAATTCTGTAACAAATCCCTGTGTTGCTGATGGAAAATATTCCAGAAGAATTACTCCCTGCTATGCATGGAGGCTTCATGAATTTCAGGATAATGGAGATTACTATCTCTGAGGGGTCTGCTGAAATATACGCTTTCCCAAAGCACTATTTGAATTCTTGGAAGTCCTTGTGGATCAGAAACTGGCTATGGCCTAACTGCACTTTCATTTGCTCTGCTTTAACAAAAGTTATGATTTTAAACTGACTTTAGGAATTTGGTGAAAAATCCTGTGTGGATACGCTTAATTCAGTTAAACCTAGCTAATACAAATTTAATATGCACGGGTAATTTACAGGTATAAGCTAAGCTAACAGAGTAAGTTTTAACTGTTTACCTAAATCAGTTTTTAAACAGACAAGGAAAAACTTTCATATAGTACAAGATTGAGAAGATTGGGACTGTTTACCTTGGAGAGGAAATGAATCAGATGAATCAGAAGTGAGATGATTAAAGGTTACAGACAATGAAGGCGTAGGCTCTACAGAGCAAGAAATGCTCTTCTACCATCAGGGAAGAACAAGGAGCATTCAGTGAGGCTTAAAAGTGGCAAAGTCAAAAGTAAGTAAAAAGAAATGCTCTGCCATGCAGTGAACTAGTTGCTGACAGAACTCATTGTTGCTGGGTGTCTCTGAGGACAAGAGTTTAACAGGACCCCAGAGGAACAGAGGGTTACGTGCAGGGTTGGCTTAGGCTTGGCTTAACAGAAGGGGGAAGTTTGAGTGAAGGACAGAGCTCTGCAGCTTGATGGTGCAAGAACATGCTGATGCTTAGAAAGCTCAGCACTAATGTATACACTCAGCTGTTCATGTAGAGAAAAGGGTATCCAATTGCAATGGTAGGGATTAAAAAACAGAAGGAATGGTGGAAAAGGTAAATGCCTGTTTGGGTCAAGCTGCTCTGCTATTAATGAAGTCAAAAGAACTTTTTTTACCACGTCCTTCCGGTACGCAGCTGCTTGTGCAATCTTTTGGTTGCAGGATTCTGGCTGGGTAGATCTTCAGTAGCAATTTCTTGTTCCTGTACAGATTACCA
This sequence comes from Elanus axillaris, assembly GCA_026212715.1. Taxonomy (NCBI): domain Eukaryota; kingdom Metazoa; phylum Chordata; class Aves; order Accipitriformes; family Accipitridae; genus Elanus; species Elanus axillaris. The sequence continues at coordinate 1,162,388 of JANZLQ010000078.1, read as the reverse complement.
CAGTTGCACCCATTTCCTTCCAGAAGCTCATCATGTCTGGTTATACCTGAAAAGCTACAGGAAACTCTATTGCAGACTCATTAGGAGTTTGAATCACTGCATTTCAGTGTTTCTAAGGAGCAAATGCTGCCAATTTTTCTGTACAGGTGACTGTCTCTCCCCCACACTTGGATAATAGAAAGTACCTTTGTCTGGTTACCAGAGTATGAAATAGGACAAGCCTGGAAAACTTTCAGTGTGGTTTAATGCTTGGTCCTTGGGAAAGGAAGTGCATCACAGGACAAGGTGTTTTGTTCATGGCTGTAGTAGCTAATCAAATGAACTGGGGTCCCTTTGTAAATAGCCATAGAGCAGGAAAAGGAAGGCGACCTGTTCTCATCTTGCTGCCTCACCCTGGTGACTCTAGTCACTTAGACATACAAAGATACCTCTTGGATGGAGTTTCTAGAGCTTAAATAAGACTACATTTTGCTGATCAAAGCAGGAGAGTCTGGAATTCGGCTCCTGAGTTGGATTTATGGAGGCAGTGGGAAACACTGCTGTGTGGAGTTAACCAGCATTTCTGGGTTGGTCTCAGTTCAGCCTAGAGAGCTGTGTGCTACACAGAAGAGAGGTCTGGAAAGTGACTTCTTTTTCATGTGGGTTCTTGCTTTTTTGTGGTTTACTGCTCTGCAGCAGACGCTGAGGCTGTCTATGCTGCCTCTTGGCTCTCCTTACTCAGCAGCTGCTGCTTTGTTATCTGTAGAAGAAACCTAATCATCTCCCCAGGTAGGCAGCTAAGTTGTTCCGGGACCCATATGCTACCTGGATCTTCTGTGTTGCTACTGCAGACTGCACATTGTGGCAGCCCAAGAACGTGTGCAGTACGCTATTTCTTTTGTCTCACGTGCTCAGCTAACCCTGCCAGGTTGGTTGATCCACACACAAGTTCTCTCTCTGCTGTTTATGATGGAATGAGGTCACAAGTTAAGTCTAAGGCCATTTAATCATTCACTTTGTCCCTATCAGCTACCCTCACATCCCGCTGTCCTTAGTCATGCCTACAGTATTAGTAGACTAATTGTGGAAAGACCTGACACGCAAATCTGCCATTGCTTGTTATTGTGGCCTGGTTTGTGCACCAAGTCTTCTGACTGTCTCTCATGAGCTGTGTACTGCTTAGGATTACAGGCTGTTGACAATGACCCAGTCATATTCAAAGTTTGAGAAGTACCCTCTATGTACAGAGGATGTATTCTTTGTTTGTTTGTTTGTTTTGTTTTGTTATTGTGCTATTGTTTTTCATTAATGTAAGTGAGAGCCAAGCATTGGACAAGAGAGAGTCAAGATCAGCTTTTCTCCTGCTACTTTCTTCTCCTTCCATCCATTTACTGATTTCAGTAAACCGAAGACAGGTTCTCACAGTCACCTCTGGTCTCATGGCAGGCTGAAGGGGAGCCTGTTACTTGAAGATACTCCTTGCAGAAAAGCCTGATACCCTTGCACTTCCAGTCAGTAGTGCAGAGCCAAGACTTTGAAAAGTGTGGAAGTCCCAGCAGTAAATGGTGCTTACCAGTTAGGTCCTCAGCAGAAAGCCTAGATATTTCAAAAGGTCAGCTAGCTCTGGAGAGGCAGCTGGACCACAGGTCTGGAAGCTCTGGTTTCCCAGCCTATGGTGGTGTGGCTGCCAGGAGGGTGCTCAGCTCTCATGGAGCCCTGGCACTGGGAGGCCTGGCTGCTGCTTGGAGAAAATGATATGAACCTCAGGCTCATGGCTACTGCAAGCACAAATACCAGTTTCCCTCAGCCCAAGAGGAGTGGTGGGGGGCCACCTCCCACCCAAAGCAGCAGCCTGCCAACTGTGCCAGCTATATGGCAGTAGCAGCTTTTAAAATTTTATTCTGTTTGTTAAAATAGTGTTTCAGTCTAAAGGAAAATGAAAGCAAATAGAAAGTAATTCCTGGTGAACATGAACTGCTGTCTTCTGGCTGGCTCCAAAGGGGAGCCTGAGAGCAGCTTGCCAGCTGCACTGGGGAGCAACTTTTTCTGTTAAAGAGATACGGCAATGCATTTCTCTTCCCAGCCGGCATTCACTGCAGCTCATGTTTATGGCTCTTCCCGGTGGAAGTAGAGCTCTCCAGAGGGCTCCTGGCTAATAGCACAGTCTAATGGAAGGGCTCCTGTTCTGGGTGATGCTGAGGATGGAATCATGAGCCTTACAGCTTGCATTAAAAAGTCAGGCCCTGTAACTAAAAGCTGTAATGATTCATTTCTTTCATGGATGGACTGTACAGAGGCATGGTAACAGTGATGAGTGCTAGGATGCTAGTAAAACCAATATAAAACAAAACCATGCCACTAAAAAAATGTCAGCAAGGAAATAAAACAAAGGTGATACATGGCTCATTCTACAACCAGGAAGTTTTTGTCAGTCTTTCTTATGGCAATATCAATTGTAATTCTGAGATAGGTAACATTAATATTGAAATAAGACTTTTGTGCATGTATACAAATACAGGTTTTAGAGAGGGTGGTAGTTTTAGAAAAGCCCTTTTCTGATGCTTACCAATTGCACTTTTTTGAAATATTGTTTGTGCCCTAAAATATGCTGTGAGTGTATGTCTTGTATTTAGATCTAATGTTAGATCTAATGTTATGATGGCTATAAAATAACCCATTTAGAATAATATGCAATTGGAATCTGTTAATTTTGTGCGTTAGCCTAAAATTTCTGCTGTAGCAAGGTTATTTTTGTGTAAATAGAGAAGTTTGGATTTTAAAGTAAATAATTTCCATTCCTTATTCAGTGACTGAACTATATTTCTTTTTGACACTTTTGCAAAATGTGTTACACAGGATTAGTAAAAAAATCACTTACTAGAGCTTTTATACTTAATTTCACATGGCTGTGCTAACTGAAAGAGGCAGTATGATGTTAGAAATAGAGTATTTTCTTTGTTTGGAGAGGAGGATGTTACCTATGATTTGCTTACTTGTGGTTATTGGTTGTTATTGGGAACAGTAACATTTTGGAGCTGAAATTAATAAAGTTGAGATCCATTAAGCAGAAAAAAAAAAAGAAGGAGAAAAATGCATGTTCCTGTGAAAAATCCCTTTGTAGGTTTTAGTATAGCTATGTGTCATTTTTTAGCTACTGAAATGTAAAGTAGGTAATTGGAAAATGCCTACGTTTTCCAACTCCCTAGGATACTAATAAGCATACTTCTGATACAAACACTGCATGTAATGGTTTTACTAACTCAGCCTGCTGCTGATGTGATACCAGTACCATCAAATCACAGGCCATACCAAATGTGGTTAGGTGCTGTCACAGTAAATTTAACCCTCATCTGTTAGGGAAAGAGTCCAGGTGAAAGGTCACTTCCAACATCAAAGTGGCCATTTAATGCTTTTATTTTCCCTAATTGGAAATGATAATCAATGAGAATCATTTATAAAACTTGTCCAGAGTAGTGATTCTCTACTTAAAATGACATCTTCTGCCTAAGGCTCTGTAATTACAATCAGGTTTATGCCATATGATCATAATGGGATTCACAACTTAATGATGTATATGGTTAACTTGTTTGCAGTACTTGGCAAATAGACCTGAATAGGTTATTTCTCTGATAGGAACTTCATTGCGTTTGACCTTTTGTTATCCGAGGATTTGAGTAAAGTGTTACATTCTCTGGAATTAGGTGCTTGAGTATAACATTTCCTGGGCCTGTTTAACAGTTCGTCTGCGCTACAATAGCAATTAATGTCTGTGTAAGTAAACTTCCTATTTTAAAGGTCATTAATTTTCTTTACACGATATAGCTCAGAGAGCCTGCTACTAGAATAATTGGGAGCTAGAGGTATTGATTTATGAGGGGGGATTAAAAAGATTAAAAATCCAAAGATTAGCTAAGTGATGACTAGGAAAGGGTGTGATGTAAGTCTGCATCTTGGTGTTTTTGTTTGTATTGTGTATCTGGGTGAAGTTCTTTGGCTTTTGTTTCAAGAGAGTCAAACTAGATGTTCTAGTCATCCCTTCTGGTCTTAAAGCCCATACACCTTACTTACCTAATTCTTTAAAACTTGAGGAGGAACACAGTTCTTCTTTACATGGAGAAATATTTTACCCTACAGAAAAACCAATGGGGCCAGTTCTGCTGTAAGACTTGGGGGCACAAAGGATGTTTGGGTAGTGATGCAGATCCAGTAACACAGTTGTGCCACCACCCTGTTGTCCTGGGTCAGGGTGGAGTCTGTGTCAGGCAGCTCTCCTTCCGTGCAGAGGCTGCTTGGCAATGGTGTTACACTGCTGTGTTAGGAGATTGTTTTTTGCTCTGGTGGAAGATGTTCTTAGTCCTGTCTCTTCTTTATACCAGTTCTGGCTCAGGTTGAGTCACCTGTATGGGAGTTACTTTGGTTTTACAGCTGTTTTAGGGGCAGACTGCATTTCATTAACTTTATGAAGACTATGCTAATGTGAACAAGGCTTTGTAGGACTGAAGCATTTCTCACTGATGAGATTGATTCAACAGTAATTCCTCTTATGCATCTGTTTTGGATTTGGCTCCTTCAGTTGGCAGCACAGTTAGTTCTGTAGCATCTGGAAAATGGTTGTGCATCATACATTACCATCACAAGAATCCTTATTGTAGCATATTATTTATCTATAGCAGTGCCCGCTATTTACTGGGGCTTTCCAAAACGTAAGAAGATCTTTACTCTGAAGTAATCACAAACTAAATAATCAGTAGCTTACCAAAATTTAGAAACTAACCATTGTTGCCAACTAGATCCGTAGAGAATATTTGATGGCATGGCTATAGTACATCAATTAAGAATTGCTGATGAGAATCCAACACAGTAAGTAACAAAATTAATGGAAGGGCAAGCAGTGGAGCTTCTTGCAGTATTTCAGTGTTATAAAGCTCCATTTCTAAATTAGGAGAGTGCATGTTACCAGACTTTCAACTTGTTACTGATCCAAAACTGAATGTTGCCCATTAAACACTATGGGACAGTGTCATCTTTGTGAGGAAACCACGTGATGAACTGTGCAGCAGAAAGTAACGTTTTCTTTGGCAATTAAAAAATAGGTATCTGTTTGAACCTGTGCAGAAGCTGAAGTGTGAGAAAGGCAGGGGGAAACTGGTCAAAAGTAAAGGAGAATAACCAGAGCTGAGCCTCAGTGAAAATGAGATGGGGACTCCAACCCCTGGCTTCTATGCCTTTACTTTTGGTAGTCTTGTGGGGCTGAAGCTGCTTGTATGTGTGTATGTATGTGCGTGTGTGTGCAGATATACTTAATGCAGTGAGATTGAGATCCTTAGTCTGGCACTCCCAAGCAGCAACAATAGTTAATAGTTTTGCATCATATTTTTCTAGAAACTGATCAGTGCTCTAAATTGTAAGAAACAAATTCACAAAGAAAATGGTGCTGCAGAATTCTATTGCTTAACCAATATTTTGCAGTATACAGGCTTTCCTTTCACTTTTTTTAAGCAAAGAAGAGTTTAAAGCATCATGTGAGGCACATCTTCGGTTGGATTTGTTTTAGTTTTGCATAAGATATTTCTGTGAATGAATGTGAGTTCTCATCCCCTTAAGAGTTCCGTTGACTGGCAGAAACCATCTGTTTAGATGTTTTTATGCCTGTTTAATTGATAATCAAGACTGAATCCTGTTGTTTAGCAAATCTGACTTGCCTGTTAGTAAATTCTACTGCCACATTAAACTCTGAAGTATAGAGTACACAGAGAAACAAATTCCTGACCTGTAGTAAAACTGACAACCTGTACCTTCTGCTAGTATCTGTAAGTACAGCCTCTTTAATCATAGTCTAATTGAGGCTTTGGTATTAGAAGGGAAGAGGAGACTGTTAGAGCCTGAAGGGACAGTTTATCTTAAAATGCCAAGAAAACTTCCAGGGCTCCCAAGCACACAGAGGAAAATGAGTTATGTTTACCTGTCGGGAAGGGAAATTCAGCAGTTCTGCTAGACTTCGCAGTTCAAATCATGAATCAGGATCCCAATGATGAGTATGGTTTAGAACTCATGAATGATTTATGAATGACTTCTGCTTTTTAGCTTCTGGAGGAATCTGCAAGCTTTTTCTTATGCTCTGTCCACCACCTTTCTTTGAGGGAAATTTGCAAGTGTAACAGAATACCTTGATTATCAGAACTGACGTTTAGGGAAAAAAACCTAAATACTGTAAAAGTAGGAATTTGATCATGAGGGTTAGCAGGAATGTGCCTAAGGCTTTTTTTTTTTTTTTCTCCCGCCCCTCCCCTCCAAGTCTGCAAGTCTCTAAAGGGTGTGTAAAAGGTAGTGGAAAACTCTTACTGCTCTCTCATGCCCTCTGTTCTCCTTGTGTTCCCTGCCTGCTCTAACTGATGATAACTGCAGTAGTGCTTTCTACTGGAAGAAACTGCCAGTCTCCAAATCTTGTTCTTAGTATATTGGGCAGTAATCAAATTCAGAATCGAAAGTAGGGAAAAGACAATTTTTCTTTCTGTTATGGACATAACCCAGGAGTTGTAGATTGTGAGGCTTCAGGAATTTGAACACACTAGTGGCTAGTCACAGCTGTCTACTGGTGTCGCGCTGCTAAAGCAGTAGCTTTCAATATACTTTGCAGACTTCCAGGTTTCTCTTAATAGCTTTTGCAGGTGGCCATTGCCTTCTCTCCACCACAAAAGGTAACTATAACCATGTAAAAGGCTACAGGAGCATGCGTCTACCCTAAAAATATGTAGGAATCTGAAATGTGGGGGAAGAATGGGGATAGGTGGTGGGATGGTTGAATAAAGTTGACCCAGAAAATTGCCAACTAATTAAAAGAAGGTTCTGTGACCTAGTCCATGGTCAGGGCAATTGTCCTGGAAATGCATCTGTACATAGATTTATGCATGAGGAAATCCTTGCAACTGTAAGTAAAATTAAAATGATTCCCTGCATTATTTGGTTGAGGTAAGGGGTTCCTTGTAACTGCACACAAGCTACGTGGTAGGTTTCACTCTCCCAGAGTGGGAGCTGTGACAAGTAATCACACCGCTGCTTCTAGTTGTTCTGCTGCAATCACTAAGGTTTAGATTGCAGCTAAGCATTGTTCTTGCAAGGCTTAATGTGGAAAGACAAGTGTTTCCAACAGCTACAATCTAAGTACCTGCATTTCTGTTTGAAATGGATTATGTTTGTGCATGTAAGAATTTTATTTATGACTGTTGTCTGAAGTGTTGCATCTTAGGCTCTGTCTTCACAAACATGGTGCATGTGTTTCAGGGCTGAAGTGTCTATTTGTAAGGGTGGGAATGGTTTCAGTCACCCAGGAACACACTGCATGTGGCTTGGTTACACAGAAGGAGTTTTTGTAAAACACAACTAGGATTTGAATTTAAAGGGTAGTAGCACTCTGTCAAATGGGTGATTCTGCCCCCAGAGTGCCTCTGTAATTCAGATTAGGTGGAAAAAGGGGGGTTTAGTGAGGAGTAAGAGGGCCCGGGTGAGAGTTAATGTAGAATAGCCACAACTTGCTCCTTCCTGAAGTAGACAAACCCCAAAGAAATTTACTCTTTAGCCAGCAGGCCAACAGAGACTCTCTTTCCTTGGATTCCTCCTTATATTACAAACCTTTTGTAAATATTTCCTTTGGCTTTAAATGCAACATTTCATAGTCTTAGAATTTTTTTTTTTCCATAATGTAAATGGATGCTTTCTTGTAGCTTAAATGGAACCAGTCATGATGCTGGCTTGTTTGCTTGCTTTGTATAGGGAATTTGGTATGAGACCTTTTCCTCATTGTGGTACGTTACTTTCTTTCTTTAGTATCAGAATTTTTTAAAATTTTATTTTAAGTTCAGTGAGCATGGGGCAGAACATATTCTCTTGAAACCCTGGTAGACTTGATGAGCAGTTTTTCTACTTAATCCTCAAAGTGCTAGTGCCACTTTTCCCCTGCCTTCATGATTTCAGACCCAGTTTGGCCCACTGCGTAACAAAAAGAAGCTTGAAGGATGCTGTAAGTTATATTGGCATGTGTGCTCCCTTAAGAGATTATGTGCTGCTTCATCCAAGTCCCAGGGTACCCTGACACCCATCTGCCAGGGAACTCCTCTTCTGCCTAATGTGGGATTAGATGCTGTATGAAGCACTTGCACTTTTTTTCCTTTTTAATACATTTTCTGAATACTAAATATCCCTTTCTACACCCACATAGCTTACCTCTTTCATGTTGTTTTATAATAAGTATCAGTTATTAGCATAATAACTGCTCAAAGTGACATCTTACATTGTATTGTCAAAGATCCATGTATTAATATTTCCACAGTTCTGATGCTATGATACACTGTAGTACTGTAATTTTACCAGAGATTATTATTTTTATGTCAAAGATCTGCCTATTCCATTTACATACCATACAGTGTCACCAAAGCTACTGATAGTGGGCTGTTACGAAGCTTCTGTAAAGCAACGTGTCAAAAAAAGTATGTAAAAGCACACCAAACCTCAGAGTGCTTTGATTGCTTCTTGAACGGCTTGAAAAAGGAGAATGAGAAAATTCATTCATGCAACATTTCCCTGTTGCGTATGTATTTGTTTATCTTAAAATTGTTTAGGCCTGCCTTATATCCTGTCTTCTAAGCACTGTGAGTTGGCAAAGGCCAGCATGCCAGTCTTAACTCTGTTTTATTATTTATCAAAAAGCCTTTGTATAAAGATTAACTGTGTTTGCTCTCTATTTGCTATTATTTCCCCCTACTGTTCAGTAAGTACCCCAAGCAGTTTGATAAGATGATGGAAAGGTTGTCTGGTTTCATTGTTGCTCCTCTCAGCATCTCTTGTATCCTCTGGCAAAACGTTATCTTGTACTTTGTTGCAGTAATAGTCCTCAGTGATTCAAAACAGGTATTCTTTTGTCTCCTACCCGAACAATGCACGTAGGGGAGACCGTTTGTTCTCTTTCACCAGCTCCCTGCTGTTAACAAAAGCAACATTGGATCAGAAGAACGGCTGTCTTTACACCCAGTATCAATAGATCACCCTCCTCCTCCTGCATGATGATAAGCGGAGGTGGGGGGGTGGTGAATGAGCAAAATCATCTTGACTCTCTCCTTGCTCTGGAGGCTACAGAATTCCTTTTCCCTCTCTGCTACAAAGCATGTTTAGAGAAGATAACAGTGGTACTCATGCGGTTGTGAGGTATCCTTCTTGAGCTGGCCCAGTTCTAAGCCAGAGTTTATAAAATAATTTTAAAAGTATTTACTTGAGGTGATGATTTCCTTTCACAATAGCGTACTTAAAAGGTTTGTGTGGCTAGAACTGCTAAATCCATACTCCCTGTTTACACATAAAATTTTGAATCTAGGAAAATATTTCATCAAGCCACTCCTTTTTTCCCATTCACTGCTTCCTGAAAGTGATCTGGCTGCCATCACATTTTTCAATGTATAATGAATGCTGAATCAGTGGATAAGGCTGTTTCAGCCCTCTTCACATCTTTTGGGGTGGCACAGAGGAGGGGTTTGGAAGAGGAGTTTGTTCTGTTTTTTTCTGGGAAACTTGGAAGACAGCATTCTACAGAAATCACTTGTGTGTAACAAATACACTCAGGCCTAAGGAAACCCACTTCATCTTGAGGTTTTCTAAAGAAAACCAAAGGATTGAAGTCACAGATGGGAAAGGTAGAGAAAAGGAAAGAAATAGTGCTCATTTCATCCTACCACTGGAGATCTCAGAGACCTAGTCTAGATTCTGCTTGGCCTCAGCTCAGATCTTCCCTTTGTACAAAACCATCTCATGCCCTATTTTGGGAATGCTCTCACTACAGAGCTATAGGTTCTCGTGGGATGCTCTATTATCCTGAAGCTCTTCCGTCATGAAAACAATAATGCTAGTGGTCATAGAGCCAGAAAGAGTGAGAGTGACTTGGAAGTTTTATGATTTGGGCTTCCATGATTGTTCTGTATAAAGTGATATAAGCTCAGGTAGAAATAGTGAAGAAAAATCAACCTTAGAATAGCTTTCCACCTAATGATTAGGTCTACCTTCTCAGAAATGAAGGCCATGGGTTAATGTTCCTTCCTTACCTAAAAGCAGCAACTTAAAATGAGGACTCTGTCTCTCTGGTTGTTGTAAGTACTAGCACCCCATAAACATGTGGTTGTCACTGTAGAAATCATAACTTATAAAGACCGTATTCTAAGGTCTTTCAATATTTGAGGGGTTTGGGGTTTTTTTTACTGAGCCATGGTTATTTGCCAAATATTACCTGAATTTCTCATGAGCAATATTAAGATCACAGTGAATCTAAAAGGCATGAAGTCCTCAACCCCTAAGCAGACTTTGACCCAGCCCTGACTGCAGTCTCTGCTAAGAGAGAAAAAAAATTGAAAGGGTATTTTGGTGCACTGCAGCACCTACACAGCGGAGTTTGTCTTTCCATCCTGTGATCTAGTCAGGGATGGCAGGTTCTTAGTTCAAGGACTACGAGATTCATAGAAATGAAACCCTAAATAAGAGAGAGGAGAATCTGTACATTCTGTAGTTATTGTAAAATATTTATTTGAACTTGTTTAGTTAAATTGCTTATGGCTTCAAGTATTTTGGCGTGATTTCCATCTGTATGGTGTTAATCATTTCAAAGAGTTGATGAAAAGTACAATATTTTCTGTACTTCCATTCTGACTAATGAGACTTCTTGTGGTATTTAGCTAAGGAACAACATGCTGCAGTATAGGAAGAGACTGTGTTCATGAAGATCTGGAGGGACCTCCCAGACAGGCAGTTTCTCTAATATGTGTATTGGTTCTCTGGTTTCTCTGATGAGATTTTTGTTGTAATGTGCATTTATGATGAAGATTATAACTTCTGTACGTCTGCAGTAACTCTAGCAAACTGCCCTGTTGAGAGTGGCTTGTTCCACAGAATTAAAATGTAAATGAGCTCGTTTATTTCTAATAGAATAGGTGTTGTACTCCATAATTCTCGCAGTACCTGGCTGAACTCTTTTGTACACAGACACGACTCTTACCGATTTCTGCAGAAAGTTTGCTGGAATATCATGGACTAGGAACACAACGCATAGAAGCATTCTTGTACTGACTTACCTGGTGGTGAATACGGACTTACCAATTAATGTCAAAGACAAACAAACAAACACCTTCACGTTTTGTTTCTCTGCTCAATAATAAATTCAAAGTGGTTGGCTGGACCAGTGGTAGGTAGAATAAGACTGTGATACTGATGCTGGTTGTATTTATTAAGACTATGTTACGATGTAACACGGTCAATTTATGTTTTGCCGTTAACAATTCTAAAGTGGTTGGAAACAGTAGGTTACTGTGTTCTGTTGATGTAAATCTGAGTGGCTTCAGGGAAAACTGTTTCCCTCTCTCTCATCCATGTAGGTAACCAATATATTTATTTGTGATTCTGGACTTGGAATTGATTTTGTTTATGTGCTTTAAGCTCCTGTGAAACAGTGACAAACATGCTGATGTTTCAGTAACTCTGCAGATCTGATTATATGAAGTCATTGCATTATGTGACCTCTCACTTGCCAAATCTTGAATATTGTATCTGTTCTAAGAAGGTCTCTGAGAGCAGCTCCAAAACAAAGCTGAACTGCCCCCAAAGTGAAGTTTTGTAAGAATGTGGGGAAGGGGGAAAATATTAGTTCACTTTTCCCCTAAATGTTTACATCTCCATCTTCATTATACTAGCTAAAATGAGGAGGTAAAAAGACTCTGCATGCCCTTTCTGACCAGCTTTGGGAAACACTGTATTTAGTGTGCTGCTAAGACTGTAACAGAAGGAGCTAAAAAGCCATGGAGATAAGCTTGTCTGAGGTTTACTGAAAAATACAGTTTAATGAGAATTTTTGCTTTAATAATAAATAAGGCTCTTCTCATTGAGTCACAGACTAATCAAGTGGCATTTCCAATAGTACTGCTCCATTGAGCTTCTGATTAGTGGGAGCCTCAGTTAATGTGAAAGGATACACTGCATCTTCAGATGCTTGACTGCTGTGAAGTACAGAAGTAGTATGTCTGTTTTGAGGCAGTGTTAATCACCTATGCTTTAAGGCCATTTGTGCATGGATTAATGTAGCAAAAGCCAGGGTAGAATTGGATCATGAAAATACTCAGGCCTAATTATCTATTTATTAATTCATGCCTTTATTGACTATACATACAGGCAGCTAGAATCAGGACCTAAGTGTGCTGGGGGACTGCATTTGGGGGTAGAGGGGAGAAACCCTACATGAAGCAGTAAAGGGAAATGGAGCTAAGTTTTCTCCTTGAGATTGTTACTTAGAAAAGGTGAGTAAAGTTGAAAGCTACTTCAAGTGGGTTACTGCCGTTTGCCCCCCTCCTGCCTCCTTTGAAAGCATCAGAACTGTCACAGACAGCTCCTGGCTTGCCCTGGGGTGTGTCTCTGGAAGGACACTGTTACAGAGCTTTTTGCAAATGTTTAACACATTGTTTTTTCAATAGCTTATCATATCTAATATTTAATATTTTATTAAAGCAAATTTTATTTTAAGAAAAAATACTACAGAAGAGAAGCTGTAAAACCAGATCTTTTCAGCTGTTCTTCCAGAATTTTCCCTATCTCATTAGCTCCTGATGATTCTTATGCAAAATTTTAGGGGAAAAAAACCCCAACTCATTAAGTTAGCTCAGTGCCTTCCCCTGTGTCGTTTAGATACTTCTTTTTTTTTTTTTTCTCCCCCCTTTTCTTCAGTAATTTATTCACAATCTGCTCAGAGCGATCATGTCTCTGCCTTGCTTTAGTGTGGGCTGAAGGAAGCCTGAGCAGGATGACTATCAACACATTCACAAATTCTTGCTCATACCTGAACAAGCTCTTTGCTGGGATATGTAGGTTGAAAACTGGGAAGGACTGAGATGAAACAAGAAGGCACCAGACTCTCTCTAGTAAGTTCCTGTGCCCTTCTTTGCGAAGCCGTGAGGACTAAGCTCAGCCCCATTTAACGCTGTTTGTTTTGGAATGTGGCTGTAGCAGGTTTCACAGTCTCAGATGCTGGCTCATGGTGGTGGACAGCTCTTTATTCCAGCTATAATCCAAGCCCCTTTTTCTTTCTGTCTAGTCCTTAATAGTCAGCACATCTTCCATATGTGCCCCACCTTGCAGGTGTTTTCAATTTTGCACAATCCTTTTGCTTGACCTGCTCTATAGTCTGAACCTTTTTCCTCCTCTGATAAATGTTTTTTATATTGAATTTGGAGCAAACTCATCATCTCAACACTGTCTGTATCTCAGGCTGAAATCCCGAGCTTGCTGCTGCTTTTAAAATGGAGCCTCTAAAACGGCCATACTAAAGGTGTGAAGATGGTTTTCTGGTTTGGGGGTTTAAGGTTTCCCCCCGCCCCCCCCTTTTTTTTTCTTTTCTCCTCGGTTCCTTGAGGTGTTTGTGATCTTGAGTAACTTGTAGCTGCATAAAACTGTCTTTACAACATGGATAATTTGCTGCAGTAACCTCAGCTGCTGGCTAATAGATGTGAAAGGGGTGCGTTTTAAACCCAGTGGAAATCTTTGGAGTGGTTGTGGCAGCCAGCTGACACAACCCAAACACAAATTCCTGTAATCTCAACAGACAGCAATACTGAATCACTTCCAGCAGTCTCTTGCCAGCGTAGCACTGTGTGTTTCAGAGGCGGGGGTATCTGCAACCCCACAAATCGTCATGGCACTGGGCACTGCTGAGTATCCTGGCATCACGTAAGCAGGGCCCTCAGCCCCGAGGGAGCCAGAAGAAGGTGGTGAATCTCAGCTGCTGTTGCCCAATGCATCCTTAGCAGAACAGGAAAGAAAACAGAGAGGCCTGAGATTGAAAGAAGTAATCCTGGCATCAGGGTCACCACTGACAGTTTAGACAAGGAGCCTGATCTTTGTTGACCTGGACTTTTGTAATGATCCATGAGAGCAGAGTGAGCCTATTTCATACCCGTGCTGCTGTAAAATAGCACAGGATAAAAGGCACTGACCAGAAAGTCTCTGTGTCTTTCCACTGGCAGTGTTTTTCTGTCCATTTTACAGAGGCATACGTGACTGCAAGGCAATAGAAAAAACTGACTTTACTACACATCATTGTAAAATGTCTCCTGTCTCTGCCCAGGTCATAGAAGGGAGGAGGATGAGAGGATTTTAAATTTGGATTTTTTTTTTTTTTCCAGAGACCCTAAAAGATCAGTGTTTTGTACTGTTTATATTTAGCCTAAGAAAACTTCTCACACTCAATACCGAACAAGCCGATGGAAGAAACTCTCTAAGACTCGATTTTGGAGTGTTAGAAAGCAGGCATTCTTTATTGCAGCGCTGGGTGCAGGGGGGATCACTCCACCTATCATGCACACCATCAGGCCTAGTTGACAGGTTAAGTACATGTTCTACAGACATATTCACTAGATGTCCGATACATATTCATTATTTTTCTGAGAAACTATTAGCATATGCAAATGTCCTTTACGCAGGCACATTGAAGATCTTTGGTGGTCTTCAGGAGTCCTCTGATGGTTTTCCATAGTCTTCCTCACTTGTCCGCTACTTGACCCTCCTTAGGTGATTCTGCACAGTATGGTCCTTTACAGGTTTTGGTACGTCTTATCCTAAAGAATGCTCGTTAGTCCCTAAAAGACGCTTGCTAGTGCTCTTATTATCCAAGTTTTCATTGGTGATGTAAAACCATATAACTAGTTTTAGCTAAATTATCTACAAGGATGAGAACAAAGGCTGGAGTTTTTATATTTTCCGGCCCTATCTATAAAGCAAGGCCTCTGCTTGTGCCTTCTCAACAAGATTGTAAATTCATCGAACATTTAATTAAGCTTTGTGATTGCTCATGGCTCCCTCTTGCTCATTCTTATTTTCTCAGTCTTTCAACTCTTACTATAACACACTCATGTTAGTTATTTAAAAAACCTTTCTGATTTTGAGTACCAACCAGTAGAGAACTTGCAGCTACTTTTAATAGTTGCTTTATTGTAGTTTGTCCCTGTTTGGAAACTGAAAGCCATATGTTTCAAGGTGATTTCTGTATGAACTTCTGGCTAGCTTAAACACAGGTTCAGTTGTTAAACTAGTGTTCAGTATATTAAAGAATTCAGTCTGTACTGCTTAGCATATCTCTTAATTAATATGTACCCAACATTTTCATATGTTGTTATGTGTTATATGGAGATGTCAAGCAGTGAGTTTCAAGACAGCTAGACAATAATAGCTGGATTCATGTGTTTAAGATTAAGACCTGGTGGGGTGGAAGTCTTAGTGGTTTCTGCATAATGATTTGGTAGTATTGAATATAATAGTAGAGATATTTTCTTCTTGCTAGTTCTGAACTTCCATTTCAAAGGTGGGAATCAGCAAGTAATATCTTCTAGTCCTGTCTTCAGTTGCCTTCTACGCACTGAAGGTGCATCCTTAGGTGCTGCTGGGGTTGAGCTGGGGGTGCTGGGTACTTCTGAAAAGTAAGCTACTTCTCCTTCCTTATTTAAAAAAAAAAAGGTAGAAGAAAAATTTGTGTATAATGGTGACTTCTGGAAAAAATATGTAATATTTCAGATAACCTCACTGCTATTCATATTCCTCAGACCTTAGGAGACAATTAGTGGTAGGAGGCAGGCACTCCTTGGCTCTTGTTCATCAGAGGGTCAGGTGCTGACTGGCTGAACCCCTCTGCCCTGGCTTTCCAGTAACGCTCCTGGGCATCAGTTTCATGCTCCATGTGTGTCAGTACCAATCCAAGGAAAACAGTTTGTCCTTGTGGCAGAAAGCATTCTCAAAAGGCTCTTCACTGCATAGGTCTTCATGCTTTTGTTTTGACAGTATCTCTTCTCACACTGTCATGTTCTCAAGTCCTTCTCTGCTTCAAGACTCTTATGTAAGGAGTGTGGCACTGAAATAAATGTGGAGGGCCAAACCAGTCCTGACTTGATCAGTCACAAAAACTTTTGCATGGAAGGCTTGTCTGAGAATGGTCTTTTTTTGCTTCCCTGGGTAAATAAATGATGCATCTTTCTCCAACAGGGATACAAGGTTGAGTGTGTCCACACCCCCTTTTGTAAACATACTGCCTGGCATTGCTGGCTGGAAGCAAGAAAAGGCCCCTGGCATATCATCTCCTGCAGTGAAGTGTCATGGATAGAGAGGAGCAGGAAGAGGTATTATTTTACAAAGGTACAAGCTTCTCTGACCCTCCTGGGGCTGGGTGACTTCCCAATGCACTTTCCTTGGGGCTGTGGTGAAATGCCATAGTCTAGCCCACATGCTTTTGCTTGGAAATCTGAACCTCCAGGCATGAATAACTTACTGAAATTAATCTTCAACTGTTGTCATCCAGTATTCAAATATTAATGTGGCTGATCAGAGTGAGGCAGTGCAGCCATGGTGGTCTTACAAAACAGCGCATCACACAAGTGACATTTCCTAACATGAGTCAATGTTTGTTCTTCTGTAAAAGGCGTTCTAACAGTTTTCTTCAAAAACTGCCAGGCTAAATGGCTTGTGCTGGCCCAACCCCTGTGCAACAAACAGCGCATCTGTGCTGAATGGCAAACATCAAGAAGAAGCATCTGAAGGGGGAAGGAGTAGTAATGGAAATGCAAGAAGATTCCCTGGAGGTCTTCCAAGCTTCTGAGATACTACAGGTTCAGCAAGAACTGTCTTTCCCTTTGTCAGCCATGCAACCAGTGTAGCACTGGGAATGAAATGGCACTGGGGTCAGAATGAAGCCGATCCTTCCAGGAAAAAAATGACCTAGTAGTTCTCAAAGTGGCAGGTGAGGCAGGGTCATGTTTCCAGATATGCCAGATTTACTTTGTGCTTTGAACTGGAAAGTTTTGTGCAAGTTCATGAACTATGATGGTGATCAAGATTTCTTTCAACTCTTTTATTGAAGGACAAGTGTCACAATGAACTAAATAATCTTGGATCTGGGTTTTTTGTTCCCTTACAGGTGGCTTGTGCTGCAGGAGGTTATGTCTTCTCTTCCAACTCACCTCCTGGATTGCATGGAGGCCTGGGGCAAAATACTCTTCTCTCTTGGGGCTCTGCTTTTCTCATCTGTAATGATGCTTACAGATTTTATTTAGCAAAGTTTTTTTTAAGTAACTGATGGAAGGTGCTATGCAAAACTTGAAATCACTATGTTTTAAATAAATTCATGAACAAATCCCAAAACTATACCATCTGTGCTTGTTCATGAGAAGGAATGCTGTCCTAAGTCAATGAGGCTGCTCAGATCAGCTTTTACCTTAGTGCACAAATGATCATCTTGTTTGATATTAGGATTAAAAATATCTTTGAGGGAAAGGAGGCTGTACTGTTAAATATGGCCATAACTATTTTTCAAGCATGTAAAATATCCCTTTTCTCATCTCCTCCACAGTGCAAGGACTTTATGCAAGGACAATGGGCACATTTCCCAGCAAGTGAAAGACAAGAGAATTTCCTAACTCTCTTTGAGCTTCAAGTGAAGGTAGATGAGTACAGTGAGGCACCATAGAGATGGGTCCAGCTGGAGGTAACTGAATCTAATCTTCTAAAATAAACCTACAGGAATGGGGCAGAGGATGTGAGAGGCACAGGGGAAGAAGTTGCTCCCTGCCATCACTTTTTACAAAAAAATAAATTAATGATATGGTGTGAAATGTGCGCCTCTGAGTTGTTGGACAGACTACAGCTCTTGACAGACTACAGCTCTTCCTGTCCACCAGACCAAGCAGGGCCACTTGGGCTAGTGGAGTAACTGGTGGCCTACAAGAATCTTCCCCACAGGCTAGCATGAAGGAGCATCGATCTGCTTTATGATTCACTTCAGCAGAAATTTGACAGAAATCTCAATTCTTGGCTCAGCCACACAAAGTCCCCTGATCATGGATTTTCTTCCGATCTATCTCTGCTTGGAATTTGGTATTCTCTGCCATGTTGGTTTGTTCCCATTGGACCTGAGGCCTGAGCCCCTTTCCAAAGATACCTCAGCCAATTGGTACCCCCTGGACATAGTCTCAGCATTTCTTCTGCATCCAAGATCATCAGAGCTGTGACTCTCTCCCACTTTTCCACACCATATTGACTCCTTGCCATGGTTTTCTTTGCCAATTTCAGTGCCAGGCTTGTGAGTGATCTCAGTCTCCCTGACTCTCAGGTCCCATCTCTCATCCATTCCTACTTCAGCCTCTCCAGGCCAGTGATTAGGAGCTTAGGGAGACATTTCCCCACCTACATACTTTGTCCCTTTCTCTTTCTTCCTAAACTTTGCAGCCAGACACTTTTGTCCCTACTATGTTTGGTTCTGAAAACTTTCTTTTCCATGTTTCCTGGACCAAACAGGGGATGTTGGCTGGGAAAACACTGATGGGGGAAGAGGGTATCCATGCTTTTGTTTTAGAGGCCTGGATCTGGCAGCATTCAGCACACTGGAATTGCAGTTCCAAGGAAGAGTCCCACTCAGCCCCAGGCTAGAGCAAACCTGAAGGGTTGGGAGCCTTGAGGAAATAGCTGAAATTGCCTAAGCAGCTTATCGGCTAAAACAGCTAAAAATTGAATACATCTTTATTGACAGTTTTTGAACTGGACTTTTTCTTTTCTGTTCTGTTTGAGGACTTACAACTTGACCAGATTCAGGTCAGTTTTTGTTTAGACACATTCCTGACACAAAGGGCAAATTTTGTTCTGTCATTTGTTGTCAGACCCAGAGCTGGGAGGTAGTGGGGAGCCTTTCTTGGAAAAGACCTTTTCCCCTCCACACCTTTCCCTGTAACTTCTTTCTCAAAACTGCCTACAATATTATGTCTAGAAACCTTTTCCTCTACCCTAAATCAGGCACATATTCAATGCATTTCCACCCCAGATTCCCACTCAAGGGGGTCAAAGTTTTGCAGAGTTATTGGCAACTGGCAAAATGAAATTTTACATCTGGAAGTATCAAGTAACCTTGGTAACAAGCAGAGCTGTCCCCATGGTACTCTGAGCTGACACACCCAACCTCCCGCCTGTGCCTTTTCTTGCTGCTTTATTTAGCTCAAGGTTTCTTATGACTGAGCCAGTTCCTGTTCCCAGCTGAAGTCTGTGACAAACTTCTTGCTGGTTTTGGGGCCAGAGAGTTCATTGCTTGATAAAATGGGAGCACACTCAAGGGATCACTCAGAGGGTCACAGAGCCCAGCTGGCTGAGGCCACTGCAGGATGTTGTGCTGCTGAAAAATACAGAACAGAGTTGAGTCTGCTGTTCTGTTTTGTTTTAACTTCATAAACATAAGTCCGTTTTAAATAGTCTGCTTCCCCCCCCCCCTTTTGAAAAGAAAACTGCTGCTGGAGGTGGTGTAAACAGAAAGAAGATAAGTTGTTTGATGCCACACATGGCACAAAATTTGGGGTAATGAAGGAATGGGTATGTTTCAGGTCAGCGTGAGTTCAGGCAGTGAGGTCTAAATAGCTGCTGGAATGGCACAATTTGTCATTGTGTGAGAGAGAAGGTTTTGGTTGCTAGACCAGTTTGTGTATGATCTATGTACCTTTTGAAATCACAGTGCTTTATTTACCTTAGTGGAATAGAGGTTTAGATATAAACTCAAATATAGTTTTTTTTTAGCACACTAGGAGTTTGGGAGTGTCCAGATATTATGACAATATTGTCTTAAAGTGTGAAGGTGTGGAAACACTGTAAAAGAAGGTAAAATATCTGAGACTAAAGTAATACCTTTGTGTTATTTTACCTGTCATTGACCATTTGCTTGTGGTGTTGGAGCAGGATATAACTGTACTGCATTTGTTCCTCAAGGCAAAACTTTTTTTAAGCTAATGTGAATTACCCTGCATTTGCCATAGGCAAAAAAAATTTACATGTAGCCGGTTGATGTGAATCAACAGATGCTCAACAACTGATTTGTAAGTCTAAGCCCTTACCACAGTCATATGTTGTCATATCACTGGCTACTGACAATGGGCTAATATGTAGGTTTTGGATTAAAACAGTTAAAAGACTATAATTCATTGAATGTACAAAAATACTATGAGTTGATATATTTCAGGATACAGACTAGGTGAGCTTTTTGACAGATTTAACTATCTATGTAACTCTACATCTGCAAAAAAAGGGGGGAAGTATAGCTATTGGTGTTACACTCTAGGCTGCTTTTTTATAATGGCTTGTGCCATGTGAAGTCATCACAAGGTAAAATTGAAGCACTTTAGCACATTTAATAGCAGAGAAATTAAAGATAGAGGCAGGGGGAGGGGATTGATTAAGATAGCAGAATAAAGGAGGATTTAAACATATAGAATAATTAACAGAAGAGAATATACTTCTATGAAGAGTGATGAAAGAGGACTGGTGTAGGGCAGAAGGTAAGAGTTAAGAGTTACATGGCTGTAGAGACAGCTGATCATGAAGAAAAGCTAGAAAAGAATGCCATTGGTAGTGGTCCTGGGGTTTGGTCTTGTTTTTAAAATGCACTTTCAAAATAAGCTTTCAACCATGTCACAGGATTATCTTATTGCTGTCATTTGTATGCACTATCCAGCTGCAGCTTTCTGTACGTGCTGGAATTGTGTGAGGTGGGACGGGATGGCACTCAGGAGATTCCTGCAGCATTCAAGAGCAGAGGAGACTAGAGGCTTGAATGGCTGATGTGGCTGAGAAGAAGGAAAATGTATCGACAAGTTTGGGAAGTGTTCCAGATAGGGGGTAAAACTCTTCTCTCTGTGTCAGTATCTGTCCCATATCAAAATAGATCTGACTCAAAGGCTTAAGGCTGGAGGAGGGGAGGGGATATGCTGCTATATAACTGCAGGTGCTTCTCTGAGAAATTTCTGGGAAGCTTAGGGGGTACACCAGGTTTATTTAGTAAAAAAGACTTGAGTAAGGAGGGAGGAGCCCTGCAACACAGCAAATTTTTCAAAAAGTCCATAATTTTGATTACTGAATGCCTGCCCTGAAATCCTACCCGGAGCAATATTTTGTATTGGATAATGAAGTGTGTCAAAGTTTTTAGGGGAGAAAAGATATTCTTACATTACTGTAAAAAGGTAAATCAGTAAAACTACACTATATAGCAGAATTTCTAAGTTAAATCAATAACCCTACACACTAAAGTAGTGCTTTGTAAGCTAAAACTGCTCTACACATCATACTAATCCTTTGAGAGTGTAGAGAGTTTAGGAGATTGGTTATACCATCTGCAATATCAGTAAAATACAGTATTAGGTTACATATGCCTACCAAGGCAGGCGTAAGTAAGTATGTGATATTAAAAATTTGACACTTCTAAGTCGTTCTTTGATAGTGGAATGTGCGTATTGGTATGTTGCATTTACCTTTCTGTGTATGTGATCTGAGTGAAAATCAGTCCTTTGGTAGTGCTAACAGGCCGCTTTAAGCATTTACCGGTGTGTGGATGAACCTTGAAGATTAACGCTGTAATAGGAACAGGAGTTGGAGGGCTGACATTAGTTTACAGAGGTCTCTGGGGTGACTTATCTGCAGCTAGAGAGGCTGCATTTGCCATTAATTTTTAAACGGTGAATGAGCTGGGCTGAATCCACTCCCGGCTCCCTGCTGCACTATGTCCTAGGGAAGAAATATGTGCTGCAGGAGGTGCAGTCCTGTCCAGGCTGGCAGGGGGTTGACTGCTCTCTTCCCACAGTGTTTATGTCCTTGAAAAGGGAAGACGGGGGTTTCCACTGGGTGCCCTGGAGAAATCGAGAGGGTGTGTGTCAAGAGTAAGTGTATCCTTTAACTCTGGTGTTGACCAGTCACCAGAATAGTCTCCCAGGAAGAGAAAGTACTAGCTACTTCTGTACTGTAAGGTTGAAACGGGCAGAGCTCTGGTGGAGAAGGCAGAATCAGAATCTTACCAATATCTATTTTCTTCAAGTTTTACTTTTTTTGACTCTTTATTGCTTAGGAGTAATTATTTACTGCTTCTGGTAGAGTACCTTGGTAAAGGGCCATGCAGGGCCTGAGCAGACACCTTTCCATCCACTGCCCTGCCCTGCCCTGCCCTGCCCTGCCCTGCACTGTGTGGACCATCCAGCCATGTCAGGGCTGGTGGGTGCAGTGGCCTGTACTTAATGTGGCAGAGGCACTCTTCCTAAAGAAGATCCATGTTGTAGCACAGCCAACGCTGCATGTGTTGTCCTCGTGATCCTGGAGTTGTGCTTGGCTGAGGTTGGATTGCTGTCTGAAACTTGCAGTTCTTTTGGTTTTGTACATTGCTATACCTATGCATTTTGTTTGCTGATTAAGGGGAGCCAGCTTTATCCAAATAATTTGAATTACAATTCTCATATTGAGTTTCTCTAGTTAAAGTGCATGCATGCAATAAGAATTGCCTCCTTTATTATTCTCGAAGGTACGCACCAGCTCTAGTCCCCTGAAGGGTTATTGGCATTATATTTGAGCCAATTATTTTTATTTAGAAGGTTATAATACTCATCTACTGTAATATTAAGTAACCAGGGTTGATGTATTTCTCTTCCTCTAGCCTACATTTGCTGAGCTAGATCTAGGAACATATGCATCACATTCCTTTTTATTTGGTGGGCCTCAGAGTCTAAACTGGGACTTTTGAGCTCCTCTTGAACACTGGGAAACCATATGTGGCATTGCGTTGTTTGAATGACATTCAAAACCAGAAGGTTTGTATAAACATGTCATTGAAAATATAGCTCAGTCAATGAAAGAACGTGCACCATTGTTCAACCTATGCATGTGTACAAGAGGGCTGAGAATGGGAGAGAAGAGCTGCAGCTTTTCTAAAATAAGAAAGAACGGGAAAAAGTCTTTCCAGATGGACTCTACAGAAAAGATCTGCAGAGCGGGTGTCTTCTACTACACGCCTTGGCTTAACGGTCCTGGAAGTAATGAGCATTTGCAGCACATAACTACTGGTAATCCCTAAGGGACTGGAATGGGCCCTCCTGTTCAGCCGTTCACTGTGATTAAAGAAAACATGGTGAGAAAAGCCCTCTTCAAAGGTGAGGGACACATTCCCCACAGGGGGCGAGAAGGTCTTGTGGCTGGAGAGAAGTTGTTCAAGGGTATAGGTACGCATGCTGTCATTTTAAGAAGAAGCTAAAAGCTTGGTATATGAAGGGTAAGATTTGCTTTAAAGAAGGATTGGACAGTGGCAGAAATTTCTGAGCTTCAGAAATTTGTGCTTGTGTTATAGTCAAATAAACAAATTTTCTAAGTTTTTTTTTTATATGTATACCTCTTCAGAAACTTTTTATGAAATCAAGCTGCCATGTGATAAGGGGTAAGGTCATTACATGGATTAATAATCATTTCAGTTTAGGAAATAAAGGTTAGGGAAAAAGTGGCCAGCTTTTAAAAAAGGAGTGGAGTGACCAGTGAAGTCTCCTTATTGAGTCTGGTGCGGTTCAGCATAGTCCTGAAAGACATGGAGAATGAGGCAAAGAAGCCTCTGGATACTACCAAGTCAGGTGGGATAGCTGAGGTGATGATGTACTAAGGGACCACAGAAATGCCTCATGACACAGAGTCACTGAAGGGCTATCTGGCAGTTGAGATTCAATGTTGACAAATACAGAATAGCGCAGGGGAGGAGAAAACTAAACTGAAATACACAATGACTGAATCTAAACTATCCCTTGGGAAGAAACTTTGGGTTATAATAATTGTATAAAAATGTCTGCTGAATGTGCAGTAGGAATAAGAAAAGAAAATACGAAAAAGAACTGAATACTAGGGATTACTGGTAAAGGAGTCATGAACAAAACCAAACATCTATATGCTACTGTATAAATGCATGGTGCACTTGAATATTACATCCTTGCTCCCTCATTTTAGAAAGGATGTAGAAGAGGGCGAAAAGATACAGGAAATGTTGACAAAAGATGTGGAGTGTCTCCCATATGGAAAAAAACACTTGGGGATTTTCAACCTCCGATCTGAGCAGGAAGAAAACAAAGGTCTATCAACTCTAAAGTGGCATGGAGAAAGCAAAAAGAAAAATGACTGTTCACTCTCCCATGCTGTGGGAGCCAAGCAGCCTCAAGTGAAAGGTTGGGTGACAATTCTAAAACTAGCAAAAAGGACTTCCTATAGCTGTGAAATTGCCCTGGGATATTGTAGATGCCAAAAGTTCTCATGCTGACAGTGGTATTTAGACATACTCCTTAAAGAACATTATCCCCGGGGCTATTGTATGCAGAAATGCAGTTCTGGTTCAGGGAATCACCAAGCCAGAGATTACAGGGAGCTGGGGAGGCCCAGAGTTTGGGAAGCGGCAGGGGTGGGAGGGCATGGTCCTGCCACTGTTTGCAGTCGCCTGAGGAGGAAAAAGCATGTAAATTGTGAGCGTAATAGGATGCTTGACTTCCTCAGTTTCTGAGCCGATCCTGTCTGGCTGTTCCTGTGTAATTAGACCCACCTTGTGCCAGGGTATTTTTTAAACAAATGACAAAAGAAGCTCCTGCCCTTAAAAATCAATTTGAGCTTTTGTGGAAGGATTTCAGTGAGTGTCCTTGCAGAAGAGAGAGGCAGAAGAATTTAAAAAAAGAAAAGGCTGAGATGAACGGAAATGTGTACTGGGTGAAGTCCTAATTTGCAAAGATATTTTAATATGTTTGGAGGATCTTTTTGTCTTAATAGTTATACATAGCACATTAGTATGTCACCCACATGTGAATAACAGTGATGTTGATGCTTGGCGATAATCTCCAAACTGTGAACATCTTTGTATCCAGGCACTCGCTGTAGCTTTTCAGAGAGACTGAAATGCAGCTGACCTGAATAAAACCTGCGTATTGAAACACCTGATTTTCTTTCTTTGAGGGTATTGTAATATATGCAGTGTACGTGCTAAATACGTTGCTTTCTAGTTGGCTCTCCACATAATGTTGGATTGCAACAGACTGCTCTCTGTCACACCTGATGACTAAACCTGTCTCACCCACGCCATGGGAAAGTACTGGTGCATTGAGCCTTCTTAGAATCAAGCTTTAGGTTGTCCTCAGATTTCAAATCTCCTGTGCATTTTTTATAATATGGCCTCTAACTCAAGAGATACAAGCACAAATGGATTCCAGGCAACAATTAATCAGATAAGTATTTATTTATTTAACTCAACCTATAGAATTATGCTGGCAATAGTTTTTTCAGAGTTAGACTTTCATTGAGCAAAAGACTGTCTTTTAAAGACTCTTTTCTCTTTTTCAGGCATCTGCACTGAAACATTCTGGATTTCATTGGGCATGGTAAGACATTCTCTCTTTTAATTACAGAAAAAGAGTCAGTTAAGTGCTGGCTGCTTTGTTTACCTCCTGATATGTTCAAAGTGGAACTACAGCTGTGGAAACTAGGTGCATTTGATTTGTGTTGTGCATTTTAAAACAGGAAGGAAAGACATAACTAAAGCAAACCTACATTGCAACCACGTGGGACAGTGTTTACTACTGCAATACCAAGAACTGAGTTAGAGTTGGCTGTAGGCTGGCATTGAGGGCCCATCAGAAATTGTGGAATGTCTATCTTCATGATAGAGAGAAATTTTATTTTGAAGCTATATATAATAAACACCTTTTAAATGGTCTTAGTGAGCATACAGTTGCATACTTGAACTGTAAAGGTTGCCTAGCAGACCCACGGTTACCAGAGTGTGGGCAGGAAGCAAGACAAAGCCAGGCAATTGGGAAGAGGGGAGACGCTTGTAATATAAATGTTGTTGAAATATGAAGTAGCTCAATCTCATTGAGATGAAGGCTTTAGTCTTTCTGGCACAGCTGTGTCAGGAAGGGATTTATTATATTTTTGTCATCATTGCTATGCTAGCAAAAGCCCTAGTATATATATGAAGTTACGCCAGGGGAAAAAAAAGAAATTTTTTTCTTGGACAACTTAATTTGCTCATGGAAATGTTGTAAAACTGTATCAGCAAAATGTTTTTTTGCTAGTGTAAATTGTCTATGCTTGTATAACTATACCAATAAACCATTACAAGAGTCTACAAGGACTTGCTGAAAAGATATAATCCATCTGAAGCTAAAGACAACAAATAATTCTCAGTATAAATTGGCTAATTCATACAACTGGACATGGTATGTAAAAAGTAAGTAACACATCCAGGGATGCCACAAGTTTTTTATGGGTTTGTTTTTGGTTGCTTTTATTGGGTTTTTTTTAACCATCCCTCTCAACGTGCAGTCACTTTTTACCTAAAGTTCAAGCTGAGAAAAATTAAAGACAGCATCATGCAGATGGTTTTTTCTCCTTGGGCATTTATTGTCTCTGAGGGACTAGGTACTACTGGTAGTGCTTGAGATGGTAAGTCCCAGAAAGCCTTGCTTCCAGACCATGAGAATTACCACTTTCTTGGGCAGCGCTGAGGGAGTCTCTCTTTGAAGGCTCCCTCCCACATCTGTATACTGGGCTTGAAGCCAAGCCTCTCTTCTGTAAAGAAACCTTGCTAAAATTTCTCATTTCATGCCCCTTTATGGAGAGAGAGAGAGAGTGTGAGGGAGACAGAGAAGGAGGTACGTGCCAAGTGTATTGAGAGGGCAGGGCAGAGTAGGCTCTTGATTTTGATTTTGTGTGTTTGAGGACAAGGGGGTAGCAAGGAAGGAGAAGGCTTTATATTAATTAGTACCATATTTGCCATCCCTTCCTCCCACCTCAAAAGTGATAAATTCTCCTCCTTCTCTCCAAAACACATCTATATTTTTTTTAGACAACTGTTTATGTTTGAATCCTTTGAACTAGCAGAGGCACTTGAAATAAATGCACTTATAAATGTGCCTCCTGCCAGCCTCTGTCTAGTCTGCATATGGACACTTAAAAGAGTGGAAGAATATGTCTTACATATCTCAGAAATATGCTAAGTTCACAGTGGTGGCACCTGAAATAGCTTTATTCTTCCCTCTCCCTTAGAGTACAGTGGAATTGCTAGTGTATTATTTGATAAACAATCACCAATTAGTCGTTCAATCCTTGCTAATTCAGCAACTGCTCTCCATGGGCCTCCAGGCAGCTTGTATGCCAGTTCATGTGCTCACCCCAGGTAGCTCTGAACTGAAGGAGTTTCCGTAATTGTTTTTGCTGTTGTGTCTGTTTAAAAGGTTTTACTGCTCCTTTTGGTGAGCTAGGTGGTGTATTACAAATGCACGCTCGCTGTCTTACTTTTCCCCAGCGTGCTGTTAACAACATAACATAATCCCAAAACATAATGCTGTGTCCTTTCAGTACCTCTGCAGAGGTAGGTAGAAACACCCACTTTGCACACCAAAAGGAGGGTGGTCTTGCTAAATGTGAGTGATGAGTGTGATGCTGCTTCACTTCCTCAATCTTTTATAGGTTTGGGTACTGATGGGTGTCTTCATGGATAGTCCTGCTGCCCCTGCTGTACACCTAGATTACAGACAAATCAGATCCTCTTCATCTGCTGGTCATAGAGTGGTGCAGGACAGGAAGACTAATTAGTCATCCTTGATGTTAAAGATTCTTACAAATTCTGTTGAGCAGCAAGCTGTGGATGGGAGAAGTGTCTCTGCTAACACTTGTTCTGTATTCTTTTGTCTTACAGATGCCTGTCAGTGACTATGAAATCTGCTGCTGAAGCAAATTCTAGAGGAGGTGGCAGACCTATGGTTGTGGATCCTTTGCACATATAAATATTATTGTGTGTGTCTGTTTGACCATGGTAGGGTATTTAATGTATCATAGAAACAAATTTTGTACCTCCAGACTCAGTGTCACTCTCACCATAGATCCTTCCTTCCAAACATATTTTCCCTCATTTGAGCCTTTAAAAAAACCAACAAACCACCTTGAAAAAAATGTAACTTTCTATGAAAAATACACCCTTTTGTTTTCTGGGGAAAAAGGGAACTTTACTGTATCCACTGTTGTTGTAAGTGAAATATGGTGTGCAGCATGCTAAGTAACTGCTCAGCAAATGTCAGTGTGAACCCAGAAATCCTCAGTAGGGGAAAAAAATAAATATTTTTATTTTCACTAAAAGCTTCCCTGTAAAATTCTTCTAAAGATTTTCTTCCTGAGACAACAGAAACCAAGCAGATGGGTGCCTCTTCACTTAGCCTGGTGGCAGGGTTGTTTGGACTTTTGGCCAAGTGCTCTGAAAATATTCTAAGTCTCCACAAAGATGAAGCCCATGTTGTTAGCCAGCAATATGCCTCATCTGTGGTGAGCAGGAGACTTGAGTATTAGATATTTCTATTTTACATCACACGGTTACCCCTTTATCAGTACCTCCAAAGAGACTGCAGAGACAACTGATGTGAACCTTGTCTGCTTACAAGGTCTGGGCACAAAGTTGGGCAAAGCTGTTCAGCTAAAGTAATTACTTTTTTTCTTTCCTTTCATGTGCAGTCACATCCTGCCTTTTGAAGTATATGTCATTTTTTTCACATTATACTGTCTATGCTTCAGCATTTTCATTGTGAATTGTATAGTTTTTTTATAACACTTAATTTTCAAACATATTTGCTTGCTTTCAATCCTTCAAATGGGTTGTTTGGCCTCCACATACATAATCTTCTAGACTTGTATTGAAGGTTGTAGACCATGGCATAGTAGGTGCAGTACGGTGCGTCATCTTGTAACCACACTAAATAGCAAGGCATTATTCACAAGGAAGTGAGGTTATCTTTGCTGCTGCTAAGTTCTTAGCTGTTCAGTTTTAACACTGGATGCCTGCATTTCTTTTTATGGAGTGCCTGTTTACTCTTGTATATTTTTATAGAATAAAAGGGTGGTGGGGAGAATGAGGGTGTTATGTGCAGTAATGTTATAAATAACATTGGCTCTCAGGTTATTTGCATTATATCCACTTGCATAAATGCGTAAAGTTAAACAAAAAAGTCTTTAAAAAAAAAAAGGCAGAACAATGGCATGGATAAGAGATCTAAAGGAAATGCTACAGAATATATTTATTGGGGTATATTCCCTACCTAGCTAATAAACCAGACAGAAAATTTCTTATTCCTCCCACAGACTCAAACAGATGAAACAGAATATTAAAGCCTTAAAGATGCTGGTGTAAGGAAGAAGGAGGGTTATTCAGTACCCATCACACTAAACAGACAGGCAAATGGGGAGCATGCTGGGAGCAGAGCTACATTCCCAACGC
Organism: Elanus axillaris; assembly: GCA_026212715.1. Classification (NCBI taxonomy): domain Eukaryota; kingdom Metazoa; phylum Chordata; class Aves; order Accipitriformes; family Accipitridae; genus Elanus; species Elanus axillaris. The sequence continues at coordinate 1,133,281 of JANZLQ010000078.1, read as the reverse complement.
AGAGACAGTGACTGTAGGGTGGATGACATGATGAAATGCAGCTGTGATGGGGAAGCACACACATAGGGTTTGTTGTTCTTGTCCTTTTGCTCTGTGTGCTGTATACTTTGGGGTAAATAAACAAGAAATCCTTACTTTCGAGCAGCATATCAATCAGCGTGGTGGTATTTGTTTCAATAATGAGAGACATTCAATAACATTGCAAACTCCTGAACAAACAAGGTGCAGGACAGGGATCCAGGGGAGAGCAGCTGCAGTTCCTCCCACTGACCGTGTGTGAATGCTCTCATGGGACAAAGATGTCAAGGTCCTAGTCCTGCGGCTGCTGAAACTGGAAAGGAGACAGACTCTGATTTCAGGCAAGGAAGGACTGAGCCCTGAGGAAGCATGCTGTCATTGTGAGGGCTGTCTGATAGATTTCAGAGTATGTCTATGCCTGTGATTTTTTCAGTGCTGGAATTTAATTGCTAAAGCATAATAACACCAGTGCATCCTTGTAAATGTATTGCATTTTTTATTATGGCTATCATTTACAATAACCCTGCTGTCATATCGGCTGCTGGTATGGTTTCAGTATTCTCTGACTCTCCCTCCAAGAAGATGGAAGTGAAGTTGTACCATTTCATACACACTGGGTTTTATTTCTTCCTCTCTTTCCTTCTTTGCAAACACTGGTTGAGTCAGTGGAGTTCTTCTGGCTTGTTCTTTCCTACTGTTCATCCTCAAAGGTACACAGCATCCAGGTAACATTTCTTCAGAGTAGAAGAATTAAATGAAACTCTGACAGAGCTGCTTTCTTGGTGCAGCAGAGATCATGGAAGACACTGTGTCCTGCTCATTTTTCCTGTCCTTCCTGGATTCCCAGTTCCCATTCCGTATCAAAATCTTGAATTCCTGCATGGCAGCTGGGCCTGGCCATTGCTTTCCTTGAAGAAGGAAATTCAAATTCTGGAGGGCTTTGAGGCAAGAGGAGGCCTTGAAGGACTTCTAGAATAGCAGGGCATGTTCTGGATCCCAGAAGTAATACAGAAACACCAGTGAATCTGCACAGGTGCATGGCAAATCTGCAAGGGAGAGCAGGGCAATACTGGAGCTAGCAAAGCCCTGTGAGAAGTTTGGCTAATGGCTGTGAGCATGCACTGCAGAGTGTTCCAGCAGCAAACCTCTGCTAGACCAATTGGTCCCATATGCCATAGGACTTTGATTTGTGGCTGGGTTTAGCAGTGATCAGAGGCTTGCGTCTCTTCTATAAATTCTGCTGAAAACAGAGCTTCACTGTGAATCAGTTGCAGGCTTAGTGAGTTAATTCAGTGATATATTTAAGTAACACTTTACATCTGGACTTGGCAACCAACTTGAAATCCTCATTTAAAAACAATAGGAGAGTACCAGAGAGATTATGGCATGATGTAGTCCACCAGCACTTTTTTTTGTATAATGTGAGCTGATGTTTCAGTGATCTTCTAGCATGGAGAATGTGTTGGAGAAGTCATGAGTAATTGGAAACAAAATGCTGTGAGTGACAGGTCTTTGACAAAGCTCTGGACAAAAGATTACAGAAACTCCAATGTTGTGGAGGGGCAAAATACTGTTAGGGTTGAAAGCTGGGGAGGAGAGGAAAAGCAGAGGATTAAGCTAATCTGCTGGGGTAGAAAGAGACAAAAATTGGGCAAATCAACTAAGATTCTTGTTGTTAACCCATTTATTGCTGGCATAGAGGTAGGGCTGGAGTCATAATGTTGCAAAATCCGTAGTGGAAATACTTGCTTAGTCTGCTCGGGAGCAGTAAGAACTATGAATACCTTCAGAGAATTGTAAAGTTTTCCACCAAGTGGGCTGTACAGTGCTGGATAAAGATCAGTGGTGAATAAAGAAAGTAAAACTGAGTGTGAACAGTCAATCCTGCTGGATCCAGAAGAGCCAAGCATGAGAGATCAGTGGGGACACTTGCTCAAATTACAACTACAGTCAAAAACCAGCTGTGATACAAGGTTGCTTATCATTCCAGACTACTAGGAGATTCAGTAACTGGGAGGGTATTATGTAGCCTTTTGTATAAAGCTGTGCCTGTGGTCTCAGCTAGAACACAGTGTGCAGTTCTGGCCTCCCAAGCTCAGAAAGGATGTGGCTGAAATAGGAGGATTGGGAAAAGGGTGACAAGAACATTCAAGAGCCTGGGAAAACTGCCAGAAAAGGGACCAAAACTTAGCCTTAGAAGACAGAGAAGAGAAGAAATGGTACAACTATAGAGGATACTGCTTATGTTAGAGATGAGAGGTCAGGAACTTACTCTCTTCTCATCCCATAGTGTAGGCTGACAGGGGCATAGGATGAAACTTCAGAGTTGTTCAAAAAGATACTAATTATGACTAATTGGGGAGGTAATATTAACAGTTCAGGCTTCATGTCAGAAACTCAACTTTAAGATTTTCAAAGGGGGAAAGGATGGGCAACAGCTGCAGTCCTACAAAAGCTTAACTCCTGACAAATGCACCTCTTCAGAGGGAATGTTACTTAGTTACTTCATGCTCCAGTTTTCAAACTGTTACTTGAATTTTTCCTGATTCATTCCTCTTCTGAAATCCTGTTTACATTCTTTAAGAGGAGTTAATAATTCAGTGTACTGAATTTATGAAAAAAAATAAAAAAGCGTTTGGTAGAGATGTCTAGTTGTCTAGTGCCTGTGCTGTTACAGTGTCATTCAGCTACTGCGTAACTTTAAATGTCTTTTCTAGTATGTAATATCTCATGATTCTAGTTTGTGTCCTTTGGAAAAAATGGTGCATTTAATTGCTTGATTAGCTGGCCTAAAGCCACTGACTCAGGTGTATATGAAACAAATGTGTGTATGGGTGTTTGTGTGTACGCACAAATGAATTTTTAGTGAAACATGATAGGGGATTGCTCAGTAGGATGCAAATAAGAATAACAGAGAGCATTTTTTTTCCAGTGGCTTTCATGACCTCCTTCTTTCAGGATTGTACACAGATAGTTCTTTCCCCAGTAGGTCCTAGTTCCCTTCACAGTGTCAGAAGGATGGCTGCAGCTTTGAGAGATTGTTCCTTGAAGCAGAGTCATCATTTTCCTCTTCCTTTCTCTTTCCCAAATATTCTGTTGCTGCTCTGAGTCTACACGTTCCTTGTGCCATGGAAGTGCATGAGTTAAATTTTCCTAGAGGCATGATGCAGCTCTAAAGTAATGTGTCTGTTGATGATAAACTTGCTGGAGAGCATGGAAGCTAATGCATGGCCTTAGATTTTTTTACACTTCTTGGAACACAGATATTAATCTAAACATCCATGTGCCCTTTGTATTGATTTGAAGTATATGGAGACATTGAACAGCTGATCTTAGAAAAGATCTGTCATACAGAGCCTTTCCTCTGTTTAGCTTGCTCTGCACAGCTTTCAAGTAATTAGATATTTTTTTTAAATAAGACAAATGAAAATTCTGAAGCTTGAGTCTTTCCTCTGACAGAAAGATTATTTTTTTCTTAAAGAAACATAAATGAATTGGTTAGATTTTTTAATATAAATATTGTTAGGGACTCTCTCAGGCTTGTAAAGACAGAAATGTTTATTTTAGAATGGTGTATTTTTCCAGATAGAGATCAATTACTAAATTATTCATTTTTTCCCTTTCTCCGTTTTATTGCAGCTTTCATTTCTAGGTGGCTGGAATGATTAATGGGATGTGCTGGGATAATGCCTTGTGTTTGGGTACTCAAATGATAGAAGCAGCTTTGTTCAAAGCTTTTAGTGTGGGTGCAAGATTGGAAGATATTTTGAAGGCAGTGGATTGGCCGTGGCACTTCCACTTCCCTCAATTTAGCCATAAATCAATTGTGAATGATTTTCCCACAGTAATTTTTCATAGAGTTTGAACTTGGGTAATGAACATCCCTGTCCTGGAGTGAAATTGTGATTTTTCTAGATCTTGTTGAAGACATGATCAAGATTTATGAAGGGTGATGATGTAAACCTATTACATTTTCCTCTCTCTTGTTTGCTTCTTTACCCCTTCCTTCCTTCCTCCCTCCCTCCCTTCCTTCCTTTCTCCCTCCCTTCTTCCCTCCCTTCCTCCCTTGCCCCCACCTCCCAAGCCAAGGAGCTTTAAATGTCCACTAGAGTACAGCTGTTGCATGACAGTGCCTCGTACTGCACAAACAGTCATTTTTCAGTGACAGATAGCAGGAAACAGCAATAACCTAAGTGGATATGAGATGGTTCAGATCAAATAACAGTAGTATGTGAGCAACTTCCTACAGTTCTGAACATTTTTTTCCCCTCTTAATCTATTGCATTTGCTTTTAATGTTGCTTGATGTCAAAGTACAGTTCTGCTTTAAAAGGAACTTTGTAGAAATGACATTGTGCAGTCTTATATTCATTTTGTCTCCTTCTCAGTTTCTGTATCAAATGCTTAGTCTGAAAGCAAAAAGAGTACCTTTTTGTTTGTTTTTTTTTGTCTTCCTGGCAGTCCCCAAATCTTCTCTGGACTCTTGAAGCTCAAGGTAGAACCACTTCTTCCCTCCCTCCCCATCTTTGCCATCGACTAAAGTGAAGCTGCTACTACTGAGTAACCTCTCTGCTAATGGTGCCCTTTGTACTAGCATGGCAAACCTACTTGAAAATCACATTGGAATACTGCATTTATGTATTGTGTAATATTCTGCAATACTGTATTTCTGTCTTGCTTGGCTGGTAGCTGTAATGTTGAGTTGTAATCTATTAGATCTGGGGCAGAGACCCTTTCCTTGAGAAGGACCAGCTAGGTCTCTCAGAGACATTTGGCAAGTCATATATTAATAAGCACCTTTGTTTTTCATCCAGTAAGAAATACATATGTGTGCAAACTCATTTGGCTGCAGTCTGCCTGAAGTTAAGTTGCAGATTGTATCTGGCCCTTGGGCCAGGAATTCCTTGTTCCTATGTTAGACGGTGTCTAATAGTAGTTGAAAGAGAAAATTTTTAGAAATCATTTTGCAAGTGACTCTGGAGAGACAATGAATGTAAATCCTTGCAGACTTACAAAGACTGCAGTCAGAATACTGAGTGAAACTCAAAGTGCAACATAGCGGTTCCTCCCTACATCACAGGCTTCAAAGATTTAGTATTCAAAAGAATGTGGGAAATTGGGTCATTTCTGTACAGTTTAGAAAAGATCTGAGGTTATCAACTTTCTTGCTTTAGCCATGCAGAAACTCTGAGTCTGGATTAGCAGGAAATCTGAACAGGATTTTCCTCTGCATTTAACATGAAAATCTCATAAATTTCATTGAACTCAGTGAGTGAAATTTTGCCACCATTGAAATGGATGTCAAAATTTCCATTGTTTTTTGTGGGAATAGGATATTACCCTATAAACATAAAACCAAAGTAGACTCTCTAGGTCTTAAATGCATTTTTTCTGTCGGGATATACTTACTGTAAGACTTTCTGAGTATCTTGTTTTAAGAAAAACAATTTAGCTTTACTTACTTTATACCTTTTAAAAATGGCTAAAATTTACTTTTCAGTAATCATCACTTAGAGTGACACCTTAAAATATCTGAAGGTAACAAGGAGGTGGAGTTAATTACCATCAAATAAACGAGTATTTGCTGTCCTTCTTGCAAGAAGTTTGCATTTTTATTATTCTTCCCCTGCTTTATTTTTGGTGAGTAATACAAAAGGGAGTTGCTGTAACGATTTTATAGTCCCCAAATAGTTTTCAGAGTTTATGGGATAGTATTTTATACCTACATTCTGTAAGCAGTGATGTCTTTTGGTATGGCCATGAAATGTTATAGCAGAGATTTCAAAAAGACAGGGTCTTGGCAGAGGTTTCTGCAGGAAGAAAAAATTACTTTAGACTGGGTTTGAGCATGTCTCATGCCAGGGATGGCCCTGAAGCTGCCTGGTTTTGTAGGCTGATGGATCTGTTTCATCTGGCAGGAATTAGTAGATGTAAGAATGGCCAGAAAGAGGTCAGAGTGAAAGACCTGGTTGCCCATGCCCATCTCCAGCACTAGGAAGTAGTGGATATCTCGGTCAGCTTACATCAATACCTTGTTCTTATACTTGCCTAGATTCAGGAACTTTCTAAGCCAGAGGGTACATAATAGAATAGCAGGGGAAGAGAAGAAGAAGAAAAAACATCTGATTTTTCTTTCTCCATGACAAGGCTCTGAAGGAAGTCTTCCTTTATATTTTCTTCCACAACACCTGTGTCTCAGCAATTAGCCTGCTAGAAATTAGGTCAACCTGACACTATTCTTACAGGGAGTGTGGAAGTAGTTAATATGTAAGTTACATGGAAGAAAATCTGCCTGAGAGGAGGCTGAAGAAAAAGCAGAGTTAAAGAGCGTGTAAGACAAAGGGGTGCATGGCTTTTAACTGTATTTTATTCTTAATTACTCTTTCAGATACTTCCCCCTTCCAGCATCTCAACATGCAAGGTAAATCTATTCTACCCTGCGTGAATACCTATGAAGTTTGATGTTCATTTCTTTTCTATATACACTTGTTTCTTTGAACAACCCCAGGCCAACATTTGGTGTTAGTGTAGAATTTGCCCAAGAAAATAAAGTAAGCTTTGGCATGGCAAAAAACCCCCACCCTAATGCTGTAATAGCAGTGTAAGTTTAAAGGCATAAATTGATGGTTCACATAAAGATTATAAGACACTTTGGTTGCAGGCTGTCAACCATGCTACCAGCACATTACAGAAGTCTAGCTTGCAGTTGTCAGTATTCCAGAGTTTCACCCACTAAGTCATTAATTTGTTCTCATCTGGAAGATTTAGCATGCCACTGTAGTTTCTTGCATATTAATTTTTAATATGTTCAAAAATGGTAACTAAAATGTTCATCAATTATAGTATTATTTGTATATTCAGGTGGCTGAAAAGTAAAAATTACATCAAGATTTGAAAGCCTGATGAAAAATCAGACTGAAAAAATCATACATTGAAAAGTACAAGCATCTCGTTTTCTGTGCATGTCTGAAACTGAACATAAAGTATTGCTGATTGTCATATGAAAAGATGGACTCGCTATATTATCTCATAAAACATGATTTTCCAGTTTCTAAGGGGAACAGATTAAGACATTTGAACACTTCAGCAAGACTTCTTAGAGGTTGGCTTGAAGTTACCAAACATATGGTGTTTTGGGTAAACAGAGAGCCACTAAGAAGCTATTTGAAGTCTTTTGGAATATATATGCCAATCATATTCCCACTGGGATCTGACACTATTGCATGGAGCTCAGATCATGTAACTGCTGCTTAACCAGATCTAAAAAAGGAAGCAACTAGCCCAAGCTAATTCTCTGCATTCCTTCTACAGTCAAGGAGTTAAGGAGGTAAATTCATTGCACTTAATTTAGAAGCCTGTGTTGGAATTAAATGAATCTTCAGCTGCCTGTGTCCTCACTGATTATAATGGGAATTAGCTGGCTAGCCTAGGATACCTGCCCTAACTCTGAACTGAAGGAAGTTAGGTGAGATGAATCCTGTCCCAAACATACAACTTTCCTGCAGTATGGTCCGTGTTGAGTTGCACTCAAACAAACCAGTATTTGTGTCGAGTGACAGTTGTTACCCAGTGTAAACTGCATAGAAAAATGTTCATGACAAGGGGTGTCCGAAATATAGGATGGGGAATGGATTCTGATGGTTTTTTCAGGGAGCTGCAGGATTGCAGCATCTGAAAACTGCTGGAGAAGTTTGTGTGGTTAGAGCTGCCAGATAGCAATTAAGCCTAGCAACATGGGCTGTTTGCTGTCGAGACTGAAGCATATGAGTTGAGTACACCCTGTTCTAGAGGGAAGTTCATGGGCTGGCTGTTTTGCTTCTGTTGAAAAAAAATCCCAAGATGAAGGAAATAAATACCCAGAGTTTGTGCTTTCCTTTCTCCTTGGCAATTGTCACTAAGACAAGAGTTCAGAGGGACTGGGATTTCACTCAAAAGTGGTGTAAGGGCAGGCTGATCTTTGCTATAAGGCTGTGTCGGCAGCAGTAACCGGCACTAGTCCTATTAAACTCATCAAATTCATTGGCAGCAGATTTACGCCTGTATTGAGGTTTGTTGTTGACAGAAATTGAGATGATAGTAATGGATGTTCTGTTTCTCCAGAGTGTTCAGAAAGACAGGATTTGAGGAGGAGGAGGGAACCCAAAGTATGCTGGACAACCAGAAATTAGCAATATTCAGCATACTTTGCCCTTTCCCCCCTTCAAAACTAGCTATTTCTAACAGTGACCTACATGCAGGAGTCCTTCAGAGAGAGGGAGAAATGCTTGTGGATTTTAAACCCCTCTGTTAGAGTAAAAGAAAGTTCCCATTTAAAACAATTGCTATGCATCCATACAGGCACAAAGGCAATGTATCAAATGAAATGATTTTTCTATGCCTCTCTTTTTCTGTTGTTTTAGATCTGTTTTAAAGTTCTGCTACATCATATTGTGAGAAAAGAAATGGGACCTTGGCTCATTGATTTCCTTCCCTCCAGTTTAGCAGATGCTGGGGTGTCTGCACTGAAACTGCAGAACATGTCACCACTCAGGCGGTTATTTATCACCTTCCCTTAAAACACAATAATCCAATCAGCGCTAAAAGTTTTTTTTATGTCATTGGTTTGGCAAGCTAACACACTGCCTAATTTCTTGTTTCTTTCTGGGATGACTGAGAAAATGGCAAAAAGCCAACCTCAGAAGCAACCGATCTCGGCCAATATGCTAGACCTTCTCAATTGGACTTTAGACTAGAATAGAGCAGAGATTACTTTTGTGTTGCTGATGGATGATTTCTTAGTCATAGCTCATAGACAGATTTATTTCTGGCCTGTCTAGAATATTTGACATTGTGAATAACGCATTGCAGCTGATATGCCTTGAAGATCTTGCAAAGATGTAAGCAAACGATATGGATTCAATCCAGCTTCAGTGACTGAACTGTAATGCATAACTGCAACTCTTCCCCTGGTATTCTTCTTCGTAAAGCCTGCAAAATGCTATCCTCTCTCCTGTCTTGGTATAAGCGCTATGAGAAAATTAACTGTACCTTAGCATGTATAAGCATCTGTCCTTTGCATCCAACTCAGAAAATACAAAACTCCTGACTATTCATGTAACTTAAGTTGAAAAAAAAATACTTTACTGAAAAGTTTCAGGCTAAAACCAGACTCTGGCAAAATAAAAGGAACAGAGGGGAAAAGCTAACATTTGGAAGACTAGGTAATACATAACATCATCAGCTGGCCATGAAACTTTTCCAAGTATCATATACTATTCAAATGGGGTCTTCACTTTTTTTTTTTCCTTAGATCACGGATAATCAATTAGTGATGACTCCCAAAATGATGTGATGACTCCCCCCTCCTTACAGATGTTCTGTGCACAGATAATATTCTGGTAGTGTTCTGACATATTTTTAGCTCAGATTATATTCTGTTTTCAGATTGAAAATCTGGTCTCCCAGATGTCAAACTACCTATTTAAGTTCTATGGGTAAAAGTTGGCCATCAGTATTATGCTCTGCTCATCTTTTTGGTTTCTGTTAAATATGGGATTAGGTGGTGATTTAAGCTTTATAGGGCTCATGGTGAAGAATCTATCATTCTTTTTGTTACCAAAACCTACCATGGCATCAAGCATTCATTTACCTGGAGAAATTAATTTGGAGACAAAATACTCAGATATCCAGCTCCTGGTTTCATAATTGTCTCTTAGGCTTACTGTAAATCATCTTGAAACCAATTTTTTCCACATATCCTTAACAATAATTCCTCTAGTAAGAGGCCAAAGTTGTCCTTACTCAAGGAATAGAGGAAGAAAGAGAGTCGTGAAACTGCAAGTGGGGGCTGATACGCAGATTTCTGGGACAGAAATCTGCATAAACGTTACTCCTGCAAAGACAGTGCACGGATTCTGGGTGGTATCACTTTGTTATCTGACATGGGCTGTAAGGCTTTTTGTCCTGTTCTCATCCTCCTGTTCCAGAACGAGCAAGTTAGCTGTGTGTTATTTATTGTCTTCAGAAAATATGTAGATAACAGCATCTAGATAAGTTAGGAAAAAATGTAGATGGCAGTATCAGGACAAGGTAAAATCCTACAAACAGCAGCAAAATTCCTATTGACTTCACCAGACCTAAGACTGCACATGAAATCACAGCTTTACGCTATGGATCATTATTCTTCCATTCCTTCGTAACATTTCAGAAGATGATATACTCCAAGGAACTTGGTTTTACCTGTTGCCTAAATGCATTTTACACAATAAAGATCAAAAGAGCATGTAAAGGCAAGGTAGTAGTTTATAATGATTATTTATTAATGCTATCATTCATATTATATATTTCCTTGCCATACCCTTATGGTATAGAGTGATGTCATCAAAGCATGAAAGATTCAATTAATCAAACATTTTAAATATATTTGGGTGATTTTAGAAGCTAACTGCATAATTATACTCTGAATCCTAAGTGAGACTGAGACAGAAACCCTTGACTGAGATTAATCAAGGTGCATACCTTCCCCCTTGACCCCAGTTAGTGCCCTATAGTTAAAGTGTTGGGTCTAGTATAAAAATGCAAATGTTGAAGAGTATGAAAACCCAATAAACTAGGTTATGTTAATTTTTGACTGTAATGGAACAAAAGCATACAAAGGATGCTTCAAAATTGTGTTAATTTTGTGAATGAGCTTAACTGGAAGGTAGTTTATTTTTTTGCCCCCTCCAGCATGAATTCACTGTAAACAAACAAGGGATATACTAGGGGACTAAAATAAGATGTCCTTCATGTAGCAGTGTAGCAGTTATATTTATTTTTCCCTCTTGCATCATCTTTGCCCTACATTGTTCCTCTTGTTGCAAGATACATTTCCCAGGAGCAATGTGCAAACTTTCCCTCCTCTTGCGAAAGACTAAGCATTTTTTCAATAATCTTGAGTTATTATGCAGTGATATATAAGGAAAAATTTCTATTACCACCAAATCCTAGAAGAGATCCATTGTGAAAAGCTGTTCAAAGCCTAGGGTGGGCTTTTCAAAGGTATGTGCTTTTATACTGAGTTGGATTCCTATCATCCCATGCTCTGTCTTTGAAACTCTCCCCCATGTGACTAAGACCATGTGTGCGACTGTGTGCCTAATTTGTGAGTAGTCATAATGATCATACTGTAATAGGCATGCAACTGAGTCTGCATTTTGTTCATTACTCCAAGTGCCTTTAGCTGAATTTTCAAAGAGGCTGAATTCTCACATCTCCTGCTACTTCAGTGGAGCTGTAGGTGCTCCGGGACTGAAATCAAGGTACTGGCAAACTGAAAAATTAAAGCTGAGGTATGAATGAGTCAATCACATATCTACTCTTCATTCGTAAGTCAGACTTATGAACTGGGTCTTTCTGAGTTCAACAGAGGCTGTTGACGTAGTCTTTGAGGAGATTTTCGATTTGAGAATTTCCTCTTTTTGTCACCTTATCACCCAAACTTTAGCCTTACATAATTAGTATTTTCTATTCACAGACCACTGCCTCCATTTTATTTATTGGTTTAGGCATCTGGTAACTACAGAGCTCAGTGGATGTTCTATTTTTTTTTCTTCATACAGCATGTTTACACGCAACACTTCTGGTGTAGGTTTTGGATGGTCTGTTGACTGAGCCATGGTTACATCCTCAAGGCTGATTGATACTCACTTTTAATACACAGAAACAAAAACAAATAAAACTCTCTATCTAGCCTAAGTCAGCAAAAAATGCTTTTTCCACTAATGTTTGTCACATATTATGAATATTCATACATGTTCACACTTATGCATGTGCATAACTCCGTTAAGTTGTTGGGCATACTAGTATGTATGGTTAAACAGGTATCTTCATGCTTGCAGAAAAGGCATTTACTTTTTTTCTTCTCCAGTTCCAACCTTTATAAATCATGTTATACTTCAAAAACATCATGATGTTGGCTGAAAAAAATATGGGGCTTTAAAACAAAATGTGCATTCTTTTTATTTGCCTTCTGGTTTTTGATCTTTTATCTTCAGCTTAGTGATGTTTTCAAAACTCCTCTTTTCAATAACGAAGGCTAAGAGCATCTGGGTTTTTATTTTAAAGCAAAAAAATGAAATCCTTACATAAACATATCATTAAAGGAGCTGGGCTTTAAGAAAAACACCAAATCAAAAGACACAAAATAAAATTATGAGCTAGATGTAGAGGAGCCTTAGACAGAGAGCAAACTAACAGCATAAAAGATAGTGTCTTTTTAGCAGTTGAAGACAATGTAGTTTCAGGAATCTTTCAGCCTTGCAGTGCTTAATTTAGACCAACTATCAAACAGGTCTGAACTTCACTTGAACAAGAACTTAATGTCTGGATTTTTGCAGGCACTAAAGGATTATTGATGAGTAGGTGGAGGAATTTTGTCTTGTTTAGTTATATATGTCGGCATTTCTCACTGCAATAGCTGTAGCTGTTTGCAATGCTGTCTGCAACCACCTCACTTGAGGATGAATTTTCCTGCCGTGCATTTGCCTTTGATTCACATAGAGCACCCATGGACTGTGAAGAAAACAGCAGTGCTTAAGCATAGTCTATTCAAGTATATTCAAAATACGTTATTTTTAGCATTATTGTTAATACGAAATGTTCCACCAACCAGCTGGAATTATGCAAATCCTAGCACATGCGTTCCTCACTAATCTGCACTCTTGGATGTACTCTTTACATTCATTTCATTTTATGAATGTCTTTCCAGCATACTTCCCTACAATAGGAGATTGAAAAGCCTGCAATTTTCTTCTTGCCTGATTCTCCCATTGGGTTTTGTTAGTATTTGAAAAAATAAATTGATGTCTTTTTTTTTAGTCCAGATTGAGGAGAAAATCAACCTGCCAGCACAGATGAGTGGGGAGAAAAGGGAAGGCTCACAAACTGCAAAAGCTGAGTTCTTTACGTGGTTCTTTGGTGACTCACTGTTTGCAGTAGAGGTAATCAGGGCAGTCTTGGAAGGAGCTCTGGAGGTCTGAGAAGTTTTCCAATAGCTTGATCTTGAGCCAAAAGCTCATAAGCTCTGCCACCTTCACTGGTATCACCAAAGTATCATGTGTTTTGGGAAAAATGTTTAGATGAGAGGGAAAGGAAGTGATGTGTGGTGTTGACCTGTTTTACATGAGTCTGTGGATCGAGAGAACGTAGACATGGCCTTTGTCATCATCCTCGTCACACCAATGTTCTTGCTGTGGAGATAATGCACAACCTCTCTTACATTTCCCCTTCCTGCTAGGGGCACTTGACGTGTTTTAGGAAGCTTATGTGTATGTGTTGTTCCTCATGTGTTTTTGCATCCCTGTTGATCTATGAGAGCAGGCTTTCAGTGCCTTCTGGAGTCTTCACAGGCATGGCTGTGGGAGGGTTTTCTGTGTGGCCATGGTCCACCTGGTGCTTGAACGGTTCTCAGTTTCTTGCTCTGTAGCATTTTCCCTGGGGAGCTGGAGGATTTGTCCCAGAGGTGAGCAGCCTTGTTCCCCGGTGTGAATTCCCATGGTTAAATGACATTCTAAATCTTTGTTTTATCCTCACTTTGTAAGCTGTCTGCTTTAAAGCTTTCTTAGAAAACTCATTCAATTTAAAAAACTTACACCTCTAGTTCACCTTGTCTCCCTATAAAGGTCTTTTCAAACCTGGTAACTTCAATAATTTGTTGTGTCTCTTCATTTTTGCTGAACTTGTGATTTCCAGGAAATTGAATTGGTACGAGGTTTATTTGCTGCTGCTGTTTTAGTTTTCCGCAATGGAAGATAAAACACACAGCAAGATAGGGTTTTCCAGGCTTTTTCTGACAAATAATAAACCAGCTCCTATTGCTGCTAATGAAAGGCTGGCGATACATTTCACATTAAGCCTCCTGGCGAAGAAGTGATCCACCCTGTGTGTACTCATACACTGCCTAGCACCTTCAGGTCCTACCCACAGAGTCTGATGGACGCTGGGATGTGTCATTGCAAGATTCCTGCTTTGCCTAAGGTCATCTCTTTTTTTAAGTAAGAAAGGGCATTCAGAGTTGTTATCACTGTGCACAAAAGGTTTCTCACTTCTCTAATAAACACAAACTTGCAGATCTGGTGGCCTAGATACACGGTCTTCTGTATTGACCTAGAGCTCCAAGAGTCATAGTGGTTTATTTCTTAATTGCTTCAGTCAGTCCTGCATCCTAACTACTCTAGTTTCTACTGGTTTTTTATCCACTTTGTACCTGATTCTGATCTGTTTACTAACACTGTTTTCTTAAATGTAACTTTCGCTGAGCTATTGTTAGAAGAAGGCAAAAAGAAAGGGAAGATTACTCTATTACTAGTTTGAAAACTTCCCTAAAATGGACCTTTATTTTGCTAGTTTAATATTTATGATTTTTTTGTAAACATTAGGTATCATCAGCTCAGTCTTAGATAATTCAAATGAGATGGTTTGATTGAGACTTACTGGTAAGTTGTATCTTGAACAGAGCACATTTGAATGCTGATTTTAAGTATTCTGGCACTGGAACTGTTTCCCCTGGTGTAATGGTTAACCATAACTGTTAACCCCAGATGCTAATAATGCAATACTATGCTTGCTTTACAACCACAACTAATTTTTTCTATTCATTCCTTCTACCAATGAGTTTGCACTGTAAAACAATCTGTCCTACTACATTTGATATGGTTTCTGGCTTCCTAATGTTTTGACAGAGTTGCAAAATGTTCTTGTTTAGAATTATTGCTGTCCACATGACCTCTATTTCATACCAAATATCTCTTGATATAAGCGATGTTGCTCTGAAAAGCTTTCAGACTTGCCTAAACCAAGAGTTTAAGTAATTATACCCTAAATTTGTGAAGGGGGGGGGAAGCATAATTAGGTCTACCAAACTTCTTGTGAGTTGTGTGAAGCAAAAAGATGTATCAGATGATTTTTGGACTGTAGGAACTTAAGCATTCAGAACAGAGTAAAGTGAATGAAAGAGTGTCAATTTACATTTTGAAGAAAATAAATTTGGGGTTAGATAGACTTCTAAAACACTTCTTCCCTTAGGTCAATCTTCTGCTTTGGTTCCCTTAGTCAAATTCTGTAGGAAAGAAATAATCTTTTGCCTGTATCCATTTAAGGCTGCTACAGTGGAGTCCAGATCATTGATTAGAGCTTCTATGTGGTATCGCTATGCAAGCGATAAGTACCTCACACAAGCCAGGGACAAGATGTATTTGGAATAGCTTAAGACTGGCAGCAGTGCCTCTTTGCTGGCATTGATGCAATATTATACATCCTCCTTTCACAAAGACATCTCCTGATAGCTGTTTTAAATAATTTTAATAGGCGACTCAAAAATCTGCAAGATTAATACCTTAGCATTGACCAATCAGGGCTCTAAATTCCCACTCAACTGGCAAAGGATTTCCACTCAACTGGTATGGGATTTCTGGTTTTGCTGGGTGGGTTCCAGTCTTAGTGATTTCCTCTGCAAGGTTTATATAAACGCTGAGGCTCCAAAAGCGTATGCTTTTCAAAATGGGAATACAGGCATGTTCAGCATAAGGCAAAACATTTATTACAATCAGGTTTCTCATGTTTCTGAATTACTAACAAAGAATAACTTTTTCCTTTGTTGTCTTGCCATGAATCATCAAAATTGACGTCAAAGGAGTCATTCAAGGATTAATTTGATTACATATATACATGCATACAGAGAGAGAGAGAGAGAGAGATATGTTTATCCTTAAACAGCATTTTCTATCTGCCTTCACTGAGGGTAAAACTGGATCATTCAAACAGAAGTGGATGACTTTTCCAAAATAATCCTCTTTTTTGAAAAATGGAAACCTCTTCTCTGTCCAAACATGAAGCCCTGAACATATGCCCTGAAACAGATGCATTAATTATACCTAAAAAAAATTACAAATAGTAGGTTCAGCAAGATTCCTACCTGTTGTAATTTCCCTACATGGAGAAAATTCCTCCATATAGGAAAATTTTACCTCATAACAATCAGTTCTACACAGTATCTTTTTAAATTTTTTTTTTTAATCAATGGGTGAAATAGGTGCATAGTTCTTTTAGGAAACCTCCTAATCCAGGGAGCTGAGTTGCCACAGGCTAATTATATATAATGCAAAAATGTTTCCTATTGTCTTGTTCCATCTATAAAATGTAAGCACAGTCTTAACAAGAATCGGTAGCATGTGGTGCTCTTTAGAAGTCAGAACACTTCCAGCAAATCTGACAATAGGACTGGAAAGATGAAATAGGTTTCTAAAGCATATTTTTCTGCCGGTGAGAGAGTATCAGGAAATGGGAAGAGGTGGGTCAGAGTAAAGTGGTGAAAAGAAATATTAAAGAGAGGAGGAAAGAAGGAGACTGAGGAGGGATCCTCTTCGAAATGGCCCACGTTTCACTTTGAATAGCAACACACACATCCCTTTTCCTGATCCCCTTTGCCTTGTCTGGGCTCTGAAGCAGCGAAGACTCATGGCTTTGCCCTTACACGTTGGCCACGGCTTTCGGGGACTGAGGGCCCCCTGTGCCTTCCCCCGGAGACCAGGCACACGCTCCAGGCCCAGGTCTTGCTCTGACGGGGAGCTGGGGGGCACTGGGGGGATGCAGGGCTCCACGCCTTTGCAGAGCATGCACACCTTTCTGAAGGTCTTGCTGCCTTGTCACAGTGTTTTTGTTGCCGCTGTTGTACATAGTACAGGTATCAAAGGCTTTAGGTGCCTCCAAAATGCAATTCAAATACTTTTTAAAAGAAAGTCTGGTACAACTGTGGACTAGAATTGAAATCAGTTTCAATGGACAAGACTCCTGGCAACTACCAATTCGGTTTCGATACGAAGCAAATGGTTGCTGGGAAGGAATTTAAAGGCAGTGAAGGAAAGCAATACAATTTTGCCATGGGGTCAAGTAGAAATAAAACTGTTTGCCTCTGTCTTAAGAAATGTTGACAGATTTCAACACCCCGAGGGAAGGAGTAGTAGACGATGGATATAGCACAGAAAAACTTGTCTTAAGCAATAAGTTGGAGGCCACCAAAAAGTGGTTGCCTAGTGATGGCTCTTTGTGAGATCGAAAAAAATTATGCTGGGGACTTTAGAAGTCGATCGATGCGGTCTCCAAAGAGAGGAAGTTTTCAGTTGCAGGCAGCCTTTTACAACATGTCTGTCTGTGAGCAGACTAATGTTTGGAGGGCCAACTTCACCCCTTCTCATCCAAATCCACACAGAACCAGAAGATGTGAATAAGTTTGTTTCTAAATGGGTCTACTTTTCTGTAGAAGGTTGTTTTGACACTCATGTTTTTGATGGATCCCTTGTCCCTAGCATTTGTTATCATCCTTTACCTGTACAAATTAGTTCTATCTTTTCACTGCCACAGCTGTGCTGGTTGGCACATGTTTTTATTTAGAATGTGGGAAAATGGCTGGGTCCGTGGCTCAACCCACTTCTTCTGTTCCTTTATTCCCTCACACAGGAGCAAAGACAAAGTTAAACTGCAGAGCATCAGAATTGCTGAAGAGCAGAGTGCTAAGGAAAGATTATAATTGATACAGAGCAAATTTACTATATGGTGGAGTGATGTTATGCCAAATATTTTTGCAGCATTTCTAAAGGGGGAGCATAACTTTTCAAACAACTAGGAAGTGCTTACAAATTGCCTGATGTGAATTGCTTTTCTTCATTTAGCAATATTTAGGAGAACTAAATAGTTTTGCTCGATTATAACAGTTGATTTGATCTAATGAAATTGATGTAAATCATGTAGTTAGCCTGATTTGTGTCAATTGTGCCAGCAAAAAATTGTTTATAAACCAAGCCCGGAGTGTCTTTTTTAACACCAAAAGTATTTTTGTGACAACTGCTGCTGTGAAGTAGAATACGTATTGCCAGGCAAACAACATTTCAATTGTATTTCTGATTTCTTTATGGGTTTGGGTAGGGAAAAGACTTGAATTATTAATTACAGAAATGTGACATTTTGTGGTAATGTCTTAGCAGATTTGGGAATTTCATTTTCAGAGAAAAAAGCTATTATGTTCAAAAGACATTTGGAGAAGTAGAATGGTGTTTTCTCACTAATGCATTTCCAGTAAACATGGAGATTTAATGATTTTCAGAGATCTATAATTGTATGCTGACAGTTTCACCACTGAGGGAAGACCACTCTACTGAGGAACAATTGTCCCACATGTGGATGGTTCAGAATTCCTTTTGCAAGGGATTTTGTGGCTTCTGTGGGCATTTATTATGGCATTTTAAAATATCATGCACTAGTCTTAAGGCAGTGATGTTTGCTGGCTGGTTCTTCTCTCTCAGGATTCTCTTCCATTGAATCTGTAGCAATTTCTCAGGGATCAATGAAATTACACTGGTATGAAACTGCTGTGGGAGGAAAACCAAATTAGATGCAAACCAGATTAGATGCATGCAGGTATTTTTACCTTATGCCTCTCTATTATCATCAGTAAAGGCACGCTGTATATTTATGGCTTAAGTATTTGAAGAGAATGGCTGTTTTTTGATCTAGTATGCTTTGAATAATACATCTAGTAAGTGTTAGTTTAAGAATCTTTGAAAACCAGCATATGAACAAACAGCTTAGGTTTCCTGTTACCTACTGCATGTATATAGGTCTTTTGAGGGGCTCCAATAGCAACAACAGGCAGCGTGCTCCCAGTCACACCTCTCCTTTCCATATGCACAAAACTGCCATATGTTTCTTCAGTTTCTCTGTCAGCTTTACTGTTCTCATTCCTGCTAAATGCAGAGCCTGGAAGGTAGATATGAATTGCCTCCAGAGCAGGGCAGAAGTAGTGAATGTGACCCTCCGGGAGGGAAATTCATTATGTGCAAATGCTGCCCAGTGGCATAAATCAGCCCCTGTGGAGTTTGGAAGGAGTGTTTCACACTCTCGAATCTCTGCCAACGCTAGTTAAGCTGAGAGTCGGTTACAACCATGTCGTATACGTGCTCTTCCTAAAGAAATGTGGGTTTTTTTTCCAAGTTGACTGTGTCCCTTCCCCTTGAATAGGCCAAATCCCGATCCACTATACAGACAAGTTGAGTAATTTGGTTTCATGCATTCTTGAGACACTCTCTTCTTGCCATGCTGTCTCAGTGCTGTTCTCTGGGGAACTGTCACAAACCTCCAGCTAATGCAAGTTCCGAAAGCTAAGTTGCTGGCAGGGCTAGTTCCTAGGACTGTTACTATCCCCAAAATCTGACTCCATCCAAAATCCTGATGATGCAGTTCATCTGGCTCAGGGCAAATACACACTTTGTTATACATAACACAGACATGATTACATTTTCCATTTGGTAAAGTCATAGTGCAGCTCCAAGTCCTCTAAAAATAGAGACATGATTCAAGTTGCAAACAAGATGGAAGTATTTCAAATGGCTGCATTACACATAGAGCAAGCAAAGTGAAATTAATAGGAAAAAGCTGGTTTGGAAACTAGGGCTGTTCTGTCTTTTTCTAAGCAAATGCTTAGCCAGGAAGCTGTGTAAATCAACAGTTCCACTGTTGCAAGTAGAAAGAGTCTGGTTTACTTAAAATGCAGGCTGTTGCAGGCTTTACCCTCCTGAAATGACAGAGCAAAGAAACAATTTTTCTTAACTCACCGACCCATTTGTTTACCTGCTGAGTTGCCAAATATGCATTTACAAAAGATATTTGCATTGGCTAGGAAATCAGTAAGTAGATATACAGTATCCTCCTGCACCTTTTATTAGAAGAGACTGAGGCTATTTTAATTGCTAGTTTTGTACTTTCTGTCCTGTTACCCACAGCAGCCTCACTGACCTCTGCAAAAGCCAATTTAATATTTAATTGCAATTATTATTGTTTGGGCTAGGAGGAGGTTAATAGGATGTTCTTCTTGACTGTGGGCGCAATGGTCCACTATGCCAAATAGCATTTAATGGATAAATAGGAACTGCATCTGTCAGGCCAGGATAACAAAGCCTTTTAAAAGGATGGCCACGTTAGTTTTACAGGGAGAATTATTGGGGGAGAGATGTGGCAGTTTGTCTGGGACTGCAAAACAGTGCCCAAAGCAGAACCATGAGGGCAAGTCCCAGGCATATTAAAGGAAAAGGGATGCTCCTTGAAAACACTCCAGGCTTATACTTTCAGGAGGTAGGGCAGCAGACTCTCGGGGTTCTGGACTTCCAGAACCCATTCAAGGATCTGTCTGGGCTCCTTGTCTGATCTCAGGTGAGTGGGTCATCCTGGGCCTCAAATCTCTAAAACAAGAGATTTACATTTGCTCTCTACATAATAAATATTTGAAAATATGGAATGTATTTCTATAGTTCCAAATATTTGATTTTTCAGAAAGGTAAAATCCCATGCAAAGATTTGATGCTTTCTTCAAAGTAATATTCATACATGCTGCTCTACATAAGCATTCAGATATCATCAGTGTGCTTTTTGGAGATGTCTTTTTTTTAATTTCTTCACTCTATTCACAGTGTTTTCAGTGTTAAAACAATAACAAAAGCAAAAATGTAAATATTCCAATTAAGATACTGTTGTTTATTTCCTTACTGATGCACATGAATAAAAACTATATGAACAGGGAAAAAAATGCCAGAAAAGGAGAAAAAAAACCCTGAAAACATAGAACAACGTACTGCAGCACACACAAGATTTCACACTGTAACTTTAATGAGGTTTATTAGGTTTCTGTTTGTGCCGAGGCTGAGGTTATGACCAAGCCTGAATCCTTGGTGTTCTCATGGACCAGCACTGCTCAGTCTGTCCATGTAATTATCCATTTTTTTCTGTCCAACTCATCCTTGTGGCATCTCAGCTCCTGAGAGCCTCTGAGCTACCTGAGGTGCAATGCCTGGCTCCTTTGGTCTCACCTGCTTGCACAGAGGATGTCCTGAGCACAGTCAACACAGCAGAGACCACTGGACACCCCGACACACTTGTAACACAGACAGTCAAGAGTCAAACTAATCAACCTGCTCAGAGGTTAGACCTGGGTGTTAGTGGGTGCTGAGCCCAAGGACACCAACCGGAGCATCTAAGTGTGGGGAGTCCCACCGGTTTGAAACTGGACATATATGGATGTGTGCCAAGAGTTTGGTGGTTTGCAGGGCTGCACTTCTTCGTTTTCAAAGAACCCACAGGAAAGCACTGTTCGTCTGCTGCTGCAGAGCCTTCACCTTACCGTGTGCTGGTTATGGAGTTTGAATTGCTCATTAACTTATAGGGACATTGCAGATCCAGATTAAAAAAAACCACCAAGTGTCGCTCCATTTTATCTTGTCATTTCCTGTCACTAACAGGAGATAATGATGGAATAATTTGTTACTATGTTAGAGCTCTGGAGTATTGTAAATGCTCCTAATCTAGCTTAGCCCATAGGTAGTTCATGGGAAAAGAACAAGAAATTTTCCAATAAGTCTCTCTTTTCTCTTTTGTAAAGAATGTTGGACCCAGTTCTGTGCTTCAAAGCAATTAGTTTTGAGGCCATTAAGAATAAATTGCTGATACCCTAGAATCCTCTTAATTGCTATCCTGATCAATGACACGCCTGCTTAATTGGGATGATTGGCAGGCAAGTAATCCTGTGCAATGCATTCCAATTACTCTAAACAATATATTAATGGCCTACCTGTGTTTAAATGACACTCTCCTGTTGTCTTCTGCCACTGCAAGCTTTTCATAAGAGCTATAGAGAGCTGAAAGCTTGAGAGGAGACATGTCCTACTTATGCAGCCCCCTGCTTTCTTACTGTTGTTCTCCCACTTCTACATCACTCTATTGCAAATATTTAATACAAAATTATTGCATGTGCACTTAAGGCAATTCATGATCTACAGCAGAGTATTTCCCACCACTATGTGTTCCCCTCATCCCCAATACCTAGAAGAGTCACTTAATTGGTTGGTTTCTGTTTTCATTGGGTTCTTTGTGCTAGCCAGAGTGTGCCATTACATGTAGCCTATTCCTATGGTAGCTTCACACTTCATTTTCTAAATGTGATATGGTATAAAAATGTGTAATTGGACAAGCCTATAGTCTTACTATTAGAAAAGAATACTAATAAGGTATATTAATGTTCTCGTGTTATTAGGGGAGCTCGTTTAAAAAATGTCAGTGCTTTAATGATGAAAGAGATAGTTGTCTAGGAAAAAAGTAAAAATGCATTTAATTTTAATTAGCTCTAATTAGAAGATTAATAGATTTTAAGGACAGAAGAGGTCTTTGTGATCTTTAGGGCTAGCTCCACAGGATGTAGTCATATAAAACAAACCAGATCCAGCCTCTGATGGTACATCAGTGTGCATACACCAGATATCTACTGCTTACTGGTCATGTAGACCTGTTCTTCTGTCAAGGGGGAGGATGTGATTTTCACCTCTTAAGTAAGACTTCTAAACCAGTTTAAAGTGACTATGTCCTAAAGACACCTACTCTAAAAAGATCCATAGACTGAAAAGGGAATCGTGAGTGACTAGGTCAGTACGGTGAATGTCAAAATATAGATTAGATTAATCCCACTGACTCATGCATCCCACAAAATAGTGAAATAAGGAATCCTTCAACAGCCACTGCCTTGGAGGTATCTGAGCTTACTTATTATTTTGCCCCTGAGTCTCTGCATGCTGAAGTTCTCTCTGGTGTATGTAGCCCAGAGAGGGCTGCTCTCGTCTGATCAAACATTTCCAAACTGAGACACTGAAAAGCCTTCAGTGAGGAGAAGCACCCTGACTGCATGCAGGTCGCATGCCTGGCTGCTACAGGTCCTTCGGGGGGAAGCTGAGTGAGCTGGCAGTGTGGGAGTACATGGTACATAATACTGGTAGCTCCTCTGCTTGGGTAAACATGAACTGGGATTATAGGGAACACCATGAAACAGTCACACTCCACAGGTAAGACAGCTCCTTGACTCTTAGCTTTTGCCTAAGGCATGTGCTCCTAAACCTCTTGTTGGGCACCACCTCGCAGGTATGCTGAGTGCCCCCAACATGTGCCAGTAGGACTCAGTCCTTCATAGAATCACAGAATCGCAGAATGGTTTGGGTTGGAAAGGACCTTTAAAGGTCATCTAGTCCAACCCCCAATGCAATGAGCAGGGACATCTTCAACTAGATCACGTTGCTCAGAGCCCTGTCCAACCTGGCCTTGAATGTTTCCAGGGATGCGGCATCGACCACCTCTCTGGGCAACATCTTCTTGCAGTGTTTCACCACTCTCATCGTAAAAAATCTTTTCCTTATATGTAGTTCATCAGGAGGCAGATATGGCTGTTGTCTTTTTAACTCACCAGAGAAAGAAATGGAGCTGTTTTCCACACAAATACATATTGAGCAAGAACACTTTCAAACATAATTCATTTTCAGTAGGAAAACTGAAGTCAGTTGCTGTGTCAGTCTGGGTTCATTCAAACCCCACTGTCCTGCATCTGAGAAGACTGCCCTAACCCTAAGGCTATTGTAAAAAAGGTCACTATGCAACTGGTGTTGGAAAATTCATCCCTGCTTTTCTGGTTCTCTGGCATTACAAATCCTGAACCACACAGTAGTTGAGCTTGTGCGAGAGGAAAGGTGCCCTCTGTTTCCCCTGCCATCCAGCCAGCTCAGCAGGGGAGCCTGTCTCTGGCTCTCCCAGTGCTTATGCATTCACAGGAAGGACAGTGGCAGTATCACATCCTTCTTCTTAGTGTTGCCCAGTTGCTTAGATATATGATTGGAGTACAGATTTTTTGGACTGCCTCTTTGAAGTGTGTATTTCTTCTCAGGAACAAGGATCCAGTACATAAATCCAGTGTTTAGATTCAGTGTGGCAGAAGGAAGGGACATCAGATTTAGGATTTGTAGATCCTAGTAGGGAAGTCCTCATGTCTTCCTTTTTTTTGTCATATCCTTAGTCTAATTTTCCATCATGATTCTTGATAAACTTGTAGTTAAATTATCTGTTCCACACTTCCAGGTTTTGCTTACCTAACTCTGTCTTTGTTGTACAGAAATGAATTTGGCATAGACCATTTTGGCTCAGTAAAATTCTGCTTTTAGAAATCTTTATCCCATGTGAGTATTTACTGATGTACTATGTAAGTAGATAAAGCAATGATCAGGTGACTACATAGCTTTTCTTTGATAAGTAATAAGCCACATCCCTTAGATCTTCAGCTTTATAGTGACACATAATAACTCTAGTATATATTGTTAATAAATACAATTTCAAAAATTTGCAAAGAGAAAAAAAATAGGTCGGTCCTCTATTACAGATGTTCATTTCTGTGCACCTATTTCATGCATATTTGTTTCTCTTTATCCTCTTATTGATGCATTTCTTGAGATACGTTGTAGTGTAATTGTGATGAACAGGCAAATGAATTGTTTTCACAGCACTTACATACATGTAAAATAGGCTTTTTAATGCTATATATTAAACCTCTGGAGAATTGTAAAGATGGACTTTAAGATGTCTACCTTCACTACACAGCTTTGCAGGCTTCAGTCTTATTATTGTCTTTATATGCATAATCACTACCCCAGGGACAACCTTCCTTCCAAGTAACAGTGTGTAGTTGCTGAATCTGTATTTTTTAAGAAATCTTTCTTTTCCTGACAGTTACTCCAGAGAGCAAAATACAAGTATTTTCTCAGATGTTGGTTTGGTGACAAGGGCAGGAGACTGAGTAGGTTGGAGTATTAATGTGCATTTTAGAGGAACAGAGGAGAAAAGGGGATAGTGATATGCAAGAGGAGAAGGAAATTGTGCAAATGTGTAGAAGATAAGACAAAAGTAACAGGGATGAAGACAGTGATGCAGTGATGCTGCAGGGAAGTAGATGATGGGAACCAATGGTGCCTTGCTTGGGGGAAGCATCAGGGCACAGCAAGGGTTGGGGTCCAGGAGCAGCTGGGGCTTCTCGGGGTGGCAGGGCAGGACCTGGCAGCCAGGGCCCATCGCACCCCCTGTTTAGGAGCAGGGCGGCTGGGGGACAGCGGGGGCAGCCCCAACCCTGGGCATCGGGCTCCTCCCTGGGTTGGGGACAGGACAAGGCTGGGACAGGATGGGCCATTCCCTGGGGTGTACATGCCGCGCCCATAGGAGAGGCAGGGGAGTAAAGCAATCTATGCACAAAAGTGAGTTTGTCTTTGCCTGTCCATCCTGGTGAATGCGACAGCAGGAGAGGTGCAGCATTGTCATCGGCCAAAACCAGTGCTGCGCCGGGGGATGCATGAGGACTGCAGATCGGGGTTGCTTCCGAGGTGGACAATGGCCAGTGTTGGGACAGAAGGACACCAAGACAAACTTCCGTGTGGTGGAGGAATAGGGTGACCAGGCACAAAATCTTTGAATTCAGCTTTTTCCCTGTGGTGTTAGAGTCACAAAAAGAGCCATTTCTTTTGCTTGAACTGCTTCTCTGTATGAATAGCATTAGGTTGTGTGGGCTGGGTATGTAAAATAAGTGTAAGCCACCAGGACTGTAATTTCTGTGCAACAGAAGATGCTCCTAGTAGGAAAGACAAGTGAAGGTGTGTGGGGAGAAGGAACGGGGGCCTGTGGACTGCTTGCGTGCGTGTGTGGATGTGGCATGTCTACCTAATGCACAAGGGAGGGCAATCTTCAGCTATGTCTTTCAATATTCTTCCCTCTGAGGAATGGGATGGCACTTCAAGTAGACTTTTGATGGCTGTCTTCATGAATAATGCTAATTTCGTCATAATACAAAAAGTTTAAAACTTTAGCTTTTGTACAGTATGAAATGAATGAACAGTGCATCAGAAACATCTGTCAGGTTATAGAATAAAGGCTTAATTAGCATTTTTGTGTGGTGTGGAATAATTCATGCTGGGACATCAAAATTTGTCTTTTCAAATGTATGGGAAAAACACATTTTCTGGTCTTTCTTGTTGCTCTTAATAGTCTGGTTCAGTCTGGGGGGAGGGAGAAAACAGAGTTGTACCACGTTAGCACCAATGAAAATCTGCAGGGTGCAATGCAGTAGCATGAGCATCTTCAAAGTGCCTTACAAATAGGAATTAATACATTGATGTTACATAGGGATTCTGTGGCAAGGATACTGCTGCAGTCCTATTGAGAGTTCAAGGGTGTCATTTTCAAAAGCACTTAAATGACTTTGTAGCAGAAATTCAGTTCAGTGGCACTTACGATTCTGTTACCTAAACCCTGTGTTGAGTTGCAGTGTATGTTGGCACTGAAATAAAGATAGCAGCAAAAAGGGAAGAGATGAGGAAAGACCTCTATGAATGATCTGAGTTCTGGAAGATCTGTCTCACTATCACCTTGCAAATTCCATGTGTTTTAATTGTTACCGAGTTCTATGTGTGGCTATAGAGACAGTAGCTGTGCCTATTCAATTTAGCAAATGAAGTATATTGCCAAAGACAATAGCTGGAAGGACCAGCTATCAGTAGGAGGAGGATCTTGAGCGGTTCAGAACAGAAGCTGGGATAGGTATTTATTCTCCTAGTTTGCTTTTAGCTCTTCCAGGCATCTTATCTAGACGCTCTGACTCAAAACACTGGAGCTGACTGCCTGCCTCTTTTCTTTGACTAGGCAGGGAGCTTGAGTCCTTCACTTTGATCTGTTGAATCATTCCTAAACTAGATACCTAACATGGGCATGGATATACGGTGTGAAAACCTGCCAGTATCTATATTTTTATCAGTGAGGCTATGTTACAAAATTGGAACAAATAGCTGGAAATCTCTAAATGAAGGTTGGCTACTTGGAAAAAAAACCTCTTTGAGAAACTGTTAGCTTTATAAAGGAATCCCTGAGTGAAATCCTCTGGGCTTGTGTCATGCTAGTAGTCATATTAGAAGAACAAAATGGTCCCTTTGGTCTTAAAATTAATATGAAAATCATTGTAAGCTGCTCTCAAGTCTCTTATGTTTCCTGGACAGTGCATCCTGGGCTATAGGGTCTGAGGAGCAGAATGTAGCATACTCATGCTGCAGCTGGGCTGCACTGTGGCCGAGAAGTTTAAGAAAATATAAATAATCAAGAATTTATTAACTGCTTGGCCTCAGTTTTATTCTCCCTCCCCTTTATATACTGTAGACACACAGAACATTTTAATTGACTCAGTTATAAGTATGATGGGATGAATTAATAGGATTTATATGCTTTGTATATACTTCATAAATTCTGAAGCACTATAATGCACTGGAGTTATAGATAAATTATATGAAGAAGCTGGTGAGTTTAATAATAGAAAGAATAATAGGAAAACAGTAATTGAAAAACCTATAAACTCCATTAATGCATGCCCTTCCTTTATTAATTTGTAATAATAATGTAGTGGATAAATCAATCAAAGATATGACAACAATAGGTGACTTAAAATGTTCTCTTCTAACGAGATTTCCTGCGATTTTATTCTAATTCCACACACTGAGTGACTTAAGGATGGAGCCAGTCAGATACCCTTCTGTGTTACACCAGACTGAGTTTGAGTGGAGCCGTATCAGTGTATTTGGGAGCAGAATCTGGCCCTGAGTTCTCACTTACCATGCGAAGAAGGAGAGGGGGGAGAGAGACACTCCCCAGATTTGCCCGTAGTTTTCTAATTTGAGACTTGCGCAGAATGAAGCCCTGAACCCAAGCGCCTCTGTATCAACGGCTGCATACATAATGCATAAGCTATTAAGTGTTATGAAGAGTGCTCTGCTTGTTGGATAGCTGCAGAATAACATGGCTAACAGATGTTGTGCTTCTAAAGCAGTTGAACTCCTGAGTGTGCTTTTATCTTCTGATCTGCAGCGTACTGTGGCTCTCTCACTAGTGCGTACACAAGGCAGACAGATTAGCGTTAATTAGGGAGAGGCTTTGCTCATTTTTCATTGCCAGTTTCAATCTTGGGGAAAGTAACTGTTTCTTTCCTTTATGATTTCAAATAAGGGCATTTTAATATATGTATGTGGGCAAGGGATTAGGCATTAATCAGTGATGCTTATGCTTAAATTGGCTGGTGCGGGTCTGGAAGTCAAGTACTGAAGTCCCAAAGTGGATGAAGGGAGGACGGGGAGAGGCAGGGCCAGGCTTGGTGCTGGCTGTAGGACAAGGGTCCTAAGAGGAAAGCCAGAGGAGCCAAGGAGCCATGCCATTGTGCTTCATCGGTTCATGAGGAGAAACATTAGCTGATTATTCCTTCTAGGACATCACTGAGCTTTATTAAAGCATTTTGCATTGCTGGTTGTAATGAGAAAGGAAAGGGAGCTCTCTCCACCTTCTGACCCCCCTCCCTCAAGCACCAATGCAAGGGAGGATTTATTGCTTCATTAGCAGCGTGATCACGCTTCACAATGAGTATTAAAGGATTGGCTTACTGGTTTATTTAGGGAATGACTCTTCCCCCAGCTATCCCCCCCTCCCACCGCCACCACACCTCCACTTTTATTTCATATGCTTTTGCCATTTACCCATCACGATCAAAATATCACTGTTTCCCTTTCTGTAGCAATAGGACATTGGCAACAGAACAAATATTTTTAGGTTGACAGTATGTTACAAAATTGTAATGTGGGCAGGGTAAATTGAAATCAAAGCAAAACCAAATTCCACTCATTCTTCAGATTCCCAGGCAGACTGAGACATCTTTTGCAGTTCATTGATCTTTTAACATGGGCTTAGAGATCATTCCCAGACAAGGGGAGTAAGTTCCCAGATGGTGAAGGCTGTGCTCCCCATTCCAGTTGTACTTGTGTTTTTTTTTCCCCACAACTCTGTATTTCCTGTTGTGAGAATAAGGCAGGGCCTCTGTAGTGCTTGTGTTTACCTACCCCCCATCTTAATTACCCCTATACAATGGTATTTTATCAAATGGCATAGGTTCACTTTATCTAATGTCTTCCTGAATATATCAGTGATAGAAAAGAACTTTTGCTTTTGCAAAGCAGTAATTGTGGTAGGCTTGTGAGTGTTGCTTTCTTCTATCATTAATTTCAATTATGTCCTCTTAGATTTTCACAGCAGCTGTCCAGTGGTGAGGCTCTGTAGGCCTTGGCACTTCACATTGTGGTTATGTTTAGAAAAGTGAATTCTTATTCAGCCTGTCTATTGCCTGTATGCTTTGAGTCATATTTGCTTACTTTACAGACACAAACACTTTTTATTACTGCTACCATCTCAGTGCCAATATACCTCCAAGCTCCAGGGTGACCTGTAATCTGCTCCGTCTCATCTAGCCTCAACATTGTCAGCAATGCTTTAATTGTAGAAGATATTTTGGCCCTGATGCTTGGAATGAACTCAGCTTGGACTCCATCCACAAAAAGAATTTGTGACAGTGTATTTTTTTCTTTATATGTTAGGAGGCAATTCACTACTTGGTACTTGTTGGTTTTGTCACGAGTGAAGAGTCTTTGATACTACCAGAGCAGCAGTCAGAGAAGCTAGGGTTCAAGACACATCTTTGATGAACCTCAGGAGTGTTCAGCAGATGCATATGCTCACTCTCTGAAGTGTCTTCAGAGGCAACATCCTTGTCGGACTTGCTCCATTTGTATAAGCTGAATACTCTGAGCCACCTACCTGTTTCCCTGTTTTTTGTCTTGGACTTGTAAGACTGCTCTGCACACAGAATTTTACTATCAAGAGGTATGATGCTTGTTTTGGCTCAGTAGTTGATACTTGCATTGGCTCTGTAGTAATGAATGGAATTATTTTTAGCATTAAGGCAGGCTAATTTGACACGTGCTATTGCAGTTTAACAAATTAACACTTCAATTTGTCATTTCTACCATCTCTTAGGGGAGGGGTTGTTCTGAAGGCTACTACAGTTAGCAGTGGTAGCAGGCACTGCCGTCATCAGCCACAACAGTTTCTGACTCCTTGCAATTTTGAAAGGGTGGCATGTTTTTCACTTGCATTTTGCGCACTCATGCCAGGATGCACTCTCATTATGGAGCAAGGAATAACCAGGGCAGTGCAGAACTTCTTTCTGCTACTAGTATTCATACTGAAGATGAGTACTATTCTCATCTGTATTTCACCACTGGTGACACTATGGTTGCCTCTCCCTTTGCCTTTTAGGACTCCCTTTAGGCACCCAGGTCTCTACACTAAGAAATAAGTTGTGCCAAAGATTCTCTGCTGGCCATGAAGCCAAGGGGTATGGCACAGTGTGTGCACACACTGCTAAACTCTCCTGCCCCTCAAAATTTGGTGACCTGATTCAAAAATCCTATGGGGGACATGAGGCCAGGGACCCCTGTCCAGAATGGCCAGTGGCATGCAAATGCTGAAGCCCATGACTTGGCCTCGTTACTTTAGCAGCATAGATGTAGTCCTTGAGGGCAAATAACTTGTTTGTCTCTAGTATCTTGGCCTGTATTTGGCATGTATCAAGACAGCCCTTGCTCTGAACACTAAACAGAAAACTTTAGGACCAACGTGGCTGTTGCAGTCATTTTTATTGTGTTCCTTCACTGAATCTTGATGATGCCTCTTCAATGTGTGTCCCCATTTCTTGTCCATGGTATGGTGTCTCTTGGTTCAGTGCTTTTGGGAAGGTCCAAAAAGTCCTCCAAAACCTGTGTACACAAACAGGAAAACCAGTTTTTCCTCTCTTCCTTTTCCATGCCAAGGCTTTCTCCAAGGGGAGGACATCCAAATCCCTCTGTATCCTCTTGGGAAATGGTGAAAAGATCTCATGCTGGAGAGTCCTGGCCTGGCAGTCACGGCACAGATGGTGCTGAGTCCTGTTCGATGTAGGTATACGTGTGATTGAGCTTGTAGGGACTGTCTGCTGCTTTGTCTGCTCCAGGGGGACAGATACAGGCAGGGCCTTGGCAAAATGGTGATCCTCAGGCTACATTTAC
The DNA here is from genome assembly GCA_026212715.1 of Elanus axillaris. Lineage (NCBI taxonomy): Eukaryota > Metazoa > Chordata > Aves > Accipitriformes > Accipitridae > Elanus > Elanus axillaris. Next base: position 1,102,446 of record JANZLQ010000078.1, on the reverse strand, counting down.
CCACCTCCTCCTCACTTCTTTAACTACAAAATTATGAAAGTTGGTGGGTTTGGGGCTGGTGTGGTTGGCCATGGGACAGCAGATGAGCTGGGCCTGGGCTAAGTGCTAGGGAGGGTCTGTGGGAACCTGTAGGTTGCTTATAATCAGAACACATATGATTATCATGCAATCATAATTTTTGTTGTTTCTGTGGTTGAGAACACTTGGCTTTGATTTAGCTAGGCCCCAAGCACAAACTTATCATTAATAATCAGGAAACTCTTTTACTCTTTGTGTTTAGTTAAAAGGAAATTTCTCTACAATTTACCATATAACCACATCCTTCACCATCACAGTGTTATTTTCTGGCAATCCAAAACTTTGAGAGGTGAATACCTCTGAGCTCAGGCATTGGACAGGATAAATACCCCATTTGTAGTAGCAATGGTTGGCATAGATACTCATAATTAATATTTAGTTAAAGACATGCTAGAACAGGCCTCAGAATAACTTGAACATAAAAGATGCTGTCAGATTTTGGCAAAACACAAAGTAAGTACCTGTTGCAGGAATGAAAACAAATCAATATCAGCACATTGTCAGTCACAATGTTTATTTTGTTCTTTTTTTTTTTTCCATAACCTTGTTTCATGGATTTTCAGCTTCTGACATTTTTTCTCACAGTGTGAATGATATGTTGGGATTAAGGCATTAACTGTAAGACAAGGCTTTCCAGTTTCTAAGTTACCTCACTTGATGATGACTATACATTAACTTTCATATTACAGCTCTTCAATTTGCAGTCTCCTAACTTAATCCTCTTACAGAATAGGGTTTTCCAGGGGGTTACAGCTGCATCCAGCTCTGCTTTAGTTTCTACCTTTAACAAACATTTTATAAAATAAGGCATGAATCTTACAAGGAAAACCCGTTGTTAAAGGCAATACAATCATGTCCTTGTAACACATCCTCCCAAATACCATTTTATTGTGTAGGTTACTAGTTAATATGTCAGGTTGAACAATATTTTAAAAATGTTTTAGGACACTAATCCATTAGCAAGTGGTAGATTTTGTCTGACCTTTGGTGAATTATAATTTTGAATACATAAATTTCTTTTCATTGGCACTTTATTGTAAGGATCATGATTGCTTTACGTTTTTGAGGCAAACACCTGAGATATTTTACTTCTTGCTGGCTAAAGAAGGACTCAAGGAGTGCTCACAGGGTCTTTTCATGGTTTGTCAAGTTTCACATTGGCCAAAGCTCGATGGCAATCCTCCATTTTGATGTAAGGTGAACTTCAACTGTTCCATAGCTGTTGGAGTTAGTCTGCGCAGCCCAATGTCATTCCTCTAGTATCTTTCCTCTCTTATGCCCACATGAGAAGACAACAGAGTTATCAGCAATACTTCCAGGTAAGAGGCTCTTTGGGCAATATAAAACTTTGTTATTCCCAGGAGCTGTGATAGGAAGGGCAAGAAGTGGTGTCTGGTGTCTCTGTCCGTGGTGAAGGATTTTGATTTTCCTTCCTAAGCATTGAGCAAGAAGTCTGGCTCAGGATTTGCCTCAGTTAACACCCACATTGACTCCATTGCAGAAAACTATCCCTGATTCCCCAGAAAGAAAACTATATCAGCAAACCTGTTTTTTTTTCATTATTATGAAACTGCTCCCTTTTCATAAAGTCCAGCAAACTGCAATCCAGTAATGCATTTGTATAGGCAAACAAATGTGTGTTTTTCTTTCTTCCTTTTCGGTAGCCTGAAGGGCATGGATTTTTTTTTTTTTTAATGTAGAAACAATCCACAGTAATCAGCTGGTTCTTGTAATCTTTGTGCCCTTTCCTGAGCCATTCCCTGATTACTACAGTGTAATTTCATTTGCTTTTATTAATTACTTCTTTTTGCTTGTACTGTCAGATTAGTTCTGAAATATTTCCATTGTAGGAGCTATTTAAACCTTCCTCCTTTAGATCCATACCAGATAATCAGGGCAATTTGATTAAAATGGGAGGCTGACTTTTGATTCATGTTTCTTTTTCTAAGATGAGGGAAGAAAGTTCAGGTCATCTTTGAACCACACACAATACTAGTCAAAAAACAGCATGATAATCCTGACTCCAGTGGTCTTCATCTCAGTAGGAGCTTAGTTCTATTTATCTACGTGTAATTTCTATTCAAAATAGAAATTAAAACAGTGCAATTAAAAAAATAAGCACTGATCACACAAAATGCAGACACAATCATGCTGAAGAATCTGTAGAGACATAAATCTTCTGCCAGTGCAGCAGAAATAAATTGTGTCCATAGTTCTATTAAGAAAAGAGAATGAACAGTGAGATAGCAAAATGTGCAGAGGACATAGCACTATTTAGATAGGAGAATTTCAGAGGGTACTTACAAATTCTAGTTGGGTGATCAGCAGAGTGGCCAAGAAATTTTTGTCCTGAAAAATGCAGATTAAGGCATGGTCAAAGGGTAGATTGGTTCTTTCTAACCACTTCGGAAGCAGAGCTGGACATCCATGTGGGGAGTTCTGCATGCAGAAATGGTCGAAAGGCAAACAAAATACTTGCTTTGGTAGAATTCTTCCTGTCCCTGGAACTTGTACATTTTTCTCAAACTGTATTGAAGCTTTTGGGTTTCACATTTTCATAAAACTGAAGTTATTTCAAAGGACAATCAGTTCCTGCAGGTAGTAACTAGACTGATTTTTTTAATCTTCAATTATTTTCTTCAACACACTAACGGAGCAACTGATAGATGTCTGAAAAGGTGACTGACTTCTGCCTCTGAATATTTGTACATTTGTAAAATATATTTCTTCATTATTATTTTTGATTCTGCATGGTCCTATGTAATCAAAAGAAATGCTACCAGTAATAAGTACAAGTCAGCTTTTCAGAATTACGTTTATATATTCATTTTAGTTATAGTACAATTCAGAACAGGACTGCTGTGATGCTGTTTCTTTTCAGTTTCTATTTGGGAAAGATCTGCTAGCTTACCAATATATGTCGAATGTCTACCTTCACAGGAAAGGGTAGAGGATTGTTGGGGTTGTTGTAGTGTAGTATCAGATGCTGTCAGAGACTGCAAAAGGGACATTTTCCTATTTGCTATCTCTTGACACTGGAGTAGCTCCTGATAAATGGTGTTTCTTGTATTTCCTGGCTTGGGGAGTTTTTGGGAAGCTTTCAGTGCTCTGAGAGCAACTGACCCTACACGCCTAGAGCAGCATGGCATGTGGCTCTGCCTGTGTTTGGCAGTGCAGTTAAGTGCATTCTTAAGTTTAAATATGTGAGTAAAGTTAAGTACGTGCTTTGCTGCTTTGTAAAAAGTTATGGCTGTCTCAGTCTTGGCTAGTAAAGGCTAGTTTGCTGACATCTGGGCAAGCCACAAAGGGCTGTCCAGCTGGGAGTTGCCATCTCTCCTTTCTGCTCCGATTCAGAGGCATCTTCAAGGGGTCATTGTGGTTGAGGGACTGCCTCAGAGCACAGATGATAGCTTTCTCTAGAAATGCCTGCATTTTCTCCATTATACCTGGCACAAACAATCGAATAAATACAAACCAGAGAAGCAAAATAAATCAGACAGAAGCCTCAGAGGTAAATGAAGAATCCTTGTTTTCCATTTAAACCTGCTGGATGCAGTAGTCTGTATGCCAGACCTTGGATCTCTCGAAATGACTTATTCCCAGCATAATTTGCCACCTACATTAGACTGAATGAAAATCCATCAGCAAATGGCTTCCAGGTAGAGACTCTACAACATTGGATTTAGTTCCAAATTTCAAAGGTCGTTTAGAAAATCCAGGTCAGGATTCACAGCTGAATTTCAAATGTCCCTGAAGTTCATGTTTGTTCAGACCTAAGCCTACAGATCTGAACCAACACGATAATGCAGATTTAAAACAAGAACTTCTAGGTTTATGCAGAATCATTTATTCAAACCCTTGGTTACTTTTTTTCTCTGTGGTATTATTTACCAGTCACAAGGGCATGTAAAATAACTACTTAATAATTATGAACTGCTAAAGCCACTCGTTATGCATTGAAAATGTGCAAGTGCAAATTCTCTAAACGATGTGGAAGTTGGACTGTTGGGAACATTCAGATTGTACATTATCAAAGTGTAGGCTACTCTAGTACATTTGTCTGATATACAAGACAATTTCATCTTGACTTGGATGAGATACAAAAGCGTAGGCTCTGTGGAATATGAAGTGGGCTTGGTGGAGCAGAGGGAAATTCATGCTATGTTCAATGTGCCTAGTAAATAATGAGATATTAAATTATAATGTGTTCCAGGAGTTTTCAACTGTATTTTCTCTTTAATCATTTCATTACTCACAGTCCTTTGTTTCTTACTTGTGTCTTTCATTAGAATTTTAGGACTCAAATATGTGTAGGGAGCTCTGTGAAGGTCCCTGTGGCACCTCCACTGCATTAATTCCTTCAAATAAGAAGGAGATTTGTCCGCAGTGGAATCACTTTTTGTTTCCTGAGCTACAGATTTCTTCTATGGGCATGAGCTCCTGGGCAAGTCTGTGAAGACAGGCTTCATCCGCAGCAGCCACCATGTATAGCTAGAGCTCCTTTGGACCGTATCTCACTCCCATGGCAGCATACTTCGAACGAGCAGATGTGAACCCTTTTTCACTGAGACTTGCAGCAGAAGCAACGTAGTGTGACTGCAGGGGTGGAAGGAAAGGAAAGGACTCTTGGAGCCTTATGGGAGTGAGTGTTACCCTGCTCAGTGTTCCCGTCCCTTGGCATCGCTGCGTGAGCATTGGACCAGCAAGCAGGATTGGTGATTTCAAACAGATGGGCCTGAGCACAGTCTGAGCCAAGGGAAGTATGTATGTGAATCACTTGTGGGTGTTAAGGGCAGGATTCCCATTTGATATTCTCAGCATCACAGCAGGTATAAGGGTCCAAACATTTAAATAGCGGAAAGCACTTGAGCCTCTTAAAAATGCATGATAGATAGTTAATAGATAGATAGTGAAATTCCTGTTAGTGGGAAGGGAAAGGAAGCTTCTGCAGGTAGGCTCACCAAGCAGCAGAGTATTTAGGGACGTGCAGACTTGTTTGTTACCAGTGAGTCAAAGAAGCCCTGGCATATGAATCTGGGACCAGAAAGGCAAACAGGCTTCTAATGCATAGTCTTAGCAAAACTCAAGGACAGACTTTTCAGCTATTTCCCTTTGATTACCAGGTGCTAAAGTGTCTATTACAGGAAAGCAAGGAAAGTGTTTTAATTATGTTTCCATAAACAAGATCCTGATTTCCTGGACTGAAGCCTCAGGGAGCATTATAATGTGGCAATTGGTATGGGCCTGTGTACTGGTTGTTTTATTTTACCTTGTGCTATTCAGAAGAGCCTAAAGGTGTTTGATCCCTGGTCACTCATGACTTTCTTGTTTCTTTGAAAATCTTTTCTTTAATGTTCATTGTAAAATAAAACCTGTTGACATTGGCTACGTTTATGGTACCAGACTGCAAGAGCTCTCCTTTCTGTGCTTCCAGTCTGGGCACACAAACTAGCCATGCTTTATTTCCATATGGGATAAGACTTGGCCATGCAAGTATGCTGTTCTCCCTGACCTAGGGTTTTAAGGAAAGGAAACATGCCTGGGTAGGAGCAAAGACATGCTCCAAGAGGTGTTCTGCCAGACTAGGCAAGCAAGAATACAAGTCATGCATTAACGTACCCCCACTGGTAAATCCATACGTTGACACAGACGCTACGTTGTATCTTAGTACTTTTTATACACACAGAATTTAATCCAGAGCTGGTGCTTACTGAATACCTTGCCATATTATTTGTGAAAACACTTATTTAGGTCCACAGTTATTTCACTTGCATGCACCCCCCCCCCCCCTTTTTTTCTTTAATGTGAGTGAATGGACTGGCATACATGTATAACTGTCAAGGCCACAACTGGAACAATTTAACCTATTGTAAATAAAAAGCAAGAAAATCTTTGCAGTCTTGGGTAAGGTCGCACTTTCAGTGTGGGTCCACGCTTGACAACAATTAAACTTATATAATGGCAGTGAGAGAACATTAAGGTTGCAAAGACTGCACTCCAGAATTGAAGATTCTGGAGCACGTGTTGGCTGAATTCTTTGGTGCATAGTAGTATTGTCTTTAACAACAATACACAGGCACACATACTCTCCCATTATCAGCTGATGGCAAATGTGCCCATAGATGGCACTCAGAAAAATGTAACAGTGTTTATGGCTTTTGCAGGATCAATAAAGTTCATTGTTGTGTGGTCCAAATAGCTCCCTTTGGCACAGCTCTCTTTATGGCAGCTTTGAACAGCAAAGTCCTTGTTGGAGGGTTCTGAGAAATGACAATGCAGTTTCAAAGATAGTCACGTAATATATATATATTTTTTACTAAATTGAGCCATCTGATAAATAATACAAAGCCAACACAGGAAATATTAAATGCAGTTTAATTTAGCTGCTGCTGTAATGCAGGGTGCTCTCAAATAAATGTGCACTTTTATTTCAGAAGATCAGTATTGCTTTGCTTTGCTGGTAAGAAAATATGCAGTGCTGATCTGAAATATGGCTTGACACTTGAAAATATAACCTAGAACTAGCAAAAGGAGTAAAAGAAAACATGCTGGCCTGCCCACCTGTTAGTTTAGCACCTGACTTACGGATGCCCTACATTTAAAAATGTGGTGTTTTTTTTTTTTTTTAAATGCAGACTCATGGATGTATTTATTTCATTATTATCTCCGTGTCTTCCTCCACATTCAGTTCCTTTTGCGAACAACTGGTAACTGTGCTCTTGCATACTTTAAGCTGGCTTGAATCTTCCATAATAAGTGCTTTCAAAACCTATTGTATGCAGTTATCTGGGAGCACTGAAACATTCAGAGAGGCTATGGTATCAATCTTCTAGGATTAAACAATCCTCTGCCTGGCAGAGCTTCTTTACTGCATTGGTTGCCCTACATCCACCCCAAATATGCAAGCTGGTGTTAGACATAGTGTGCTGTGTACAACCTGTGTAGATGGTCTGTATTATCCAGATTCAGAGCCCTGCTTGTGTGACTGAATCTTTTGCAGAGAATGGGGAAGGAGTTTCCTGAAGAAGTGATGTTGATGGACGGGCTAGGCAAGTGTTAGTACCTTTTCCTTGGCACATCAAACACAGCGTGTACTGGGCTGCAGGTGCTAAGAGGAGGTGTTACGGTCACCCTTGCCTGCAGTTTCAGATGGATGACAAATTCTCTCTGAACACTTCATGCTGTAATACTCCATCCTGTTTCAATATGGCAAGGAGTTAGCTTTGTACGTGTTTACATCTAAATACAAATGAATATAAATAACAGGTGAATATTTTCATTTGATATTCTGTTCAGTAAAAGAATCAGTCAATTGATTAGCCTATTATTCAGTCCATTATTCAGGGTTGTATCACAATGAAGTCACAATTATTTATGAAACTTTGATTAATTTTAAATCTGTTCTTGGCTTTAGGCTATCAATTAAACCATATAAAAAGAAGCAATTAGTCACTTTACCTTTTAAGAATTTTTTATTTAAGTTCATACAAAGATTTATTTCTATCTTGAAAAGACTATAGCTGTGTGCCACTGTGTTTGTCTCTCTTAGGTCTGTTATTTTACCTACTGTTTTAATTTAATTCCAAAAATTTGCTGAAAGCTGTAACTACTCAGCACCTTCCCAAACTGGGCTACGTTGATTTCATTGCCCACGCATGCATTCAGGCATTAGCTTTAGGTAGAAGTGTTTTGAAATGCTGGGCAGTGGTTTCTAGCAGGAATGTTAATCTTTATGAGCACCACCATGGAGATTTCAGTCTTTTTAGGGCTACCCCTTGCGGTAGTGAAAAAGCCTGTGTTTCAATGATCCTATCATCTCTGCTGGCTGGAGTTTTAACTCCTGGCAGGGCCACTTAAGTCTAACAGGTCAAAGAGGTCAGATGAAATGAAATTCGCTGTTTTGCAAGACTGGCCGTTGATTGGTAGTTCTATAACTTATACTCATTAGCAAAATAACATCAAGCGCCAAAAGTACACTAAGGTAGTCACACAAGCAAGGTTATGGACTTGGCAATTTTTGCAAGTCTTGATGTGAGTAATTGGTAAAGCCAGGCCTCTATGACAGTCTTTTCTGAAGTTAAGGATGTAAGTAAATTTCTAGAGCATTAGAACAATAGTTGCAATAATAAAAGTTGATAGTGGTAATGAAAGAAATGGACAAACACAGGCCCTAAATCCTTGGAGTATGCAAACATCAGTGCTGACAAAAAGCAATTTAAAAATGAGAAAATCTGCAATATATCCAAGGAGGCAAGATAGTTACTATTCAGTGAGCATAACGTTAATTCAGAAACAGCATCATCACTCATAGGCTAAGAGCCAGTTATGACTGTGGAGTTACTCATCAGCATACTCCAACTGACAGCATTGCTAGGCCGGTATCTTTGCAATAATGGCAATAACTAAAGTTGAGGCAGTCAAAATATATTGGAGAAAGCAATGAGCAAGCACAATCCCTGTGTTTTAGATCAGCATGAGGAAAAAATGATAATCAGTGCCCCATGTCAGAGTTCAGAGTGAGCAGAAACCAGTGTTAAATGTGGCTGTCTACAAGTCATAGGAATCATCCAAACGGAGTCACTGCAGATTGGTTTAATTGGTTTAACTTTTCCTGAAAGGAAATTTAGGTCAGCTCTTGAAGACTTGAGGTGGTATAGGTGAGCTGATATTAGAAGTTATGAGATTTTTTGTTTGGTAAGACTGAAGAAGAAACTCATTAAAGAAGCATGCCCCTTATATGATGATGCTGCAAAAACATAAGAGTGACATTTTGGGATGTTTTAACTTTTTTGTCAGTGGCTGGAGGAGTGCTCTTCTCCTCTTGGAACTGGTATAGCTGCAGTTGAAATATGGTTTTGGGAGCCAGGCTTAAGAGTAGAAAGGCCAAATAAACCCCAGAGGAGGGTAACAGGAAAAGAGGATTAGAAAACGTGCTTATGGAAACAAGGTGAAGGAACCGATTTATCTAATTTAGCAAAAAGAGGCCTGAGGGGAAACTTCATCTCCCAAAACATACAGGAACAATGGGAAGGAATAGGGAGCAATTGTTCCAACTCTGGGACAGTCATTCAGGGCTCCTCATTAGAGGCTTTTAAAAGGAAACTCTGCCAGGGATAGTGTACAACTGCTTGATCCCAACTTAATACAGAGAGTGGGGCCAAAACAGCCTTGGAATTCTTTTCCAACTCTTCCTTTTTTTACGATCCTAAAAAAGTATAAAGAAAAAACTAATCAAGAAACAACAAAACAAATTTCCAGTTGTACTGATGAAACGAGTCTACGTGTGTCGAGGCACATATCCTGTACAAGTCAGCTCTGATGTGCCATTGTCTTTTTTGAATGATCGTATCGTAGATGCTGCAACAGCTGTTATTGATTTTCAGAAGAGTGTCTCTGAAGTCTGCGTGACTGAGGGACAGAAAAGAAGCAAGCCAAAAAAAGCATTAACTCCTCAGAAATACCTCTGAAAAAAGAGGCAACAAAAAGTTGTAAAACAAAGGACAGTGCAGTACGAGGCAATGTGAGTAGAAATGAAGGGAACAACAAGGATAATTTCATCAAGAAGTTATAACAGTTGCTTAAGGGGATTGTAGTAAAGTATTCTACCAGCTCAGCTACTGAATTTAAGGCTTTGACCATTCTGAAATTGCTATTATGGCACTTGCTTTACAGGTACAGTAGAAAGATATGATAAACATTCATAAACTTGAGAAAAATTCAGGTGAAGCTCAAACCACTAGGGAAATGCTTGTGAGAATGAGATGGCTGATAAATTACTGAACTCTTCAGCAAAGCAAGGAACTAGGAAAATCTCACAGAGTAATGGGGAATGCAGCATTATAGCCAAAATAACAGAGAATGGAGATGTAAGCAATCATAGCAGTTAGCAAACTAAGCCACTGTGACTGTTACACTTCTTCCAGTGACAGGCAAACTCTTCCACATTGTCCTATAAAACAAAATGAAAGAAGTGGTTGTGCTGAAACCTGGATTTCAACCTGGAAAATTAACCTGTCAACTGAGTTTTCACATGAGAGTTAATCATTCAAGAGAACATGAAACAGCTTAAAAAAAAATTTGTACTTTTTCTGAATTCATGTGACAGATTGCTTTATAAATTACTCTGAAACATCTTGATGTGTCACAGTGTGCCAATAAAAATAATTTTATCAAGATGCAGCGTGCACAGCTAAATCAATGTAAACTTGAGCGAATGATTTGATAATAGATAAATGTCAAGCATGGTTGTATTATCTCACCTCTGGTATTTGACTGGCCATTATGCTGAAAAATGTAGGTGGATACAGCACAAGCACTGTATGACCCAACAGCCATACATTGGAATTAGTTAGATTTTGCTGGTTTCAGTAGTCTTCCAAATGGCAAAAATCCCCCCCCCTCCCCCCCCATGTAGTTCAAGACTGTTCAGCATCATAAACATGAGCTGGTTATCAATCAGGTGTGAGTAAACAACAGATATTGCAGCAAGAACCCCCAAGGTCCCAGCTCACACATTATTTTAGGAGGCAGAGCATACAAGCGGTAATGCACATCCTTTGCAGTAGATTATGGGTCAGTACAGATGTATAAAAGGAAATGCTGTCAAATGGCCAAAATATGCTTCCACTTAAAAGAGACTTGATTTTCCAGAGTCTGCAACTGTAAGGCTAACCAACAAATCTTCAACTCAGAAGTTACTTCTGATAGGGAAAGAAAGTGCCTTAAAAAGACTAGGCACTAAGTGGAATTAATTTATAACAAATACCAGAATTCATTAGAGTTTTCAGATTATTATGCTTTATCATTAAAGCTATTCAGAAAGGAAAATGGGAAATATTTGCTGAGAGTTGTGAATCAAGGCAGGGCATCAGCCATGACAGCTCTGCCATGGGGCAGTTGGAGGAGCACAAGAAAAAGGCCCACAAAAAGAATGTCTCTAATTGAACTTTATGCAGTGTGGGAAATAGTGCAATATTTAACAATTCTGGGAATATGTAGAAAGCTGTCCAAATCCAAAAAAACCTGGCAAGGCCTCATTCTGGCCCTAAGCTACTTTAGATGGCAAAGGAAAGAATCATCCTGGAGTTTAAGGATCTCTTGCGTTTCTGTAGTCCTTACAGCTATAAAAGGTTTGTGTATGGAATATAACTATTTCATCACTGAGTGATATATTACCGGGGGTAACTAGGTATTGCTAGTTCACTTAAGAAAATTTCAGAGGGCACTGTGTGCCAAAATTGCAAGACTAAGTATATTGTATTGTAAAAAAAGGCATTAATGGTTGCTTCCTGGAGATGAGCATTATAGGTTTCAATTTGTAGCTACAAAGCAATGAAATTTTCAGTACACTCAGAAAACTGTACAGTGTCTATTAAGTGAATTGAAGACTTTGAAAGTGGATATGGGTGTTCAATTTTTATATCCACACAACCGTGGAAGAACTAGGGAAAACCACCTGCTTTGACTTGACTCCTGAAGGAAAATGCTGATGCAAAATTGCTAATTAAAAGCAAAACAAAAAAAAAAATCACACACATACCCCCCAACTTACTCAAATGTGTTCAGCACAGGCTTTCTGTAAGCTACCGGAATCGCTCAAGTACTTGTAAAAATGAATAGAAAACTTCACTAGCTTTAAATCAGTGCAGGCTGGGCAATCACAGGCTCCCATATCACTTCCAAAAATGACCTGCTTAGAGTAAACTGAAGCGCTTTGATAGTTCAGATAGCTGTACAATTCACATGTTCAGAGTGGTGATCACCTTCAAATATAAGCACTTAATTTAAGAGCTTCAATAATTTTAAATTGCTGTGTGCCACCGAGTGGCAGACAGAGACTCGAGTGCTGCAGTATTTTAAAAACACTTTGGTGTTCTGCTTAATATTTTTATTTCAGGGACTTCAGAGAGGGTTTCTATAGCCAAGCGTGGAAAATGGAACAGATTTCAAGATTGATGTAGAAAAGTAAGAGACTTAATGTTTTTCAAAAATCAGAGCAGAGGAGGTCTTTTCTGGGTAATGTACAGCTCCTAAGCCTGCACTTGGCCTTTTCTCTGAACCGTTTGACCAATGTCCTTGTGTGGGCTGTGGCAGAAGGTAGAAAGAGAGGTAATGGTGTTTACATGGGCATCAACAGACTTCTCTGTCTATTTACTCTTCCAAAAGAGCCTGCCCAGGTTAGGTTTGTTTCCATGAGGCATTTCTGCTTAACACCTACTTCTGCAGAAGCAGCTAGGAATGAAAGGTTTACTGTTATTTGAATGCTTCCCCACTCCACTTGTGGGTTCAGACATTTTTACCTGGCTGCGGGTTTGTTCATTTGTTATTTTGGTTTTACTAAGCTGCAGTTTGATGTCAGGATTAATCCTTCCCATGTGCTTTTAACCAGCCCTGTACAGCATTTATCGCTAAAACGCTTTGCTGAAGACTGAGCTGAACTGTAAGTGGCTGCTGTGGACTTGGTCTCAGCAGGTAAGAGAGGGGCAGAGCATACACAAAGACCCTCACAGCCCCATAACTCTGTCAGGCTCCAGATGTAGGGAGCAGGATTTTTGAGTATAATGGGAAAGTCAGACTTCATAGATGATTCTTCACGTCTGCTTGGGAGGAGGTGCAAGTCTTTGGACTAAGAAGGTATCACTCCAGCCTCCTGCAGCCTGGCTGACAAGAGGTACCGCTCTTCAGGCTGGAAGGGGAATGGAGCAGGGAGCAGCAAACTGCAGTCTCCAGAAAGCTTGCAAATGAAATGTCAAGAATTAAATCTTACCTGAAGAGCCTAGGAGCAATTCACTGGAGCTGATACCTTGTGACCTCTCATTTAGTGCTACAAGACCCAAATTAGGCTCCTGAGAGGTAAATGTGAACAGTGTCTTTCACTTCCAGAAAACCAGAATCTGGCTCACAGAGATTTTATTATTGAGGGTGCCCCTTTAAATGCTAATCACTATTTGCAGACTCATTACAACTTCAGATTGGCCTCTTCAAAGGAATGAAGGGGTATTACATGTTCATCTACCAGCGAAATTCAAACTCCCTTGAAAATCCCAGCTTGAACGTACAAGAACACAGGCCAAATGTGACTTCAAGTGATTGTTTTGCCAAGGCCTCTTTCAGTATCTGTGTTTGTGAGTACAGTCCTAGCTTATACGGTGATCTTGTGTTGGCCTACCTAAGTTGGACCTAAGGGGTGTTATGAAATCTGACATCAGACCAACATCACACAGCTGGAAGAGAAGTGGCTATCTATTCCTCTGAGGGAGCTGCAGTAAGCTGTGCTGGCTGAGCACAGAATCATTCCCCAGTACAGTGTGCTGAAACACCCACTGATTAAAATGAGAATTTAAAGTCCTGATGTTAAACCTATTAATGCAGCCAGTGTATATGCATCATACTGGATACAACCTTTATGTTATAAGGAAAGCTGGCCTGCTTCAACTGCAGATTATATTTCTACTAGCCAAGTACCCTGATGCAGAACTTGGCTTAACACACAGCTGGTATTAAGCAACTGAAACTCTTCTGTACACCTGGTGAAGGACTCACTGGGGCTCCACTGGATCTCTGCCCTTGTTTGATGATTTTTTTGGTTGAACATAAGCAGGTTGTGTAGATTGAATTGTGGCTTTTCTGCCTGCGATCTGAACAGCCAGATTAAATTTTAAGCTAAACTCTCTCTGCCCCACTCCCAACTACTTGAATGGATTTATACTGTGTTTAAATAACAGTAGAACTGTGTTGAACAATTTCTTCCATTTTTAATGAATATCAGCTCACTTTCCTTCTTGCTTTTTTTTTTTTTCAAGAGCATACCTTTTTTGTGACACATCCCAGAAAGAACTGTGTTTCCTCTGTATGTCAGCTCTTACTGCAGTATTCCAGACTACTTGTAGTTTGGGTCTATGAGTGTGAGATTTTCTGTTCCACACGCCTGACTTCCTGAAATCTAGTGCTAAGGTGTTTAGATCTACTTGTCTTACTAGATGTTTTGATCTACTTGTCTTACTCAACAGTTGCATCTACTGACTGAAGCTTACATTTAAGGTTGTGAAAAGTTTCCTACTCCACCTTCTAGTATTCAGGTGTTGAAAGCAGGCTGTGAATGTTTTGTGAACAGCCATGCTGATGGTTGCAGAGAGGTCAAGTGATGTGAAAATTGGCTTGGCTTTTGCATGTGAGTGAGCCTGGTGGTCAGCCTAGGTTTGTCACTTGTCTTTGATGTGACAAGAAGTTGCTAGAAATCACCTAGTGCACACCTAGGGAGTTTCTGCCCAGAGTAATTGCAGAGACCTGGATATATGGTCTGAAGCATCATGATTTATGTATTTCCATTTTTGGGGGTAGAATCTAAAGTAATTCTGAGCAGAGGTGTTGTGGTTTAAGCCCAGCTGGCAACAAAGCACCATGAAGCCACTTGTTCACTACTCCCACCCTGCAGTGGGATGGGGAGGAGAAAATATAACAAAAAGCTCATGGGTCAAGACAAAGACAGGGAGTGATCATTCACCACTTATGGTCATGGGCAAAAACCAGACTCAACTTGGGGAAAAAAGCAAAACCAATTTAATTTGTTACCAATCAAATCAAAACAATGACAGGTAAAACCAAATCTTAGAACACCTTCCCCACACCCCTCCCTCCTTCCCGGCTCAACTCCACTCCCAGTTTTCTCTCCCTCCTCTCCCCAGAGGCACAGGGGGACAGGGAATGGGGGGTTGGGGTCAGTTCCTCACACCTTGTCTCTGCTGCTCCTTCCTCCTCAGGGGGAGGACTCCACCATGGGGTCCCTCTCACAGGAGACAGTCCTCCACGACCTGCTCCAGTGTGGGTCCTTCCTGCGGGCTGCAGTCCTTCAGGCACAGCCTGCTCCAGCACAGGCTTTCCCATGGAGTCCCGGCCCTCCTGGGGGGCATCCCCCTGCTCCAGCAGGGGCTCCTCTCTCCCCACCCCGGGCTGCAGGGGCATCCCCTCCTCCTCCTCCTCCTCCCCTCCTTCCTCACTGCCCTCGGGGTCTGCAGAGGAGTTCCTCTCACATTCCAATCTCCTCCCCCGCTGCAGGTTTCCCTTCTTAAATATTTTATTCCAGAGGCGCTACCACTGTCACTGATGGGCTCGGCCTTGGCCAGAGGTGACTCCAACTTGGAGCCAGGGAAGCTTCTAGCAGCTTCTCACAGGAGCCAGCCCTGCAGCCCCTCCCCTGCTACCAAAACGCTGCCACACAAACCCTGTACAAGAGGTAAGGAGGTGACATCAACAAGTTATTTGAGAGGTTTGGGTATTTAGGGAGGGATTTTGTTCATTACCCCCCATTTTCTGGTTAGAATTCTGAAGGTGACTATCTGAGAGGACTGTGAAGCTTGCAGATTTTGAAATAATGGTGTTGCTACGTTCTTGATGGCTTTTGCCTGGCAAAAGGAGACAGGCAAAATCAAACTGTATTTCTTTGAGTGAATTTATCTGCCAGCGCTTGGGACACAGTTAGGTTGCCTTCTTGTTTTTATTTAAGGAAAAATCAGTGATCTTTGTCTCATCCCTGAATTTATGCTGGCTTCCTCTAATGTTTCAATATGAATTTGTATTTTTTCCCATTACAAACTTTCATATCTTGTGTTCTTTCTCTATTAATAAATTTCCATGTGTTCATTTACTTGTTCAAATTTTTTTTAATGAAAGGTGCTGTCTGTAGAAGAGTTCTTACTGCTCAAGTTATTTACTTTATGAAGTCCTGAATGGACTCTGTAGGCTGCAATTATGAATTGTCACTGAACAAAGTAATTTGTATAAGAATATGATATTAACTTTTATAAGTGGTATCAGACAGTTAATTCACAGTTCACTTTGGATGCCACATCTCTAGTGCTTAAGGATGGTGGACATACCTGACTAGCCTTCTCACCAGCCTGGGCCTGAAAGAAGTGGAAAGACTTGCATGTAATGGGAGAAAAGACCAGTATTTTTACAAAAAAAAAGGCTTATAATGCATTCCACAAAAACTATTTCTTCTATTATTTTTCCAAGTCCATTAGCCTTGTCTTTTACAAGAAGTATGCTGTGGCTATCTTGTAGAGCAGCCTTTTAATTTCAGAATCCTCGTTTGAGTTTCTCAGTAACTCACAACAGGTGCACAGCTGTCAGGACACAGAATTGTACCTCTGTGCACCCATGGCTCTGTCCTCCCACAGCCGGAAGAAGTACTTGGGGTTTTCCCAGGGATGTGACTTTGTCATGGAAACTGTGCTCCTTACCAGTAAAATTGTGAACATTTTTAATTTCCTCATGGGAAGAAGGAGAATAAAATTAATTCCAAAGCTGAAAATGTTGAATGGCATTCCTGGAGTCACCAGTGGTTTATATAACAGAATCTGTCACTTCAGAAAATTCATAACCCAATCTCTCTTCATAGTACAAGCAGTCTTATAATTTAACAGCATAAGAAAATTCAAGAATGCCAATGTGGACACCCCTGTGTTTCACTGCAGGAAAGAATTACAGCACAGTTCTCAGGAATTCTATTGTGTAAGAACTAGCAATAGCATATAAAATGCTGGTATTCAACTAATACGCCTTTCTTTCACACTATGTCTCAATTGAATGAAGGAAAAATACCCAAACAAAACTGTACTGTATTTTGATTATTACAAAATCATGGTTATGTTTTCCATCGAAATCATTTTAGTAAGCATATACCACAAAATCACAGAAAATACTGCTCCTATAAAGATAGCAGCACGAGAGGTGGCTGAGTCAGTGTGAAGAATAACAGGGTTTTACTGGTAAAAGGGTGATATTTTCAATACTCATAATTTATTTACTCTATCTATCTCAAAATTTCAGCCCATCAATTATACATGAAACTGAATAACATAGCATAGGAGGGGACTAAAAGGCAAGTATTCATTTCCAGCTGTAACATCTCAGTCTTTAAACAAGACCTGCTCCTTAGCATACTGGTAAGACAGATGGATAACTGTTGGTAGATATGAGATTTATAGTTTGGCATTATTTAACTTCTCTGTAATTTGCTTGTACTAGTGCCCTTGAGACACGTTTTTTTCAGAAAGTCTGATTTTTCTACATTTATTCTAGTAATGGTATATTGAGAGTTGTTAGGGAAATTAAAGTCCCGTTTCAGGCCCCAGTTCAACAAAGCATTTAAGTAATGCTTAACTTAAAGTACATCTTAAACTGAATCCTATTTAACAAAGGCAAAAAAAAAAAAAAAAAAGAGAAGCCTTCAGAGGGACGTCCCCACATGGTACAACAGTGTAAGGTTTTTGTTAAAGTGAACTTGGAAATACTGTGTATATCAGGTTCAAGAGACTTTCTGTGGAAAAAGACATTTAAAGAAGGTATTACCTGTTGTCTAGAAAGTCTGTGTGATGTGGTGAAGGAGGCAGGAAACTCGATTCAAATTTAGGAGCAGAATATAGAATGAACTGGATTTATCATGCTTAGGGGACGTTTTTCTAAGACCAAAAAAAGGTGTTTTGCCATGAAAAAAGAGCCATTTCTCAGCTCACAAACTTATTGGGCAGTTAGGCATGTTCCCCTGAGACATCATGACATTGGAGGCTTTGCTGAAAAGCTGGAAAAAAGACCTTGTCTAATGATGAATGGAGAGACTTCCATCAAGCTGGCAGTTAAATCCCTTGTATCTTTCTGTCACTAGTAATACTTCCCCTTTTTAGTAGCACCATCTCTGCTCCCTGTTCTGGAGCAATTTAGGGGGCTATATTGACGGTTAGTGTCTGTTTTAAAAAGTTTGCCTAGTACAGTCCTGGGTCTTGTTAAAGGACTTGAAAATATTTGATAGACAAATACCAGGTTTGGTATTGTGAAACATAATCTGTATTTCTGGTTCTCCTCAGCAGACTCCATGATATACCTTTCAGTTTTCAAAGTAAAACACCGCTAAAAATATTTATGTCCACCTCATGTTCCCCAATAAATTGGAAACTGTTATTTACAGTAGTAAAGCCAGGTACAGTTGTTTTCTTCATACAGGTCATCTTCTTTATGAAAATTCATTCATACACACCAGGAAAGTACCTGGTGTCCTTGTGTTTTGCCACCTGGTATGATGTAAGATAAACCCCCACAATTTCACCTGTGAAGACACTCAGATGACTGATAGTGAGGAAAGGAAAAGTAACTTTCTGGCTAAGTAAGCTCAGTTTCCTAGCTGTTCAAGAAAATTTTAAGGAAAAGAAATTAAAACTAGCCACCAAGCATACAACACCAGTCATGATGACAAAAACATTTTTCCACTCACTATTTTGGATCGTTAGGGAGATCAAAATATATCTAAACCCCAAGTTTTGTTAGAGAAAAGGAGCAAGTTTATCGTGTTTAATGAAAATTCCTGTGTGATAGAAATTCAGCACTGCAAAATGGGTTATTTTTCCATATGACAGTATAGGGAAAGCTCAGACTCAATAGCTTTCTTAATTAATTATGTCTCTGTATTTCAGCATATGGATGAAAGTTTTAACAGCCTTATAGAAAATGTATAAATGGATCTGTAGTGAGTCTAAACAAACACACATTAATATGTAGCTAATGACAAGAAGCACTTTTCTTTATGTTGTAGCAAATTGTTATTAAGCAGAAGAAAGTTGATATTATGTTGATATTGCGCTGCACAGTTCATTTCATCACATTTTTATTTTAACTTTGACTCTTAGAACTTCTTCTGGATACCTTTTATTAAGTTTGTCTGAAGAGGGCAGCCTTTCCTAATGCACTTGGAATTTTCTTAATTTAGCAAGGTTACTGTATGCTGAACAAATTGACAAAGGACATGCTCACGATCCCAAGCTTGTCTCTCATTATTGCCTATTTTTTCCCTGAAGTCTCTTTCCACGTATATTTATTGACCAACTCTGAAGAATATTAGTATTTTAAATATTTGACCTCTGCTAAAATACAGTCCAACTTCACTTTCTCTGCTAAATGAATGGAGACTTGCTAAGACATTTCTAGAAAAAAAATTTAAAGAGAAGGTTATTAGGAAATTTCTGAAAATATGTGTGGTGTTTGTTCATTCTACAGTCTAGAAATAAGTGTCTTAAGTGCTAAGAATGCATGTGAATAGAGCAGGGAAATATCTGTCCCTTTGTGTTGACAGTTCTCCTTATCTTTCATGTTTTCCATCCTGACTCCTCTCCAGGCTTCAAAAAGAAGCATTAGCCTGAAAGTAGACAGAGTGATGTCACTTTTTTCATTTATTTTATGCTTTAATCACAAGGAAACATTAAAAAAACAAATCTTACAGCAAATTCATGCATTGCAGTGTTACCAGGAAAGATGAATGGCTACTCCACATTTAGCAATTAGTGTGATAGATTTAAGGGCTCTTATAAGAATTTATTGCCATGGTGTGCCTCAATCAAGGTGCAGGGAGGGGCATTTGAAGAAGGCGGAATGATATATTTTTGCAGTTCTTGCTGCTCCAGCCACTGTGTTGCATCTCTCCTCTTGCAGTGACAGCCAAATTTGAATGCCTGTCTCACTTGCTGTGGTGTTGGGATTTAGATTGCATGATAAGCCTGAGGGAGAAGGAGTGCCAGCTGAATGCAGGGAGTAAGCACAGGGCTTTGGAACAAGGCTCTACTGGTAGAAGAGGAAGGTAGGTGGAGACAATAGGTGTGGGATTTCACAACCTTTAGATAAACGAGCATACTGTTTGCAAGAGAGTTTTATCTGCATTACTAGAATCTCTCTATGAAAATCACGTCCAACACATCGCTTGGGCACTAACAATGGTGGTGTAGATCCTGTGCAAAACAGTCAGCTAAGTGTATTCTCAGTAATTCTGTGTAGAAATATCTCTGTCAACAAAGAATGAGAGTACTTTATGTACTCGGGAGCCCAGCAAGTTTGCTGTGGTGGTTGACAGGTAGTAAACCTTGTACCACTTCGCAGTCACAGCGGCTGTCACCCATGGTAGTTGTATTATGCTAGCACTGACGATGGTCAAACTGCAATACAGTGTCACCCCTTCAGTTTGTCAGCTCCTTGTCTCAGCTGATGATCAGGCAGTATCGGTTCTAATCTAGGCAAATGATCCCTTGTTTTACTTTGGTGAATTTTTAGGGGTTTTTTTTAGGAAAATAAGAGTATAAAGACAAATTTCTGCACTGACACTAGGGTCAAAGTAGGAAATAATTAAATTTCTTCCTCCCACAAACTTGTACTATTATTTAATGCTGCCAGGTGTTTAAGCTACCAAACTCATTGCAACCTCATGTCATTGCCTGACAGAAGGCTTGCTCAAAATCTTGTAATTACACAGCTATTCACTTGCTTTTATATTCCTTGAATTTGTCTTGCTATGCTCATCGATCTGAAAACACCCTTTTCTTCCTACCTTGTCTTTTCTACAGCAGCCACTTGCTCAGAAGTCGAGGCTGATTGCTTCAGTTCCTTCCAACCCCAGATGCTCCCAATGACTGAACCGCTCTGAAAAGTACTGGGCTTCTTCCTCATCC
Source organism: Elanus axillaris (assembly GCA_026212715.1). Lineage (NCBI taxonomy): Eukaryota > Metazoa > Chordata > Aves > Accipitriformes > Accipitridae > Elanus > Elanus axillaris. The sequence continues at coordinate 1,081,882 of JANZLQ010000078.1, read as the reverse complement.
CATCTTAGCACTGAACTGCTATGAAACAGAGCAGAAATTTCATTGTCTCCCTACTTAGAAAGCACTCAACTTTCTACACATCAGACAGTTGCATGCTTGTGCTGTGGTCTATCCAAGATGTCAGATCCTCTCTCTGCAGGCCAAAGACCCACTAGCATATTCTTCCTAAATCCTCTAAGAAATTACACCTTAGTTGTGTTTATATCAGCATTTTCTCTTGAGACAACATCCAGCTGAAATTGATTGCTTGTTTTCTATTTTTTTAACTAATCTTGGGAGGGGAATGTCATGCTCTTTGCCAGACACCAATACTGGCTGTCTCTCACTGTTTCCTCTGTCTAATGAGTATGTGTCTGTAAAAGGTATGGAGGATGGATTTCTGAGGTTGTAATGAGAATAATTCTTACATTTTCAATACATCCCTATTTTGAAATTGGAAATGTGACTTTCCACACCTTGGGAATATTTTCAAAAGAAGGTTGTAAAAAATTTGACTAAGCTTATTGTGTCCTAGTCATAACAGTTTAGCAGGAATTGCCAGCGTTTTCCCTGAAAGTCTAATTGCCTTTCGAACACTTTAAAAATGTGATTCTTCTGAGAATGACTCATTTATCTAGAAAATAGCGATTTGTTTTTCACTTTTATCTCTCACCATTAAAGAGATCATTATAGTACCTCCTCCACCTTTCTATGATTGCACTGTTTGCAAATAAAAATATTAATTTTTCTACTTTCCTGAACCTTTATGATTCATGCCCTTGCCTCCCAGTAAATACATGTAAAATATTCTGATTAGTACACCTACTGTATGCCATCTTTTACTTCAATTTCTGCACTATTGTCTTTTGCATTGTCTTATCAATACTCTTCTCTGTTCTAGCTTTATTATAATCTTCAATGTAAGCATAATTCTGAATTCTTATTATCTTTGGTGAACATTAATAAAATAAGGAATGATCCCCCCACACCTTTATGGAAACATCCATTGTTTTTTATTTGCATTTGTTCCTCTAATGATTTTTTATACTCTCTGTAGTTTAGCTCTGAAGTTCTCCTACTCAGTGCCAGTCTTCTGTGTGGTTACTTTGTTATCTTTTAACACCTCAGACCTGATATTACTCAAAGATTCTGGGTCACTTTTCATATATCTTCTCTGCTTTTTTAATGGGACAGATATCTTTCACAGAATAGCTGTTGGAAGAGAACAGCTCTCACTACAATGAAATTCTTTTTTTCCTGATGTTACTCCTTTCTCTCAAATCAACGCATACCTGTTAATTCCATTTTTGCAGACCTATGCAAACTTCTGAGGAAAGCCACATCTTTCAGTCCCACAAAACTAACCCCATTCCACTCTCTGCCATAGCCAAGACTGTCTTTTTTATAGTTAGTTCCCTACACCTCCTTGTGTCCCAGTGTTTCATTTACTCAGGAAAATGGTGAAAGTCCAAAGGACATAAAAGATGTCGTATGTTCCAAGTTCATCTGATAATGCATCTTATATTTCATTGTGCATTCTTTCAGTAGGAGTAGGTGTCCCGGTAGTATCATTACTGTTGTGTTCCCTGACTGATTGTTTAAAGTTACTGATTGCTGATAATACAACATCACTCAACATGATACTATACTTACTTCCTACCTTGTAGTCTTTTTTCCACAGAAGCAGCTGCTAACTTTTAAAAATCCACTTTCTGACTATATTATCTCTCACATGGCTGTGATGTGCTCCTCTACCTTCTCAGTAGTGCTTGGGAGAGTTCTTGACCTCAAAGTAATGAATGTTTCCATATTCCCGTTTTTCATTTTTTCACTGAAGCTGAGATGCTTTCTCCGTCTTGTGGCTTTCTTAGAATTTCTTAATTGTACATTTTATGGGATAAGGATGCCAACTTTATGTCAAATCCATCTGGGAGACTTGAAGGTTGTTCCTCGATCTCTTTGCAGCTTATCTTCAAACTCTCTGGCTTTGGGAGAAAGTGCTGACTGCACAGCAAATCATGGTGTATGTATCATCTCCACAGAGATGAGAAGTTCTTTCACCATATTAAAATTTTGAAGAAAGAAGTTGTTGAGTGTCACCAACAGTAACAGTTGTTTGTGATTTGGCTTGTTTGTGATTCAAGTATGCTGCACTTCATTGGCTGATACAAATGGGAATGGAGAAGGAATTAATGGCTACAGTATTGTTGGCTCAAGCTTGACCAGCCAGTTCTGCTAAGGTAGATGTGGTTTGAGATGGGTAGTGCAATCTTTAATATCAGTTCTAATTCAGTTTGTGAAATATAAAAGGCTTGTGGACGTCACCCCCGTTCAAAGATATACTTTGAAATTTCAAATACATTCATTATTAGTTTTAACAATCAAGTAGGATATGGGAGGTAATGAAGTGAAGTTTTTTTTTGTTTAACACAAAAGTCCTTGCTGGTAAGTGTAAAAGAGAGTTTCTGAAAAGAGGATATTTTCATCCCTGGCTTTGTCCAGAATTTTTTTTCCTTCCAGGGTGTGAAAACACCTATATTAAATTGGTGAACAGAAGTGAACAAAGAGAAAAAACAAGGGGAATCACAGTGTCATGACAAGCCCTACACCATGGTTCAGAGCCCATGTCAAATTGCTAAACGATCAAGAATCCACTGTTGGGGTGAGTAACAGATGAATTATACTACTTTTGGCAATTTCACCTCAAAAATTATGAGTCACTGTGTTGATGACCAAGCATAGACAGTGGATATAAAATGCAAGTGAGTCTTTTGAGGGAGTGCCTGAGATCTTATAAAAACATCTAATGAATGCATTTGCTTCATCAAAGCCCAAACACACAGGTTCAGAAAGATGTACTCCTATGGTTGACAGCTCAGTCAATATCTCTCCTACTCTGTCTCTTCCTGTCATAACATTGATTTCTGTAAGCTAGAGGAAGTAATCCCTAATGACACTGTGCAACAATCTTAAGGAAAGTTTGTTTTCCCACTGTGCACTTTTTCATACACAACTTATAAATTTATTTCATTTACAACTTACTTACAAACTTTACCTCTCATAATTCTGTTACATTTTATGTCTTGATCACTATATCCAGATCAGCTGCTTTTTTAATGCCGCCTTCTTGATTTTACACTTCAGTGGTACAACATACTTGATGATTCTCCTGCACCATCTTATCACTGCAAAACAATGATGTTACTTTGACATGTGATATTCACTCATCTGCCAGGCTACTCCAAGCTATGAATGTGTCATGCACCCTTTGCATGGAAGAGAAGACCGTGCTGTCATGCCACATGCCATCGTTCCACTGCTGCCAACACCACTACATTTCGTTTTGTGTCCTAACCCCATGATCAGCAATGTTTGACACCGAGTGGTAAAAACTGCTGCATAGCTGTAATGAAATGAAGTTCCTGTTATTAATTCAATTATCAACCTTTTCTGTCTTCATTTTTCTGACCAAAAAACCCCCCAATCCCTCTCTCTGGAATTACATAGTGCTAGTTTCACTAGAAGGCAGGTAGTTTTCCTGGCAGTTCTGGAGGACTTTTAACTGTGAGGAATGAGAACCTGAAAATTAATTTTACTTGTATGGCATTGAAGAAACCATGGATCTTTAAAGTATTTGCAACTTGTTTTGTCTTATGTCCGAAGCGGCACTAGCTATGAATTTTCAGCATAGTATTGGTATTGTTGAAAAATGGGATGAGGTTTCGAAGGGAGCAAGGAATTGTGTATATTTATAGCACAGGAGTGAAAATGGCTTCATGGGTGAGCGGCACATCTGTAATGAACAGGATTCAGTGGGGTTTGTCTCCCCATGGAGCCAGGTGTGATGCCAGATTGGAAGCACAGACAGACCCTTTCCACTGAGCTGACTCCTCTGATCCGTTGAGATGACATTTGTGAGGAAGAGGCTGTGAAGGATTTAGTATCATTAAGTGTGCAAGGTCTTCCCCCACACAGAGAATCAACAAAGCTTAAGGAGCCAGACCAGAGGCAGGGATGGATTGATATGTAGGCATGAAGTCTATGTTGTTTCAAGAGATATTACTAGTTCAAATTTCAGACTCTGTAATTCCTCTAAGCGCTATTTTTGATCAGATAGAATCAGATAAGTTGCCACCTTTCCTATTTCATTTGTATATAGAAATTAATAACTTGTCATTTTTTATACTGCATTGTTGTGGAATATGCTCAATAAGTAAAGAGAAATAAAACTCAATAATTCAAAAACCAGCCTGTCCTACCCCTGCCCCCAGTCTGCTAGGGTTAATGGCAAAAGGACTTCACCCACTAGTTGTTTCTGAAGAGTCATAAAGGACATTATAGCCCTTTATAGTATGAGAGGTTAAAACTTTATTTTTCACTTGTGTTTCTCTTCATAAACTCCTGCTGTGAAATAAAATAAAATAAACAAGTGAACCCAAAAGCCTGTATCTGTCACTAAGTAGCCATTGAATATTGTTTCTTTTTAACATAACATTACTGGTTCCTCTTCGCAAAAGTCACAGTTATACAAAACTCCATGAAAAAAAGGAAAGCAAACTTCAAAGAACGAACTACAGTGCCTTAACATCCTACAGCGTTGTCAGATGTCATTATTATTTTGTTCAGCAAATGAGTCTTTGAATTTAAGGAAAAATCAGTGAAATTCCATAGCAAATAATAGAAAAAAGTAATCTAGATGTTGGACAGTGCAAAATATATCCTGATGTCAGCCTTTGCATAAACAGCTGGACTCTACACTCTTTAAAACAAGCATCATCTCCAGTAAAACTGATGAGCAAGATACCTTCTGAATGCCAGCAAGATTTTCGGCCAGGAAATTGAAGAGCCCAGGAGTTGGTAGTATAACACGTATATCGTGTAACTTAAACTGTATTCTCAAAGAACTACAGATATAAATCTAAGTAGTTTTTTCTCTGAAAAAAAGTGTTTGATATGATTAAATGTTTAGTATTACCTTCCACTTACTTCCATATTACATTTTCTCTATTTATAAGTAAAAATCTTTTCTTCCCTTCTCGCCTAGCCAAAAAATTCTAAGTCCTGAAAGTCAAGACAGCACTTCATGTCTTTACCAGTGAGCTGCATTTGAAAGATTAACACAGTTTGTAGGATTTCACAAGGCAGTTCAAAAGTACCCTGATTACACACCACTTTGCTACCATAATAATCCTTTAAACCCTAGAATGGGAAAAATTGCCTAGGTCCCTTGGTGGGAAGGAGAACATGGAGTATGGGTAGATTTAATTTCACCTAACATTAGCCATCCAAAGTTAGATGTCTCAAACTGGCTGCTTAGCCTCTCTCCAGTGAGCGGATGGAAAGGGGCAGGTAGTTCCAGACTGTAATTCATCCCATGTGATGATGCTTTTCCAAGCTAATGGGATGAATTGCCATGCCCATCAGAAGGCTTTATAAGTTTATTTGGCTGTAGAAGTTGTTATAAACTTTGACTTTGTTATCAGGATATATACTCTTTATTGCTTTTAAAAATACTGTCACAGTAACACTTGCAAATTTTTCTCTGTGCTCTGCTTTTCTTTCCTAGTTTTGAAGTGTGGCCTTATATTGAATCTCTCCTTGGCTTAATGAGAAATTATTTATGGACTGTACATGAACTTTGCTTGTATTATATACAGTCACTAATAGCCTTAGCCCAGGAATGAAATAGTAACACATCTTTTCATGAGCTCTCCTGTTGAGCCATACTCAGATTTCTATGTATTCTCCTAGAAGTTTTTTTTTATAGCTTCTTGCTATGTTATCTACTGTGTTCAGTAGTAGGAGTCTTCTGAGAAAACAGCTTTCCTGCAAACTGCATATAAAACAGCAGCTTTGCACATACACTGCATCATATGCTCTTCTTTTATCTGTGCTGCTTTATTGCTATGAAAAGTGCTTTTTTCCTGCTCTCCCTGGGATTTGGAGGCAGTCTGATGTTTCATCAGCATTCCTCATGATCAGGCTTGGGTCTGGCCATGTGCTTGAAGCACATGTTGCACTGAACCTGCACCAGATTTTCTCCTCTCATGCTGACTGTTGTCTGGGTGGCACTGTGCACACCACCAGCTTTCCTCTCTCCTTTTTCCCCATAATTTCTGTCTCAGATACCAAACCCCACATGTCCAGTTAACAGTTTTATTGCCTTCAGGAGTGCAGTCTGCTGTAGAAATTGTTACACCTTTCTAAAGTTTTCAGTGGGACTTCACTGGTCTTTTAAAGGGACTGGTGGTCATCTGCAGCTGTGTGAGTTTAACCTCTCTTCACAGGTGGGGGGAATAAGGAGGAGGGGCAAGGACATAAGGAATAGCTTGGACAAGTAGGTAATTAGAGCAGTCAGTCCTAATTAGTTTTTTAATATTTGGGGAGGGCTTTTTTGTACCTGCATATGGTTGAGAGACAGCTTGCAGGGAGCAGAAATGTGTTGGGAAAGTAGAAGGGCTGGATATAAAATTGGCTAAGAGTGGGGGCTTGCTGGAGGCCTTGGGAGGACTGTGAGTTGCTTGGTTTAGATGTTTCAAATGATGCTGTTGGGGAGCTCTGCAAGACCAGAGAGGGAGTTTATGTCCAGGGCTTGTGCTAAAGTGCTTGTTGTGCCAGAGGGAGAGCCTTTAAATGTCCTGAGTATGTGCTCCTTCGTTCTCAAAAGGAAGAGTGATAAGAAGGTGATTTTAACTGAAGAAAGGGATGTGGCTTAAGGGGCTAAATGCAACCCATGTTCTCCCTGGTAAAATACCTAGTGAAAATGAGGTCTCCGTTGTGGTGCAAGCTGCATGCAAAGGCTATTCATCCAGCAGAGAGCGTGGTCTAGCTTGTGATCTTGGCTGCTAGGTGTGAAGGGTCATACTCCTAGAGGTAGGTGGTTGTCCAATTTCTGTTGATTGCAGCGAAATAGGAGTGAGAGTGTGTATGTATGTGTGTGCGTTTGGAGTTTGTTCATCATGGTTTTTTTAAGTCACCTGCCTCAAATATTTTAACTGCTGAGACAAGCAGGGGCTGTAGTCTAGCTTTCAGGGTTTTTTTTCCTGTTCTCCCTTAAAACTTGGAGAGAAGCTCAGGTGAAAGTATTTTCCAGATCTTTCAGAATCTACTCCAAATGATCTGATATAGAAACTCCTGTGTGTGAGCAGTGTAAGCCTTTGCTCTATAACCTGATAGTTTGATTGCCTTGGAACATGCAAGTGATACTATTCATTGATCTATGAATGGAGTAAAAAAAAAAAAAAAGCCTGGGAGGATAAAAGGAAATAAATGGTGATCTTAGACCTTTTTATACTACTATTTTTACAATATTTTTTTTCAAGTGCCTATCTCTTACATTGGAAGGTGGAGGTCAGCTTCTCAATACTTCTGGGTCTCTGGACCTTTCTTGTTTGTAAAATTACACATAAAATGATCTGCCTTTGTTTTTGGAGGTATTTGTATGCTGGCTGCCTGGCCTCTGTAATGTTGTAGTACTGTTTCTCTGTGGGATATCTTCCTTTGGGATGTCCTTGAAACTGAGATGAAAGAGTTCAAAGAGTGACTGCTGTAGAGGAATGTACCTACTAAAGGTTAACAAGTGTTGGAGTAAGTAATGAAACAAGACTGCTATTTATGTGTTTAGATGGGAGGAATATGCAGTTTTTATCAGACAATGCTAAAGGTAGACATACATTATATATATTAATTAAGAAAGGTGTGTGGTGCTTGTGGAAAGGCATCTTGCTGGAAAACAACTTCCAGATGCTTCTAGAAAAACTCCAGCTATCTTGTTATACAACTTGTTATTCATAGATTGAACCAGTCTTTCTTCTGAAGCAGATGAAGATAGTTTTCCTAAGTTTTTTATAAAGCTGAAATCAGCATTATATGCAGTTTGTCTTTTCTGAGGTTTCTATCAAAAGAAAGTGTTTTTCTGTTGCATGGTGTATCTGTCTATTAAAAAATGCCTCTCCTTCTAAGGGTGTTTAGTAGAAGCTAAATACACTATACAGTAATGCTAATAATTAAATTTGTAAAATAACTGCTTTTTGGTAGACTAACACAAAAGCACAATTACAGTAGTGGCTGTTTCTCATTAGTGGGAATGACATGCCAGCTTTAGAATATGTAATGATGTATAAGCCCTAGTGGTTATAATTGGCATAGAAATGTACTATATCCTTGGGTGTTAAAAGCCATAAGCTATTTATTTTCATACTTACAAAGAGTATACTACGTTGTGGTATAAATCTCACATGGATTGTCTTACTTGCATTTTTTAGTATAATTTATGTCCATATGGTTCAAATATGAATATGTCCCCCTATTAGCATCCTGCTGGTGACATAATGTACTGATAAATTAGTATCTCATGTCTGGAAACCCTGTTTGAATTCAGATCTCATGAGTAGGTAACTCAAATCTACCTGATCTTCCCAACACAGACAGCCTTGTCATCACAAGGTTTCTGTAATACCTGAGCTTACACAATATAGCAGTGATATACTTGCAAGATACTTGGCTCCTGACTGTGGTGTGTGGTGTTTTGGTTTCTTTTTTTTAGAAGCACTAGATTCACATATGTGAGGGGTGGATTTGGGGGAGCCCTGTTACACTAGACTCTAGCCTAAACTAGGAGTAAATAACATAGAAGTTAATGGTATAAAACAATTTTGCAACCAGGGATAATGTGTATTAAAATAATTGGTGGTGTTCTACTAGACACCGTATTGCATTGATTCTTCTGCAATATCAAAGGCAGTTTGATTATAAGGTCTGTGTGTGACACACATGATATGGCTATGGAAATATGATATGGATATGAAAGTACATGGTATTGTCTTTTTTCTTACTGCTTCAGAAAACAAATATAGGGGAGTGGTTGAAAGAAATATAGGGATAAATCATAAAGACTGTCTTTTCTTCAAAATGAAGTTGGTAGGTAACTAATCTCTTTTATTACCTATGCCAAAAATATCCAGGTTTCATTTTTGAGTAAGGTGAAGTGATTCTGAAAGAACAATTTTGCTTTATTTTCTGTGAGTTAAGAACAGCTTCTATAAAACTAGTATGAGGTATGGAATGAAACATCACTATAAGTTAGGGAAAAATACAGATATAACTTCTCAGAACAGGCAGGCAAATTCCTCTAAAGACACCTTTCTGGAATAACTGTGAATTTAGAGCATGTTTGCTTAATCTGAGTAAATTACCTGGCTGAAGGGTAGGTAGTGCTTTGCAGCCCCAGTTTAAGCTAGGGTTTAGCATTTAAATTTGCAGCCTAGGTGACATGCAGAAGTTGGGATGAAAATTGAGGTTCTGAGGTTCAAGGATGAAGAGAGCATTGGTTCAGCAAACTTTCATCTCTGATTTTAATGCTACTGTGTCATATTTATGGTTTCTTGAGTAGTTTGTTGTGCAGTTTTTTCTTTTTTTTTAACTATGGGAATTTACATGGTGGAGATTGCTGAAGCTGACTGTGTGTGACAGAGATGTTGGTAAATATTTGACATGTCTATCTTTTATTTTGCAGAGAACTACAGCCAACAAGACTTCTGGTGCTCCTTCTTACAGCAGATGGTCCAGTTCACAGCCCCATCAGGTAATATGCCCTTGTCAAAAAGGATATGAAGCTCAGGTTGACACATGCTTCCTTTTAAAATGAATCTGTGAGGGTATCTGAGAGTGTTATCTACCTGCATTAGCCCAACTAGGTCATGCTGACCTCTGAGGTTGTTGCAGGATATCCTGTGGCAAACTATTAGATGCTGTTGCTGCTCAAGGAGGGGCTGGTACAGCTGTGACTCCTCTAATGCAGTGGTGCCTCTCTGTGGGTTGTCAGGGGTGGTTATTATGGCTGAATCAACCTATCCTTTGCATCTTGTCACTTAAGTTAGAAGCGTGTTTGATTGATGCTCTCTGGCAATGTGTGAAGTTGTGTTCTCCCATGCTGCCTCCCCCGCCCTCCATATTTTTTTGCACTACTTAAAACAACTGAGTTGTGAAGTAGGTAAGATGGCCAAAACTTTCAGGAAAACTTGTTATAAACCCAGACTGAAGCTGGAAAGCTGTTCAGTGATAGCTAGGAAGCAATATTATTGGTAATGTTTTTTTTAAAATAAGAATTTGGATGGCATTCAGGGTTTCTGTTACTTTATTAAAACCAAAAGACTTTTTTGACTGTAGACAAGGACATGGCTTGTTTTGTAATCAAAGAACAATGTATTTCAACTAAAGCAAATTTCTCTTTAAAAACCCTTCAAGTGTTTTTTCAGTATTGATCATATTAACATTGCTTTCCCCCCAACTTCTACTTCTTTCCAACATCTTTCTACCTTCACTTCCTCTTAAAAAAAAAAAAAAAGGGCACCCCCAAAACACCCACCCACCTCCCACCATCCTCCCTTGACACCGTGAAAAATTTACATTGTCCTGGTGAGCAAATTGTTGATATGACATGCTGGATTTTTGTTTTTTATGAAGGACATGTGTATGCTAAGAAAGGAAACTCCCCAATAAGTTGAGATTGGCCTTAAACTAAAGCCAAAGGAACTATGAATTTCATTTGTATTCCAATTACGGTGGAGAAGAAGGTGGCTAAATGCTTCATGGGCTGTTAGCTACCTATTTCACCATCCTTCCAGTCTTAATAGTTCTGCTTTCACCAAGTGTTGTAAGAGTCCTTGTCTCCACGTAAAACTAAGTTCTTCTTGCTTGCTAAGGATGCGTGCTTGCATGTGTTCTTTTCTTTCACATTTTGAACACTGAATTTTCACTGTTGGGGGGTAAAAATGAAGAATATGTGGGCAGAATGTTAATTCTTTTCAGTGGTTATTGTTTGCCCCATCCTAGGGGATCAGATGGTGAGCAAGAGAAAGTTCATGGAGTAATCACCAATATGTCCAAGGCTGAAACACCAATGACTGTTCCCTTCTTTCTGCATGTCTGCAGTTATCCATTAATGTTAATAGGAGATGCATTCCTAAGTCAGGAGGAGATCATCCTAACCAATCATATAAAATGCACTTTACACTCTACACACTTGATTTGCTTTTCGAGGAGGGAGAGGAAGAAAAGTACATAATAAAGATTGCTCATAGTGTTGCAACTCTGTGAAATTGCTAGCAGATTTGAGGGATTAACTACCAGGAATGTTGTTTGAAAGTATGTCTAGACCATCCAGCATCTGCAGGAAAAAAATTGTCATACTGTATTGAAGCATGCCTGTGGTAATTTTCTTCCACCTATGTTGTACCCCACACATTTTAATCTCGTCTTTCTTTGTCATTTACACTCTAATCTTTTTTTTTTCATCCTTGTTTATTGTAAGCTTTTGTATTCTGTGTTTTGGGTTTAATAAGCTTATAAACTTGCCTTACGGATATTACAAATACTAGTACCAACTGTGAGGATGTATAGCCATGCTGTGGTTCAGTTTGGGAGACCTGAATACTGCTGTGCACTCTCATGAGCTGAGTGGCAAAATATTTGTACTGGATCAGAGATTTGTATTCAGCCTTGCAACTTGCCAGCATCTATATATAGTTTATTTAAACATTTTTGAAGATGGCTTTCCAGGAAAGAAAAAGATTAAAGTTCAAATTCATATTGTCTGCATTTTCTTTAGTCTCATGCAGTGAACCCAGTGAAGGCTTTTCCACACACATCGTAGAAGAATCTACACAGAAACCTAATAGAACTACATGGCTGAGACCTTTGATGCATCTAAGAAGTGTTAAAAGTTAAATTGATTTCCTCCTTCCCTCCTCCAAGTTTTCTTTTTTCATTTCCTCTATCTGTGTGAAGTTTGAAGGTCCATTGGGCGAGAGGTTTGAAAGGGGTTCTGCAGGTGGGGTCAATGAGTCACTGAAAATAACACATTTTTCACTGACTTATTTTGCTTTGTGCTACCTAGACATGCTTAGATTTTGTACTGTATAAGCTGAAGCATGTTTATCTCAAATACACTATCTGGGGAAGGTTTTTAATAAGTTCCTATTAACTCATCACTCTCACGGACATGTGGAATTTGTGTGCTCAGGTTTTTTTATGTTTGGTTGGTTGTGTGTGTTTGGTTTTGGTTGGTTGGTGGGGTTTTTTTGTGTATGTGGTTTGTGGTGGTGGTTTTTTTTTTTGTGGTTGTTTCCCCCCAACATCCCCCCACCCCTTGAGCCTGGGAAAGTGTCTTGTTGCAGGGGAGGCGTCTTGAAAACTTGATTAAGAGGTTCCTTCTGACTGCCCTGGGAAAGAGGCATTACTACCTGCTTCAAGCTAGCTTGTTTCAAGCACTCCATTTTCTCAATGTCAGAATAAGAAGCCAATAGTCTAAAAGGTTGAACTTTTTTGGAGCCAAGGAATTAATCTATTTAATTAAAGGATTGTGGGGTAGGCAGGGAAGCCAAACCAAATCTCAGCTTCTGAACTGGTATCCACGGAGCTGTGTTGGACCTTACTGCCTTCAGATGCACTAAACAGGCTTAAGGGATGGAATCGAGGAGAAGATACAAACTGACGCTAATGAGCTGAAATTGCCTACGCTGCTGTTCTTGGCTTGTGGCATCATTTGATGTGTGAAGAAGTCTGAAGCAATTTTGTGAGAAGCTCTGAAGTGAACTTAGTGCTTCTGTGGTACTCTGAAAACTGTGTGTGCTTCCTGAAGTGCAACTGGCTCTTACTGCTGATGAAAATGAAGGGGGAAGTGGCACTTTATCAGGCACGATGATAGAGCTGATTTCTAACACGATGCTGCTTTTGCTGAGTGGGAGGGCAGCCAAGGCAGAGTGTCTTATAGTGATGGCATATCCATGTGTGGGACAGTCTGTCTCTCATTAGGAATCATAAGTACACAGGCAGGGTGGGACCCAAGGCACTCTATTACAGCTCAGCTGTCCTTAGAAGCAGTTTTAACATTAACAATTCACTCATTACTAGTAATGACTTGAGAACTAAGTGCTAGGAACTATTGGGGTGGTATAGCCAAGGAAGATATAAAAATGAAGAAAAAAATAAATTGATTTGTTCCTTAGAAAAACAGAAATGTAGTATTTCAGATGCTAGATTAAGGCTGAGGCATTGAAAGAAACTATGTGAAGTTTCCTAAAAGAAAGGAGAATGAGAAAACAATCCTAACTTGCTTGTGTCTCTACTGTTGATGAAAGGCAAAAAGTGGGTAGCACCTAAACATATCTCACAAATAAATCCACTTTATATACAAGTGGGAGACAGTGATACCTTCCCTCTGAAGGACGGAGGTTGCCTTTTCTTGCTTGTGGGCATGCTAGGGTGCTGGTCAAGTCTGACAATTCATTTGGTCCCCACTGTTGGCTGGCACCTTTGTGACAATATTCCAGGTCTCTTGCACAAGGGTTTTTAGCAGAACTATCTTTAGAGATGCTTAGATTATATTACTTGCTAGAAATATTTGAGTGCATCTTTAGTATTAGGTGCTAAATGAGCCTGCAGAATAATTGGTGTGTCTTAAATGCCATTAAAAATAATATAGAACATTTCAGCATCTTTCCTCTCCCCATATCTATTAGCAAGACATTAGTTTATGAGCTAATGAAGTAAAAATGCAGAAAGTGAAACGGTGTCCAATGGGCCGCGGGACAGGAGGACTCTCAGCTAAACTTCCATAATGTTCCTCTGTCTGGCTCTGCTGCTCCTTTGTTACAGAATTACTGCTCTGGCTCTCTGGTGTTGGCAGCACAAGCTTCTTGCTTTCTTGCAGATAGTCAAAGCTTTGTTTGTTGCTGAACTTGGCATCAGTGCCTTAATTAAGGTCAGACTTAATCAGTGTTTTATCTTCAATCTCCTGCTCTTTAAATATAGAGATAAGTACTATATTTTACTACCCAGTGGTAAGCAGTTTTCTTAGAGGAATCAGAAAGGACAGTGGATGTTGATAAACATGCTGTGTAGGATCTAAATTTTAAGTAGGCCAACGCTTCTACCACTCCATGTGATAGTTTATAATACAGCCTCTTCATGATTGAAATGATGAAAATACCAGTGAAGAAGACAGACACTAGGAAGGGTGATATTCCATCTTTGTTGTGGCAGCTGTTTCATTGAATTCCAGGTCAGAGATTTCAGTATATGTTAACTTAGCTCTCTTGCTTCCTCCCTGTTACATGTGTGTATGTCCCTGCTTTCCCCTTGCCTTGTTTTTGCCCTTGTATTCTTCCTATGTATATGTTGGGGCAGTGAGGTGTTGATAAGGAGATAATTATACATAGTTCAGTCAGTTCAGTAGTCTCTTTCACAGTGCATGAGGTCAAAATGAACCTTGTGATCAAACACTCAGTATGAGAGTAGAGCATTTATTTAGTTTTTAAGAAGCCATTCCAGGCATGGCTGCTGATAGAAGTTGGGATTGTTGCAGCCTACTTATATCGAAAATAACAGGGACCTGCAGGTGGAATTCATCACTTGTTAGAGCAGAGAGATGGGTAATGGTGAGTTTCCTTTGTGGGATCTGCCATGCTATCTCAACACAAAGGTTACTGAAGCATTTGTTAGCAATGGCTCAGAAGATCCATTCCTGTGAAGTGACTTCTTTTAAACTGGTGGAAGATACCTAGTTCTAAAATGCTATAAAGATCCCCATATTAGGCTGGTTTGAATCTTCTTTGGGTTTTTTCCTTCTGTGCCTCAAGTGTGACTTGGAGAAAGTCAGTGTTGAGAAAGTCACTGTCTCCCTGATGACTCAGCCGTTTGTCTTTCTGCTGAGCACTGCAAACTGTGGCAGTAAACTTGAGGTTAAGTGCCTGTCCACTAGAAAATGTACTGAGAACACCAACAATTTTCCCAGAAGCCACTGAACAGCTGTCAAATGGCAACAGCATTCCTTCACTGTTGACCTAGGTTTGAGCTGCAACAGTCTGCTCATCTAAATGAAAGCAACTTAGTCTAACTACTAGGGTTAAACCTTATTATAAAGGTCAAATGAGATCTGGCAACTTTCCAAAAGCAGACCAGACAACCCAAGCCACAGAAATATGTTACTGCCTCCTGGCACTTGGCATATGACCAAAAAACTGTAGCAAAATTCAGTAGGCTTAATCAGAGTTAATGAGAGAAATTTGTCAGTTTTGCAATAAATTGAGTATAAAATCCCTAAATACCTCCTTTCCATAATACATCTTTTCAGAACTATACATACCTCTATACCATACATCATCCTAGTTTTACAACATTTGAACTTGGTTCTTATTGCACTTTGATCATAGTTACATTTCTTTTAAATCATATTTGGATAAGCACATGGAATAAAATTAAATATGGAATGAAAAAATCTGAATTCCTAAAGTTTTTTTTGATATGTTGTTGAATGGACTTACTGAATTTCAACAAACTTCTGTTAGGCTTGCCTTAGATAATTCATTAAACTTGAATTTGAGGTGAGGTACTGCCTTGCAGAAGCAAGTTTAGCTAGTTAAATACTCATTGCAAGGCATTATGTATAAGAGTTGCTACACTTCAGAGTTCACTGAAGGATTGGAAAAATCAAATATCTGTGGTCAATACTCCAAGTTTGCTGGTTTTATTATGTCCATAGTGTATGCCATGTTATGCACATTATATCTTTGTGGGATTTTGTCTGCTATTAATAAAGAGTGACTCATGCAGTAGGTAGCCAAGTTAAGTACAACCCTGGCTAACAGACACTGTTTTTCTTGTGTGTCTCACCTCTCATAGCACTTGCTCATTTCTTCTCCTAGAGGTTGCTGGTTTCTTCCCATTAGCTGGAAACCCAATGTTAAAGGCTCTGCTTGACTCCAGAGTTTGACACTTCCTCGGGAAAATCTGTGGGCCACTGCTTCTAGCATGATGTTTTTGGTAAGCCATCATAAGGGAAGATTGAACCTGGCATCTGTTTTTTAAAGCAATGGGAATCTGCAGCTTGCACTGACAAACCCAGCTTCACCAAGGTCATTGGCAAGGGCAGAGGAGACCTGTTAATCTCTGTGACTGCTATACAAGTAACGAGTGCATGGCATACTGGCTTGGCTACTTAGTTAAATGCATAGGTACAGCAAGATGTGTGAGCTATTTTTATTGCATGAAGATAAGTCAGCCAAATGAGACTCTGGACCTGTTGTATCTGTTGCCAAGCAAAGTACAACATGAGCTTAGCTTTGAAAAGCTAAGGCATTTTTAAGCAAAATAAGAAGGGAGCTAAAAAAGGGAAACTGATTTCTTCTGGTCAGTGGCAGAATATGAGTAAACGTACATAGTGTTATTCAAAGGTTGCTCATCCAAGTATGCAACCTGTTGTGTTGGCAAAATTACAAGCAGCCTACTGAACTGAATGTAAAGCTGTTTTGTAAGCTGCAAGCAGGATGAGACCCTGTGCCTAGAGGGAAGCAATAGCACAGATAAGGTCTAAAGCCATTCTTTCTCTTCCTGTTTGTGGAGAAACACTTTGTACCTGATAGCATCAGTAGTCTTGCGCTGCTATGTTAGCAGTTGTGTATCTTTAGAAAGAAACTAAAAAGCAGGGCTTATGGTTCATGGGTTAGTGTAAATGACAAAATACAGGTTAGTTGTCCTCTGCAATCTATATAACTGGTCCCTCTAGACCACTCTGTGGATTGGATACATATGCCTCGCCAAACATGGGATTTGGGCATTAGTCCCATTACACAACAACTACATGAGTCTAGATTATGATACTTTAAAGTCTGGAGAGTGCATGCTTTCCAGAAGTTATGATGACCTAATTCTGGGTAAACCATGTAAAATTTCTCCTGATTATGGTACATAAACCCGAAACTTTAGGTGCAATGGTTGTGGAAACATAAGAGGACTCTTCTAAGACACAGTATTGTGGTTTCTCTTCTACAAGTGTGAGGGGAAAATATAATGGGTTTCCCTTCTCCTCATTACTCAGTCATACATACCATTGGTATTTTGTTGCATTTCTAAGTTGAGGTTCAGAAGATTCCATTGATAGCCCAGTTAATCTTAAAATCGACATGCAGGGAGAAAAGCTTTTGTTCAAAATTATGTTTCTCAACAGCTGCCATAATAGGATATTTTCTAGACCAGCTAACTTTTTTATTCTATTCACTTGTTATGTAATTATTTTTGATGACGAATACCAAATGAGTGTATTATGTTAAGTGTCTGCTCAGTGTGCTCATGGTTGCCTGGAGAAGTGTGCGTGCTGGGGATAGGGGAGGTAACAGCATTTGTGATGACTTCCATAGGCATGAAACATTTCCAAAAAGAATCTGTCAGCTGCACTTATTTTGTCACTTGGAACTATCTTTTTCTAGAAGGAGAATTTTATATGATTAAAAAAGACTGAAACCAATAGGATTCTACTAATTTTAAACCAGTGAAGTAAAAATTTTCCCTGTGTCTGTGGTGGCTGTGGATCGACCCTGGCTGGACACTCGGTGCCCACCAAAGCTGTTCTATCACTCCCCTCCTCAGCTGGACAGGGGAGAGAAAACATAGCAAAAGGCTCATGAGTTGAAATAAGGACAGGGAGACATCACTCACCAATTACCATCACGGGCAAAACCAGACTTGACTTGGGGAAAAGTAACTTAATTTATTACCAGTCAACAAGAGTAAGGAAATAAGAAATAAAACCACATCTCAAAACACCTTCCCCCATTCCCTCCTCTCTTCCTGGGCACAGTTTCACTCCTGGAATCTCTACCAGAACA
>JANZLQ010000078.1:1014971-1064101 GCA_026212715.1 Elanus axillaris | reverse complement strand
GTGCCTGGGGGTTATGATCACTTCATCCTCTTCAGGGGCAGGACTCCTCACTCTTCCCCTGCTCCAGCATGGGATCCTTCCCACAGGAGACAGTTCTCCATGAACTTCTCCAACGTGGGTCCCTTCCATGGGCTGCAGTCCTTCAGGAGCACACCGTTCCAGCGTGGGTACCCCACAGGGTCACAAGTTCTGCCAGAAAACCTGCTCCAGCCCAGGCTCCTCTCTCCACAGATCCACAGGTTCTGCCAGGAAGGAGCCTGCTTCAGCCTGGGCTTCCCACGGGGTCACAGCCTCCTTTGGGGACCCACCTGCTCCAGGGTGGGGTTCTCCCTGGGCTACAGGTGGAGATCTGCTCCACCGTGGACCTCCATGGGCAGGGGAATCTCTGCTCCGATGCCTGGAGCACCTCCTCCCTCTTCTTCTTCACTGACCTTGGTGTCTGCAGGGTTGTTTCTCTTATGTGTTCTCACTCCTCTCTCTCCAGCTGCAGTTTCTGTTGCACAGCAACTTCTTTTCCCTTCTTAAATCTGTTCTCCCAGAGGTGCTACCACTTTCGCTGATGGGCTTAGTCTTGGCCAGTGATGGGTCCATCTTGGAGCCAGCTGGCATGGGCTCTATCAGACACAGGGGAAGCTTCCAGCAGCTTCTCACAGAAGCCACCTCTGTAGCCCCCCTGCTACCAAAATCTTGCCATGCAAATTCAATACATACCAACCCTTGCCTCTGTACTTCACATATTTAAGAATTATTGTTAAAATCCACATTCATCACACAATCTTCACAAACTTCACTCACATCAATAAAAAGAGTTCTTCACACTAAAATCAAAACATTGTCACAACACAGACAAAAAGTGGACAATTTATGCACAATCCACCCCTCATCCCTTCACCACAATTACAACAACATAAATTCCCCACAGTCATTCTGCTCTTCACTCTCTAGCTGTGTTCAGGCCATGTTTTGCCCATATGTCTCCAAATAGCTATCATTATCTTGAATTCCTCATGCCCTACGTTGGGTTCCAAAAAGGACAAGGCATAGTAGTTAATAAGAATGTATAAATCTGTATGTTGGGTATGAAGGTGGTTTAAGTATGTAGTTCCAGTTGTAAGTGTTGGTAAGAAGGGATTTCAGTAATGAGGATTAAATACAATAGCGAGGTTAGAAGATATATTTGTATTAAACTATGTGGGCCTGAGCATGACACAAATGGTATGGAATAAGGGGTGGAGATTGTATTGGGTCTGGCTGAGATGGAGTTAATTCTCCCCACAGGAGCCCTCATAGTGCTGTGTTCTGCACTGGTAGCTAGAAAGGTGTGGGTAACACACCAGTGTTTTGGCTGCTGCTGAGCAGGGCTGGCACAGCATCAAGGCTGTGTCCCCAACATTTCCCTCACATCACCGGCAGGCTGGGGCTGGGCAAGACCTTGGGAGGGGACATAACGAGGACAGCTGACCCAAACTGACCAAAGGGCTATTACATACCATATGATGTCAGCTTAGCAATAAAAGCTAAGTGAAGGGAGGAGGAGATGGGGGCATTTGTTATTTGCGTTTGTCTTCTGGAGCAACTGCTATGTGTACTAAAGCCCTGCTTCCCAGGAATTGGCCAGACATTGCCTGCTGATGGGAAGTAGAGAATAAGATCTTTTGTTTTCCTTTGCTTTTGTGCATGGCCTTTGCTTTTGCTTTATTAAACTGTCTTTACCTTGACCCTTGAGCCTTTCCTTATATTTTCCCTCCCCTGTCCAGTTGAGGAGGAGTGATAGAGCAGCTTTGGTGGGCATCTGGCATCCAGCCAGGGTCAACCCACCACAGTGTTCCATCTTGTATTGTCACTGAAAGCTGCCCTACTTCTTTTGGAAGCCTTACTTCAAAACTGCGGAGAGTCAATGTGAGAACTTCCTGGAGTGTTCCTCCCATAACTCTCTTGCCTGTTTTCCTTAGCGAATGAAGCTTCTTTATATTCTATCTGTGAATGCTGACTGGTCCCTATAACTTGCTCTATTTTGACCGAATTTGGCAAAGCAAAGGAAGGGTGAAAGTTTCTTGAACCTTCCAGAGATGTAAAGTTTCTATGTGAATGGTAAGAGCACAGCAGAGGAGAGAGGCTGGTAATGCCACACCAAAGGAAGGCATGAGATCTTTCACTAGCTATCAGGCAATTCACAGGGGAGAATGATGTTATGGATTTCCTAACAATGGGGCAAAAGACTCAGTTGTTGGTGTCTGTGTTTTTTCAAGAGCAAGGCTAAACTTTCTCTCCTGTGCAGATTTTCTGGTTAAGGGATGATCTCACCCCAGAGCTTAAGGAATAATTCAATTGAAGTCAATCAGCTGCAGGACGTGGGTACGTTCACTATCAGGTTTAATTAGTTTTGTTGTTCACATAGCTACAGAGTTGAATTCTAACAAAATTCTATATTGGATTGATTGAATTCAGAACTCTCTAAATCTGTGAGTCTTTTAAGGAAACTATCTCCTTGCTGCATCTAGCAACATTATTCCTGACTCTTCTCAAGGTTCAGATCGTGCCAGATAAACTTCAGATAATATTGTTTGAAGCAACACATAATCTTACGGTGGGGTCTTTCCATTACACTGTCTGTAGTATCCCTGCTGTGTGCATGGTGACTAATAGCAAAGATTGACAAAGGATTTTACAGACGAACATCTTGCCTCATGTTCTATTAAATGTGTCATGTAATATCTCCTATTGTAGACTTCTTGGTTTTGACTTTGCAATGACATCTTCTTAAAAGAAAAAGAAGCTGCCAGCAGATGATGTTTTAACACTTGTCAGCAATTCGTCATGATTCTTCTCTACTTTAGATTTAATTGTTCTTGGAATGAACAGTTCACAGAGATATTTTTTTAAATTCTGCTTTCTGCTTAATGCAATCAATTTGATGCAAAAGATAATTAGTATGACAAGTTGCAGCCTACAGGCGTACTACTGTGTTCCCCCCTCTTTCTTCAGTGTTCCAAAGTTTTTAAAGATTGGAAGATGGGTAGGAGCAGAAAACTTTATTTTTAGGAGACTTTTGCCCCCCCCTGTCCTATTATTTAGAAGTAACAGATGGACTCTGCTCTTTGTGCTTCTCATTTTTCATACTCCTGAAGCCTTAAACCTGGAAAGGAAATGCAACCAAGAGACCATGGCTGGATCCACCATCAGCTGCACTAACAAAGGGGTTGATGATTTTCCAGAGCAAACGTTAGGTGAGGAGTAGGGCTAACCTTTGGAGGAGAAACAACTGGCATTGAGCTGTGTCCAGGGGCAGGTCTAGGTGGGGTGAGGTTGGGTTGGGGGCATGTCTAAGGAAGACGGTGAAAAAAAGGCTGGTGGCATAGAACTGGTTTTCTGCCTTTCTAAACAAGGTCCTGACAAAAAATTCTCTAAAACCTATCTTTCACATGAAAGAGAACAAAGCTGGCTGATGGATCGTTTTAATAATCTAAAAGATGATCATCCTGTTTGATAATTAACCATGCAAATCTGAAAAAAACAATTGGTAGATCAACAAAAATAGATCTGCAGGCTACATTTGGGGGAATAGCTGAAAAAGCTAATTTGGTTATAAAGATAGGTTATGCTTTCTAATGAGAAACGACAAGGCATTTTGCTGCAACTGTCATGGCAACTTTAGAGCTTCTTTATATAGTCTAATTTAAAATGTATTTACCCTGTAGCAATGAAATAGCAATCTATGTATGAATCATAATAGCTGGAGATGGAAAATACCTCTGAACATATGGACCAGTTCCTCAACAGATACAATTCAGTTTAATTCAAAGTCAGAGAACAGATACTATCTGTTTTCAAAGTCAGTCTATTTGTACAGGTTGTTTTCTGAATGTGGACTCTTTCTAGAGTCTATCTGTCAAATCTTGGAGCTGGTCTTGGCTAAGAATCTTTCATTAATTAGAAATCTCAATATTTCAGTTTTACTTCAGCAGTTTGTGAGCTCTGCTGCCTACTACATGGCTCTGAGTAAGCTTGAATAGTCATTGAACCCTTGTAAAATTCAGTTATATCAGGATGCTTACTAGTCCTTAAGTTCAGGGTACAGATTAGTTGCTTACTAGGACTTACTAAGTTGAATGAGTGCTCCTTTTTTGTTCAATCAAGCTATGTTGATATTTGAAATCAAACTGTACTTCTCAGGAAATGACAGAGTTTTTTTTGCCATTCTGTATTAACAGTGAATCAGTTACTCACTGGTTAATGATAAGCATTGGTGGAAGTTATCTGAAACACATGAATGTGGTGCTAGAAAGAAAATGAGACTTTTATACCGGCAATTGAATTCAACATGAGATTCAGGGTGATGGTTCTCCTAGCATATCTAGAGATCCTGTGTCATCCTGATGACCAGCTTTTAGACTTAGAGGAAAATTCTTTGAGAATTTCTTGATGTGTTCCTAGCAGAAACTAGTTAGCTTCCCCAAATTCACTAAAGCTCCCATTATTCTGTTATCTAGAGTTTGGTATCCTACTGAAGAGTTCTCTTTCCAAGGTCCATGATGAATATCTTTAGTACACAGCAGTTCTGCCAGTGTCTGAGAACATTCTGTAGAGTGACCATTGCCCTGTCTATGAACTGGGCTATCAGCTTTGACTGGATCATTTTAATAAGCACCAATGTTTCACATATTTGGGGGATCAGATTGTTAAAAAAGCCAAGGACCTACAAATAACTTAGAGTAATATCTCAAAGTTCATTGATGTTGGAGGCCAGGACCCTAATTCCAACCTAAATGAAATATTCGGCTCTTCTAAGAAAGAAACTGAAATAGGGATAATGCAGGCAATGAATTGGATAATGAAATTCTGTATAAGCTTGGCTAAGATTTTGTCATAAATCCACTGTATTTCTTCTTTCAGCTGCAGTGGATGTGAAAGATGATTATTAATGTGGCAGGGGAAAATTTGCACAGGAGTACAAACTTGAATTAAACCTTCAAAAATCAAGGAAAAGCCACTAATAAGCTATTGAAAAGGCTGAAGTAGTGAAAACAGAAATCCTATAGGCTTCAATGGAAACATAAAGCTGTGATGAATGGTTTAAGAACTTGACTCTAACAAAATGAGCAGTTTTGTTGGTTTCTGTTGCTATTAAATGTGAATGGTGCTCAGATAGAGAAAGCATCTGAACTGCAATGAATGAGTGACAGTGTCTTGATGGCTGAGATTGATTTGAAAACGTCTTCATGGCCAAGTTAAAATGTTAATTGGATAGTCACAAAGTTAAGATGGGAAAACTAGAATATTGTGTGCAGGTTGCCAACATACGCATCCAAAACTCGTGGCTTACATTTGTGGGCAGCGGAAGCAGTAAGCAAAATCGTGCTGTGTGCCTCCATAACCACAGCTGACTGTAAGGAGTGGGCGGGGGGGCCCAAAATATTGTTAATCCTCCCAGTGACTTGTAGATGGGTCTCCCAAGACTAAGCCACTTAGAACAACTAAGCTCTATTGTCTCCTGCAGTACAGTGCTTGCTTATCCTGCTAAAGATCAAGCTCTGCTTGTATCCATCTAATAGGAATATATTGAATCTTGCATGGAGTGTGAACAGGACTTTGATCAATATTGCACGCACTTTATTCGAGGACCTACAGCAGAGGCCCTACACTTAGAAAAACAATTGAAGTAGGTCTTGGGAACACTTGACAGAATACATAAACAGATGATGTTATGGTCTCAGTGGAAATCTAGCTGTATTGAACTGAAAATAGACCATACAAGGAGAAAATTGAAGAATACTTAGTCCTTGTAGTAGGACACCCTATGCAGTAGGCCAGCAAACTCTGTTTGGATTCCTTTGGAAAATAAAACTACAACAAAACTGTCTCCCTCTAAGAATGTAGTACACTTCCCCAATGTAGTACACTTCCCCATCCTACCCTGTGAACTTCTGAAGGAGGTGTTTCTCTGTCTTACTGAGTGAAGCATCCTATGCCTATCTGATAGTAAAAATTAGAAGCACGAATTGGCCAGAAGAGGATCTTGCAGGAGTTGTTCATGAGATCTTGCATTTCTTTAGGGGGAAGTGTGACTCCTAGGGTTAGTTTACAGTTTGGCAAAATAAATATATTATCCCTGAGCTTCAATCATTTGCATTCCCTGTTGTCCTGTGCAATAGGACAATGCTCATATCAAATTACTACATATTGACAAACTGTGGATTGTGAACCATTATCTGAGCTGGATGTCATCTGACGTTTGTATAACTTTCTGCATGTTGATTTTTATCTGGGAATGTTGTGCCAAACCACTTATTTTGGAAAAGTAACTATGGAAAATTAAGTGAAAATAGCATTAAGTTCTGATTTAGGCCAACATAAACAGCCAGTTCAGAATGAAAAGCTTTCCATGCCCTTTGGCTACTTGTTTTCAGTTCTAGTAACCGGGCCCAAGTCTTTTATCACAGTACAATAGTCTGGCATCCTTTGATAGGATAATAGTCTGTTATTCAAATAACTAAATTGCATTCTGAAGTAGATGCTTATTTTGTCTTAAGCTTTGCTTTTTTTAAATTCCAGAGTCTTCTCCTAGCTTCTCATTAGTATTGTTTCTTCTATGATGTTATTTTCCCAAATGTAGATTCTGAGAAGTTTTATAGTTACTAAGCAATAGTGGCTGTACCAGCCTTTGCAGCATGAGTATTAATATGAAATTCTGCCTATGATAATGGTTTTAAAATTGTTGATGTGGCTGCATTAAGAAGTATGAGAAATGGATCATAAAAGGCCATGTGTTTTGACTGATACAGGAAGTGTCCATGAACTGTAGTGTTCACATGTCACAGTTAAGTGGTTACTCTTGTGCGAGAACTGTTTCAGAGTTCCTTGTGTTTAAGGTTGCAGTGATTATTTTTTGCCTTCAGTGTGAAAGCTTTTATTTAGGGACTCACAGGCTGTACTATTTTTTTTAATTCCTTATGTACTTTCCCCCATTACAGTATAGAAGCATCTGCAGAATGAAATTTGATCCTTTCGATCTTTCTCCCATATTGCCCTTAATATGATCTTTCTCAAGAACCACTCCATTTTGGTCCCTGAATACAATAAAACTATCACTATTGTTTGGCCTTGCTTGAAGAGCCACATGTAAACTAAACTGAAACTACTAAACTTCCAACTCAGGCTTATACTTTGTCACTTGTCTCAGAGATACTGAATATGATGCCAGTCTCCCAAAAAGGTGCTGGAGTTGTATGTATCGAACTTGCAACCAGCAAGGACACTGATTAAAAACTCTTCTGTAATTTAGAAGTGACACAAGGGCATCTTCTGAGCGAAGGTGAGCATCTGCCTGAACTCTAACAAGGAACTGGCAGACTCCTAGGTGAAAGTTGTATGGATCCTGCAGCGTACTTGGGTTTCAACACTAACACAGTCTGGCTGGAGTCCTTCACTGAAAGTGTCTAAAACACTGAAAAATTCACTAAATCCTCATAAGATGAGGACAGGTCATAGTTGATTAATGAGATGTTGAAAGTGTAAGAAAAATTATTCTTTTCTACAGTAGGGAAAAGCTGCCATTGAGGTGTAATTTGGATTGGTTCTTGTGCCTGCGATCAGTACATTCCTAAATGATCTGAAAAAGCGGAATAATAGTGAGATGGTACAGTTCTAGCAAATAAAAAGTGCTTGGGCAGAGTAGGCTGAAAGCTCAACTGCACTGAGAAAAGTTTTAAGGGCTGTATAGAATAACAGTTATGTGGAAAAAACTAATAGAGAATCCATCTCCTGTTCTTTAGGACTTCTCAGGAGCGATCAGGCAATCTGTTCCAGAACAAAAGGAGGATTGTTCTCATGGAAAGACTAAATAATATAGGGGGCTCACTGCTGTGTGGTATTGTGGATGCAGAAAGTATGGATAGGTTCAACAGGATTACACAAGACCAGACAAAAAAGTCTACTGAGGTGTATTCAGCATAATGATGCGTATCTAATTCTCGGCTCTAAAAGCTGTCAATTTAGTAGGGGTCGGAAGACAGGATTACCCACTCTGGACCAGTACCACTTCAGGCTTGCACTGTTTCTTGTACATTTTCCTGAAGCAGTTGCTATTCACAGGACTGGAGGAGTACAGCACCCACTTGGACCTTTACTCTGAATTGCTACAGCTGTTCTGTTGTTGCTTAAAGGTGCGTTGTGTGATGTATCCCACAAGTGAAGGCTGTGTTAGGTTATAGAGAATAATTTTCACATGTAGGACAGGCCAGCTCTCCCTGCTTCTGCTGCAGTGTGACGATAATCCATCACCATGGCATATTGTATTTGTGTCAGTATAGAAAAAAGAGAAGTAAGCATCACACAGACCAAGTCTCAAGCAACTTAAGGCTTTCCACATCAAAGCCACCAATTCCCACACTATGCTTATGAAGGATAAGCGAAGTAAAGTCAGCATTCAGAAAGTGCTGGAGAACTTTGGGGTCAGCTTGCTAAGGGCTCTGGATGCGTACTGGGATGCTGCTCAGCTTTGTTCTCCCTGGAGCTGGTCCCGGCAGAGGTTTGCTAAACAGCCACAAGCTCAGGAAAAGCAGGGGCAACACCACAAACGTTCCAGTGAGTTTTTTCTTGCTTCTTTTTGTCCTGCAACTTCTTGTGGTTTCTCACTCAGTTAAAAAATTAACTGTAAGCTGCTTTCCGATGATTTTCTAGGAGAGCCAACGCTCCTGTGCTTTTCAGAGCTGACATGCGTTTGCAGCTGAACTAGCTCTTGAGGGAGGCTCATTCTAGTGTCTGCCACAAGGAGGCAGAAGCATTAAATCTTAAAATACTTTTAAACTGGGTTCTTGATACATATCTCAGTTTATTAAAAACATGCCTTGGAGTATCTATAGCTGCTTCTGATTTATACAGATGATTAGGGAGAGGTAAATTTTGCAAGGAAGAATCCAAAGCATCAAACAAGTTTGTGCGTAGTGGGGTTTTACTTGGTGTTTTGACAAGGTATAAAAAATGGTTATAAAAACATATCAGCAACAATCAAAACAAAGACACCCCCTCAGCACCAGTTGCGAAAGTTTCCCACCCATCGCATTTCATAGTTACAACTTTTGGTCACTTTCCCTTTGTAAAGGCAACTCTAAAGTCCAGATCAATGACAGTGATACATTAACATTGCAGTAATTGTATTTTCAAACATGCCTGCCTTCCTGTTCAGCTAATATGTTGCTTACTCAGCTGCTTGTGGTAATTTGGAAACGCAGCATGGCATATTCTTGTTTCTGGACTACCTTCTTGGTGAGGATGTGGTCTGATTGCACTGTGATAATTCTCTTAGAGGAAAGCTATAGAGAATTCTAAAAAGCATGAGTGGTTTAATTGAGTCTGATCCCTGCACAGCACCACTGAATGCAAATGAAATCCCAGTTGCATCCTGGTGAACAGAATATTGAAACCTTGATAGTGGTTTATTGTATATGCTTTTTATACTTGGTAATGCACGTGAAAGGAATGGAGAAGGGGAGGCAAAATTCAAAGTGAAAGCTGGTATTTTGTCCTTAATTTGGCCTGCTTTGCTTAAGTATCAAAGCACATATAGCAGAAAGGTCACTCAGTTATCTGAAACAACTGCAGCTCAATACATACCTGGGCATAATGGAATTTGTTTAAGGACATGGTATCATCCGTAATGTCAGATGTCCTAGCTGTTACCATCTGTGTCAGACTTCATCTAGCTGACTGTAAATACAGATCCTCTGCTGCGTACTTTAGACTGCTAATCTCTGTTAATGTAAGTTAGTTCGTGTGTTGAAATCCACTTAAAAGAGAAATTTCTTCCTGACTAAAAATGTGTGTATGAGGAAAACCTCTTCTGCCTGTAAAGGGATGTTGCAGTCTATCGTATAAAGACGTATTACAGGTTTAAATTACAGATTTTGACACTTCAAAGGTGCTTTCTGATACTCCTGCAGCCATCAGACATACAGTCATGATGTTCCTGTGGCTTAGTGGCTTACAACTAAAAAGGAAGGGAAAAGGCATTTGATAGCAGATCTGCATTTCTGTAAAACAGCATATTGTTTC
Source organism: Elanus axillaris (assembly GCA_026212715.1). Classification (NCBI taxonomy): domain Eukaryota; kingdom Metazoa; phylum Chordata; class Aves; order Accipitriformes; family Accipitridae; genus Elanus; species Elanus axillaris. The sequence goes on along the minus strand of JANZLQ010000078.1, from coordinate 1,054,051 downwards.
GCTGTCATCCTGTATGCAACCACAAATGCATATTGCTGAGAGCAGGTTTGCACTCCCCCACTTCTGCTGCAGTGCACGAGCAGAGTAGTGGAGACTGTGGAATGCAGTGTGCTGTGCTACGTGGGGCTTGTAACCTTCATAAGCTACAAGCACCATCTTTATATTTCAGCAGCATATTGAGGGCATGTCTTTACACAGTCCAAGGCTTGAATTTGGGATCACATCATCTCGCTTCTGGTCTAATTAGTTATTAAGTACACTGGACATTTTCATGTGTTAATATCCAGTGAGACTGTATACAAGGTGGTGAGTAAATAAAACATCAATATATTTACATTCTTTCTTAGGTATCTCATATATCAAAGGGTGGTCATATCTGCTTTAAAATGGGGAGATTTTTTATTTTGTTTCTAGCTTTATGGAGGCTTTGGTTTGAAAATAATCATACACTTCTAGTAAAATAACTTCAAGAAAGTCTAGCCTCTGACCTAAGATTATTTTCGTCTTACCTTTTCAGATTAAATGCAGCTCTTTTTTTTTTCTTCTCTCCTTTTTTAATTGTTATTTTCATTTTATTCAGTGTTACATGTTAAAAGGGAGATAGCCAAACCAGTTAAACATCCAGGCTCTCTCCTTTGCTTTGCACTTTGTCATTCTTTCATCAAGTGCTTCCAGAAAAAAAATAAAAATATCTATGCTCTATGTGTTGTTCAGCCATAGGCCTTACATGTTGGTAAACTTGTCTCCTGTGAGAGATCTCTGTCAAAAACACTATCAGCAGTGCAACATAAATGCTTTCTATACATAAGCTGTTTAATGTCCTGTTAGAACCAGTAAGATCTATGTTCTCCTATTAATGCAAGTAATAACTTAACCTTTCTAGCAACTGACCTTTATTCTGCTGTATTTAGGAGGGTTGTTCTTGCATATCTCAATGCTGCGCAAACAGTTGTGGATGTTTGGTAGATGGCAGAGTACATGTCTTACTGTCACACAGGAGCTGCCTTACACTCACTTCTTCTGGTGTTGCAGTATTTTATCAGCTTCTTCAGTTACGAACAACCTGCCACATGTTTTCATTCTCATCTTGAATAGCCATCACAATTTTAACTGCTATTCACTTTTGCCATTTGACTGACTTCTGTGTTATGGAAATGATGTGTGATATACCTGACTTCCCATTTCCAGGTAAATCACACAAAGACAAGGGAGACCAGTTTACTGTAATGATACTTTACATTTTCAGATATCATGGCTGAGCAAATGGTCCATTGCCTTGATTACGGTGGTCACTGAGGTAATGTCTGACAGTTGGTTGTTTTTTTTTAGTTCCCAGGTGTCTGGATAATAGTCTGTGATAATGATGTTAGTGTGTGCTTTTTGTAGTGAAATGGGTGATTCCTACTATGCTTGAAAATCTGCTGCATGTCTCAGCACAGCTGTAGCTTTTTCCTTAGTCTGGATATCCCCATACACATCACAGCTCTGCATTGGGTCTTGAACAGTCATGGCCCTGCTGGGAAATGTGCTGTATCTTTAGAGCCTCCAGAGAAATGTTTCTATTTCTGAGTGACTCCCACATACTTCTGAGAAACTTTTTGAAAGTATTTTATAGTATACAGCCGAAGTGGTTTGTCTTGCTGTGTGTAACACTGAAGTATTTTTCAAATCACCTTGAGAATTAAATAGTTCTTGAATGTCAAGTTTTTTTTTGCAGTGTCTGACTATGCAAGTGGTATTGATATAAATTTTGCCGTGTATATTTCTTTTTTAATTTTTAATTTTTTTTCGTAGTTGTTACCTTGAAGTGGTCTGAAACTGGTTTGGTTTAACAGTTTGTGTTCTTGTTCAGATGCTATGCTTTTCTGTTACAAGACTGTCTTACAGAAGTCAGCAATAGATCCCTTGATCATTTTTTTTCCTTTTAGCTGTACTAGCAGTGACCTTACTTTGAAGTCTTCTCTGTCTGTTGGCAATACTTCCTATTCACAACTTCCCACTCTTGAAAACTATTATGATGGTATGGTGTGAGTTTAACTATTTGTCAGATTATTATTCCCCTCCAGTTTGGGCGATTGTTTGTTCCCTCGGCAGAAGTGACCCTTGCATGAAAGCTCTGGACACTGGGAGCTGCAAGAATGTGTGCTAAAAGGTCCTTTTTTGCTCACTGAAGAATTTCAGGACTGGGATGGCTTTTTAGCACAGTTTCAGTAATACCCAACTCTTTCCGACTACTAGATAACTGCAGCATAGTTTGCAGAGTTGAAAACTTAAGAAGATTTTTTTTACAGCTTATAAAGCTCAATAACCTTACAATTGACTTAATCTTTTTTAGGGAAAGATGTGTACTGTAATGCTTATACCTCTTCAGGTAACAGTGTAATCTTTGAGTGGACAACAAGCATATGGTCCCGTACGTAGTTCTACTGTCAATCAGAAATTCATACCATTTTTCTTTTATCTCGTGTTTTACTTCCCTGGCTGTTTCTAGCAAAGAGGTTAAGATCTAATTCTGATCTCCCTTTCTGTCTCTGGAGCCATTTACTTGTGTTATCTGTTTTGTGACTGCTACACACAAACATGTCCTTGGTGTTGATACGAGTCCGTGATTTAAAGCTGCTCTCATTCTTTTTAGTTTTGTCATACACATAAAATATTTCATCTTTTGGGATGGCCTACTCTCTTGCTGCTGTGTGCTTTCCCTTGGTTTGCAAGGTTAGGTATAATTTTCTTGTCATAGTTATTAGCTTTGTTTCCATATGCAAAGTCTTTTCTATGAACTTTGTCATGGCTTTTCTCTACTGTATTTGTTGTATTTCTGTTTAACTTTTTTGCTTTGTGTCTTCTGCAAAATCTGTGTTTTTCTTTCTTTTCACATTTTTCCTGTTCTACTCAGTGAATTATTTGTAGGCCTGCTTCACCAGCTTCCTGGAGTTCAGTGTGAACTTCTTTGCTGACATTTCCCATGTCTGTAATTCTTGGTGGAGTTACTGCATTCTCTTCTGAGTTCTGTTTTTGTAACTATGTCTCTCTTGTCCTTTCTTCCTAGTCAGAAATTACTTTTCCTGAATTGTTTGTTACCATATGTTTTTACTGTGCTGTAGCTTTGCAGGAGCCCTGAAAACCAGAAGATGCTCTCTTACCCACTATGTATACAACCCCCCTCCTATACATACTATAGGTAGTGCTTCTCAGCCTGTGGTGTAAGTCATTCAGCTGTGCTTCCTTTTCTTTGACTCTATGTGCAGCTCAATGTCATCTAGTAACCTCCTGTATTTGGATGTCTGGGAGGTTCCCTCTTCAGAATGCCCTCCTACCACTCTTGGACACAAAGCTCAGTGTGTTTGTTTTTTAACTAGTCCGTCATCGTATGGCTTGAGTATTCCTGTCAGATTTCTATCTGGTGTTATGTGTCGCAGTTGCTTCTCAAATTCACATGGATGCTTTCATTGCTCTATTGCTTGGGAGGAGAGTGAAAATCCTGGTAGTCATTTAGATCTTGCACTGAATAAGGTAGTGTTGCTTCCAAGACTATTTCAGGAAAACCTCGAACCTCTTTTAAGGGCTGTCATCCTCAGAAGGGTGATCCTTCTTCTGCTTCCTACTCACCATTTGGAGGTCACCTGCCCCATCATAACTTCAAGGAAGAGATGAGACCGGTGTGATGCTAGTTTTGCTAGTGGTAACTCTGCTGCTTGACCAAGGTGACCAGTGAGCAACCGAAATCATTCTAAAGCTTTGGAACTGGAAATTCCCAATTCTTGCACTCTTCATGGGAGGAAGTAGGTTCTGAAGGCACTGTAATTTTTTTTTTCAGACCTGCTCCTTTTGGTGACTAGAACAGAACTAAGTTTAAAATGGAGGCTGAGAGATTAGGACTAGGATGTTTTTTGAGACCATGCATTGGCTCTTCTCCTGCCAGTCCTTCATTTCCTCCTTTAGACATGCTGAAGGAAGCCTCAAATTCTGACAATCAGCAACCCGCTTAGTCTAAACCAAAGGATAAAATGTGGCCTTCTAAGCAAAGGGAACACCAGTTGTCTCTTTCTGGTGACTTTTTCTGACAGGTCTACTATATCCAAGTGGAATTACAGAAAAATTTGCAAACTGTTCCTCCACAACAGTTTGCCACTGGGGGCTCCTGGTAATCAAAAGGGCTCACAAGAGGAAGCTTGAATGGACTTAACAATCTAATGTCTTTTTTTTCTTTCTTTCTTCTTTTTTCTTCTTCTTTTCATGCACTCCATTAGCAGTAGGCATGAAAGTTCCTGCCTGTCTTGCTGTTGTCACTGGGAATTACCCAGTGATAATTCTTCAGCATGCACAACGTTTTTATGTTTATAAAATCTTGTGTTTCTTCCTCATATCTCAGTTCCCTGTTAGGCAGCTGCTACTGCTGACCTTGCAGAAGGGCCCAAGGACTCTTACCCTTTCCCTTTTTCATCTTTGCCCACTACCAGTAAATCCTGCTTATGGTATGAGCTGAGCCTGACACATGCCAGGAACAAACTGTACAAAATCCTCTCTGACCCAAACAGAGGCTGAGTCTTCAGTGGAATAACCAACTGAGCTGGTATCTCTGCTCAGATATACTTTCTTCTACCTCAACTTCATTAAGGCACTGCTGCTAAACTGTGGTCCTGCCATTTGGTGGAATCTGGCTGCAGCCGCCCATATTTGAGGAGCAATCAAGAAATGCAAGATTCTTTGAGGCAATGCTATTTTTCCTTTGATCTCTTGGGCCTTTATATTCTAATGGTAGTTTGAACTATAGAGTGGAGGAATCAGACAAAAAGTGCTTTTGCTAGGGAACTGTGAGCATGCACAGGTACTCTCTGATGAGAAATTTAACACTCTTTCTGCTCATACAACTTCATATCTCAAGTTGTGTGACCTTAAATAGCATTGGTCTCATAATACACCTACCCACTTGTCTTCTGAGGAGGGAGGAGAGAAGGGGTCTTCTAGTTCCACTGTGCTGAGTATTGTTAGCAGATACCAACTGACACTTGTGTTTCAGGCTTCCTTGAGTGATAATGTATGATGTTTGCAGACAAATACTGTTATAGTCCTTCACCTTCCCCAAGAAGTTCTAGTCCAAAATAAAAGATATTCTTTTGACAAGAAATATCTTCAGCATGGGTACTGACAAAGTGCTTGCAAGGAATACCTGGGCAAGGCTTCTTCTAGTTGCAAGTGAAGGTGTATCTGGAGAGGAAAAGCAGGTCTTGGCCCTATTGCTTTCCAGGCAAGGATTGTGTTTTTATTGGATTTGGGGAGATGAATTTTTGGGGGCTAATATTTGTATATGATTCTGCCATCACATGCACTTTGGAAGCATGATTCTCCTGAATGTCTGAGAAGGCATATAAGTTGAGTGACGTACTTGCATAGGATTTCTAGGAATTACGGGTCCTCCTCTCTACTGTTAAAATGTGCAATGGTTTTGAAATGTTTTGACAACCTCCTTTTATGACTTAAGAGTAGGGCTACTCTTATTGTCCCTTCTATCCATCCCTTTAACAATTTAAAAGATTTGAAGGGTTTTTTTCCTTTTCTGATCAAAAGATATTCTACTGATGAACACATACATATATATCAGTCTGCTCTAACACAGATCTTGTGTGACATCAGTTGTTTTCTTTTGTTGAATGTTTGCAGTTTCTTCCAGAACTCTTAATGTCTAACTTCTAGCATGCCTGTAGGAGCTGCCTTGGCTTTCCCTCCCATTTTATGTTTAACACGTGTTAGAGGCAAGACAATGAAATGTTCTTTTTATCTCTTCCCGTATGTGTTTTGTGGTCCCTTTTCAAATACCTTCTGAAAGTACAGTTCCTGGAAAACTGCAGTTTACCCCGTTAAAAATCTGTTTTATCTTCATTCGTGTGATTCTGGTGATTGTAAATATAGGTCCTGGTTTTCTTCTTCTTTTTTTCTTGTCTTACTGCTTTTGTTGGTCCTCTTTAAATACGAGGTAGTGGGCTGCATGCATGAAGGAGTGGATGTGTTTGTCCTCTGGCGTATTTCTGATGCACAACTTGTTCTGGCTTTTTTTTTTAACATGCGAGGTGTCAGCATAGCACCCCAACAATATGTGAATATGTGCTATATTGACCTCTCTGTGACTGAGCTATGAAGGTCTGATCTTGCAAGTATTTAGATTTATACTTAACCTTAGGCTCCTGAGCAAACTTACAGGCTTGATTGACATTACTGGCAAACATGAGTCAGGGCTCTGCCCTGCATATGTTCCTGCTGAACGCAGCTTTTTTTTTTTCTTCTCCTTCATAGTGACTTGACTGCTATTTCTAAGATAGGATACGTGCTAAGATACAGACCACTCACTAGTTAAATAGTCTAGCTTTTCAAAGTAGACCAATTTAACTTAAGGACTGAAATCATGGCTCTTCTGTATGATCTAATTAAAAGAGTTTGCTGACTTGGAAATGAGTATTTGCCACATTAATTTGTTATTTGTCATATAGTAATCTTGAAGGTAGTGGATTTACGTTGATACCTGTTGCAACAAGAAGTAAGCAGTCACAGTACCTACAGTGTTCTTTTGCTATGATAGTAAAGCTGCATTTGTCATAAAAGCTGATACTTACAAATTAGTATTTATTCACAAACCTCTTGGTTTCTCTTAAGTATTTAGTTTTTGGGTATTATTGTCTTCAAGGAACATTAACAAAACGATGATTATCTGTTGGTTTAAAGGCTATGAATGTTTAGTACTTCAACCACAAAAGACTTTGATTTATACTTGAAATCACTGGTAGTAAATGGGAACATGACATTTTAAGATATGCTCTTACTGATGTTTCCCTTGGTAGCTTAGTTGGAGGCAGATTTTTTTGATGGTTGTGCATTTCTAGGGGTCTCAATTGTCAGCTAGTTGCAATGCTCCGCCCAAACTTCATGTGCACACATCAGATAGATATAATGTTTTACCAGGTATTTTTCTTTATTGAAGATAGGTGATAATATGAAATGGCACAAGTGTTTTGAATTTGGACTATGATGCAAAGAACAGAGCAGTGTGAATACCTTAAATACTGCCTTCCTTCTGTTCTTAGCACCTGCTGGCCTAGTCCATTGGACTACTATTATGAGTGTTGAATTGATACAATAAAAGGAAAAAAAATTATCTATATGTTTCTAGATTTATTTTACAGCTGAATGACACAATTCTGGGCAGATGAAAGAAAAAAAAGGCTACTGGGGAAACAGTCAGCATGGATTTACCAAGAGTAAAGCATGCCTGACCAACCTTTTGTGGTAAAATGACTATAGGTCTGTGGACAAGGGAGGAGCAGTGGGTGTCATTTACCTTGACTTTAGCAACACTTCTGATGTGGTCTCCTGCAATATTCTTGTGTCCAAGTTAGGGATGGGTGGTTAACGAGATGGATTAAAAAATACCCGTTTGGATGATCAGGTCTAGGAGCTAGATCCAGGTAGGGCTATACTCTGCCTGAGCTGACTCTGAGTGGAGTAGGGGTCTGTGCTGGGACCTGTCCTCTTTAACATATTTATTAGTAACTTGGAGAACATGATAGAGGACACTCTTGTTTGCAGATGACACCAAACTGGGAGAATGGCTTTGTATGCTTGAGAGCAGGACTGTCATCTAGAAGGAGCTAGATGGGCTGGAGAAATGGCCTTATGAAAGTCAACGGAGGCAAATGCAAAGTCCTGCACCTGGGAAGGAAGGAGCTTCTCGGTGACACTGGCTAGGGCTGCCTGGCTGGGAAGCAGTTCTGGGAAAAAGGCTCTGATGGACCTGGCAGCAGAGCAGGTTGCCCAGAGAGGTTGTGCAGTCAGTGTCGACCCACGCATCCATGAATATTTTCAAGATTCATCTGGATGAAGCCCTGTACAACCTGGTCTGAGCTCACAGTTGGCCCTTCTTTGAGCAGGGGTTGGACTAAAAACCTTCCGTGGTCATTCTGACCTGAATTTTCCTATGTTTCCTATGACTTTTTGCATTGAAATAAAGGTCCACATGAAATATTATTTACTTTTCTGTATGATATTTTGGAAAATGCTCTTGATTGTTTAGGAGCCTGCCATATTTTGATTTAAGATTCAGGAAGAGTTATCTAATCTCTCCAAAGTAGTTATAGATACAAATTTCAAATTCAGTAAGCCTGAAGTTTAGTATATTGATGAGTATAATAAACAGAAAAGTGAATTTAATAACCTGTTAGTAATCTGGCTAGTAACACAGTAAAATGTGCATTATAATTCATTCAGATTCTTCCACAGTACTCATCACACTGCAAACTGTACTTAAAGTGTGCACATGAGCTCAGAGCATGCAAGGTTACCTACTTTCTTATGAGCTTAGAAGCTGACAACTGGTTTTGCAACTTCTACTGTGTCTGCTGTTTATCACGTTTTGCAAAATGGTCCCTGCTGTTAGGTTACTGATGGGGTGTCTAACTTAACCAAGAGCATGCATTGTCTTGGTTAATGCATTTACCTTGTCATAGATCTAGGCTTTCATGTTTTAGATCAATCCTCTTGCACTTTTCACTTAAACTAGTGAAAATTAGAGACATCTCAATGAATTTGATGTGAAATAAATGAGAAACTTGCCATTTTTTAATATAAGACTCCTAATGTGCCATGTTAGGTGATGCAATGCAAGGGCCTCATTCTTGAAAAATCTATGGTGCCCTGCTTTTTAAGTGCAAGTTTACTGACAGTAGAGTGACAAAAGCTTTAACCCCAGTATCCTCTTACAGTTTCCCTCAGAAGTGTTGACACTAGCTATCTTAGCAGTAGACCTGCTGCTAGTTATGTCAGCCTTGCAGTGAACTGATCTGTTAGCCTAGCTAAGGTTCTGATGGCTAAATTCAAGATTACTCTCAGCGATGAGCATATTTTCAGGACATTGGTCATTATCCAGCATGAGCTAATTGGATCTTAAGGGCATGACAGCAGTGAAGATGATATTCATCAGAAAGACATAACTCAGTTGCTCATAGCGGCTTTCCATCTCTACGGGTGATCATACTAGTCTTATATGGCTACTTTATGTAGGAAATTTCCTTTAAGCCTTAATCCTGATCTGAATAAATTTACGGGTGGGTTCTGCCCCCAGCATTTCTGCCTGTCTGTTGTGGGTTAGAAATTCTACATCTCCCATGGGAAGATGCTTGCTTCTTACCCATAAACAACGTCAACCTTTTTTGGTTGCCCATGCACCCCAGAAAGTACTGTACAGTATAGGAATGACAACTTACTACAGCATCAGCCTGAGTTGTTAGGGGAGATAGCATTAAAATATCTTAATGTTGGAAGAGAGTTGATTATCTCTCTTAGCCACTTCGATACATTAGTGCAAAAAATTGACAGCCTGTAGCTCTAACTCATAAATTTAGAAGCTGGGATTTTTTGTTTTGGTTTGCTCACTGCATAAATCAAACAGAGCCTTTAAGGAAGTATAACAAATAATGATGCTCCCACTGTTATAAATTTTCTGCTGCTGAATAAAAGGAGAGAAACTCGATATGAAACCTATGAAAATACAAAATGATAAAAGCAGGTATTTGGCACTAGAAATTGTTCCCAGTTATTCCCAGCACTGGGGATTTATTCCTAGGTTATATTTCACCCTTAAGTGTGTGGCTGAGATCTGCCCACTATCATCTGAGGGCTGATTTTGTCCCTCTTGGGTTTTAATAAGTATACGATGCTCTTGTAGCTGAATTTTACATGGCTTCCTGTGATGAGCATTACAGGCTCCTGTGAGAAGCGATATCGTGAATGAGACTTGAGCAGCTGAAGTTTGGCAAGCCCCAATGGATCCTGTTGGAGATCAGAGGAGTAACCCACGAGCAAGGACATGGAGTAAACAGTGATACATCTGTCAGCAGACGGCCGATGAAATCCGTGCTCTCAGTATGGCTGGGGATGAAACAAAACATGCACATCGCTATTTCACCTAACTTGCACCTCACAGCCGCTAGTAAGAGAGTGGCCATGCTGTTGAATATAGGCTGCTCTGTTATTGAGAGATCATGCTATGAGCAAATGTATGGTATGGATATTAGTACACTGAGTTGCAGGGTGTCTACTTTGGCAGTCTCTGGAAAAAATGGGACCAATGCTGTCTTCATTCAGTTAGGCTTTCTGTACCTGAATAAAGCCAAAGTCAAGAAATAGAATTGTTTAATTAAGAGTGCAGTAAAAGAGCTCAGTTTTCACTAGTAAGACATTGAAACTTTTGTTTTAAAAACAAAAACTATATAAATTGTTCTGAGAGGATGGAAAAAGACCTGATTAACATTTATTTTCCTAACTGGTCTCACTTACTCTTTTTCATTTAAGAAATTGGAATTATGTCTGCTTTTTTAATTCTGAGCAGTGAAAATAGGAAAAGAGACTTGAGAGACTTTATACATATATAATTTTTTTTTTAAAAGTAATATTTAATCAAGGATCATACAGTAAATTAACAAAACTTAAGAACTGGCATTTCATTCTGGGCATTGCATTACGTGTGAATGTAATATCTTTTTATGGTGATTTCTTTAGACTAGTCTAACTCGAAGTGCTCCAAAGAGAACAGAACTGAACATGGAAAACAAGTAACTGGTCCTGCTGCTTGTCCTGCCAGCTGGAGGAAGAGAGCAGAGATCCTGGCACATGGATGCCCCTTGGTAGGCTGTACTGCTGAAAAAGGGTAGCATGCGGCTCAGTTACACTCCTATAGCCAGGGGCACTTCTTTTCTGCTGAGCTGAATAGACATCAATTGCATGCTAATTTGGTGCTTGATACACAGGTTAATTGTTTCAGGGCTAGTTTTAACCTTCTTTGTAAATGGGGAAACTCATAAGACTGGGCCTAGAAGCATTTCTGGTGGAAATTACTTTTCCTTCTGCCTTAGTCTTAAGTCTCTGAACTGCTTGGAAAAAGATTTGTTCCAACTGCAGAGTATATCCCAGGTTGCACCTATGTTAGCATTTTTGTTCAGAGCAGTAGTGCAGCTCTGAAGTAAGCCTGCTAAACCCCCCTGCTCACAAGGCACTGGCTTGATTCCCAGTGTGAGTCTGGTGCACATGGATTAGATCCTGCTGAGGGCAAAATAAGCTTGGATGTTCATGTTGGGTGTTCAAGCACACTTGCTAAAAACTTAGCAGGGATATAAACATCTTAACCAGTGAGTGGTAGTGCATGCAGCTTGAAAAAACTTCAGGTCCCACAAGTGAGGCCTCTAGTAGCTTTCCTTGATTGACAGCAGACCTGGAGGCCAAGCAGTTGAAGTTATGAAACTGATATTGCCACACCAGAAGGTGGGACAAAGCAAGACCTGTGTGTCCCACCGATTGACTTCTGCAGGAATACTGAAGTGTAACTCAGTAGCCATCTGCCTGTTCCGCACAGGGAGCAGCGTACCACTGCAGCTTTAAAGCTCTTCAGTTGTGAAAGTGCTAGTTGCTCCATAAAAACGTATGTGCAAAACGTTCATCATAGCACAGATGGATGAGTGGCACTGTTTACATTTTCCTATTTAGTATCTGTGTATTTAGATTATTATACAGATGATCCAGTCCTTTAGCAAGAGTACTTAAGGGTGTTGGAGGACCAGAAGGGTGAGGGAAAGCCCTCAGTTGTATGACTGCTGTGGGAGGCCAGGAAGAGCCTTGCAGAGATGTGCAATGGGCTGTGGATAAAAGCGGCACAAAGACTCAGTATGACCGTCCTCCCCCTGGCCCTGGCAGGTTTTTGGCTAGCTATTTTGGTGGCGGTACAGAAAATCCCACTTTGGCTCTGTGTGTGCTTAGTGTAGTTGATGGGGTTTGGTAGCTTGTGCTTTTCGCTGTTTGAAGAAAGCTATTTACTTCTAGGAGAGGGGTTGGGTTCCTGTGGTGTTGTAGTTCAGCCATTGAGAACTGGAGGAGCAAATTAGTTCTGCATGTAGTATAGAGGAATGCTTAAACCTGAGGCTTGGCTAATGTGCAGGCTGGCTAATCTGTTTATGGAGAGCAGAAGACATCAGAGTTGGGTTTTAGTGTGGCTCTCTGCATCTTTCTAGGTCTTGAGAACATGCTGAATTTAGCTTAGTTACTCTCACCAGTGTAATGTGGTTGAGTTAGTAAAATATCTGAAAAAAAAAAAATTGAAACCTCAGTCTGTGTGAGATGAGCTTTCAAACATAGCTAAGAAATGTGTTGCAGTTAGAGCTGTAAACAAGATTCTATTGGTTTTACTCCCAAATATTAATGTCTGAAAAATTTCTACAGAGACTAATGTTCTGCAGGATATTATACATGAGATCTAAAAGTAATAACAATGAAGAAATTACTGAATTTTTCTGTAATGGGAAACAAGGCCATAACGATGTTATTTTTAAGTTGATTTACATTTTCACAGCTTCTGCCTTCAAACAGAGGTAGCTTGTGCAAGAGGTTGAATGCAGTGTGTGGTCTTGTAGGTAATGTGTAGATGTGTGACTTTAGTCCTAGGTGCTTATGCACTAGCAAATAGAATATTCACAGTAACTTCTTTTTTACATAAAAATACAATTTGAATTTTTGGGTTTGGCCTTAAATTGTCCACGACTGAGATCTTCCATTTGACGTTTTGATCTTTTTTGCTCTGCTTTTTTCAATTTAATCAGGAGCAGCAACTAGTATACATTGCTTCATTGAGATGCCATGAAATCCAGAATATGTTGTAGACAAGGAAACCTACATTTCTTGAACAGTGCTTTTCTGCAACCTAAATTCAGAAGACCTGACCATGCACTTCACTGTTTCATACATTTGATGACATCAAAGCATGGAGGGTGGAGCCTGAGAGATATATTAATGAGGCTTTCATCCACTGGTGGTAGCCTGCTGAGTCCAGCTCCACACAGTCATGACCAGCACATCCAGCCTTCCACCGTCCAGCTGAGCAATGGATGCACTGTGTGGGTGAGCTCTGAATATGAAGCTGGTGATGTCAGTCTAGGCACTTTCAAAAGGGATGTCTCCCTCCTAGGAAAGAAAATAAACACAGCTGGCATTAACTGAGCTTCCATTTTGGAAACTGAATTGGAGAAAGTACCAAATCAGCCCAGACAGTGGAAAAGATACAAGACACAAAATGGTAGTGGGTCAGTGCGATGCAGTTAGTGGCACTGCTGTCTGTGGGAGTATGCTTTATTCTCCAGGAGTGTGAATAAAGGTTGTTCAGTTTTTAAAGGAATTCTGCAAGCATTTAGTGTAGAGGAAGGTTGTTGATATCAGCTGATAATGCTGATATGGGTAAGGAGTTGGCTGGTCAGGTGGCCATCCAATACTAAAAAGCAACTGGCTTTCTTTAAGAGTCCCTACGTGCCTGTAAGATAGCTGCAAAGAAGGACTGAAGATTTTTCTTTTTATATGCCCACCTGAAACCATCTGAGAATGTCAGTGTGATGAAATTACTGATGATGTTATTCAGATACAAAGGAACTTCTTTTTTTTAATTAATGAAAGAAACTATGAAAAACATTCTTTTAGCACACACATAATTAGTTTGCAAAACTGGTGTAATGAGTGCAGAAAGCTGCCAGACTATGTCTGTTTAGTTAAAGAATCTTAATATTTTGATGCAAGATCAGTGTGTCCAAACATGGATCTGATAGACCAGCAGGCAGAGTGAGGCTAGAATTCCCTTGCCATGAGTGCCCCCTGTCCAGAGGGCTCTTAGGAAAAAGATAGTCTTCAAGTAGCAAGGATTTCAAATTACATGGGATTTATGAGCTAAAAACCTATGCTTTGAGTTACACTTGAAAATGAACTGATAGCCTGTGCATTTTAAGACCATGCTTTCCCCTCTGCAAAGGTCTGTGCAATGCTGACATAGCACATCCTGAAACAATTAGCTATAGCTATACTAATTGTGTTCCTGTACTGTGGGGGAACACAATACAGGAAGTTAATCACATAAATTGTGCCCCATGATTTTTAAATTATGTTAAGATATTTGAACACCTCCAGAGGAGGGCAACAAAGCTGGTGAAAGGGCTGGAATGCATGTCCTCTGAGGAGTGGCTGAGGACACTGGGTTTGTCTAGTTTGGAGAGAAGGAGGCTGAGGGGCAGCCTCACTGCTCTCGACAGCTTCCTGAGGAGGGGAAGCGAAGAGGGAGGTGCTGAGCTCTTCTCCCTGGGATCCAGTGACAGGACACGTGGGAACGGCTCAAAGCTGCATCTGTCAGGGGAGGTTCAGACTTAACATGAGGAAACACTTCTTTACTGAAGGGGTGGCCAAATCTTGAAACAGGCTTCTTGGAGAGGTGGTTGATGGCCCAAGCCTGTCAGTGTTTAAGAGGCATTTAGGCAATGTCCATAATACCACGCTTTAACTTGTGGTCAGCCCTGAAGTGGTCAGGCAGTTGGACTAGATGATCATTGTAGGTCACTTCCAGCTGAATTGTTCTGTTCTTCTTCTGACCTCCTTCTTTCCCTAGCAGTATGTGCTGAGGAAATCTCTGATGACATTTCTTCCCAGCCCTGCACTAGCAGAAGGCATTGAATGGGTAATCATCTCCCAGCCTAGGAACTGGCCCTGTCACTTTGTGGGAAGGAGGCACGTTCGTTCTCATGGCAGTGAAAACTGTAGATTGTCTTTAGGTAATTTGACCATCTGAATGAATTTGCAAAAAGCATATGTGAAATGCAGTTTTTGAAAGTCTTCTATGTTCATCCAGTTTAGCTGGGTTTCCACAGGATGGCAAAACCCCCACATCTCTGATGATAGGAAGGCTCAAAGATCAAGCCCTCAGTCTGAAGCAGGAAGTGCTCCTGAACTAAATGGTTACAAATCTTTTTGATCTGAGTAATACCTGTTCATTTCACCATGGACTTTTTTTTTCCCCTTGTACTAATTTTTAGACATGCCTGAAAAACATAATAAAAGAGTCTGAGAGCAGCAGTACTCTATCAGAGCCAAGGCCTATCTTGACCAATACTCTTGTCTCCAAAGCATCCAGCTGTAAATGTCTAAAGGAGATCCTATGAACACTGCATGTCTACTTCTGTCAGGGTCCTGTGGGTGCTCATAGACCTCAATGGCTGGGACCAGCCTCCTGTGGGACCCCCACCCACACCATCTCCTGCCAAGGGCCCAGAGGACATGTCTCATCTCAGCCTGGGGCATTCAGTCCCTGCCTGAGCGATGTTGTAGCTGTGCCTGTCTGCTGGATGGGCCTGGGACCTGCACTGCAGAGACCTGCTCTCCTGGGTGGACCCCTCAGGCCTAGGTCATAGCTTGTCATACATATCTCTAGGCATAACATAGAATAACTACAATATTCTGTTCTATTCCATTCTCTGTGTTCCCCATGAGTGAAATAACGAAGAGACTGTTACTTGCCTGAAATGCCAGGGATTTTTCAGCTCCAAAACCACTTTCAAGGACACATCACAAAGGTTACAAGTGGAAACAGGATTTATTTTTCTGAATCTGTTTTGGAGCTGATGCTCACAAGCATTAACACAATGCACATGTGTAGCCAGGAGCAGGCTGATGCATTCTTCAGTTTAGCTTGAAAAAATATTCTTTGCAGTCTGGCAAAGGCAAGTGACAGAGCTACAGGATGTAGCAGCGGGAACACAGGCAAGCAGTCCCTCTTTCCTGAAGAGAACGTGAAGAATGAGGATCAGGACTGAGCACACACAAAAGAAGAGGAGGTGTGTGGTACCATGGGGTATTTTCAAAAGTATGTGACACGTATTGATGACAAGCATACTTTTTGCCTTCAAAAATTTGCTCTGCTGCGCTTCTTGGCCAGTGATGCATGGAAAGTGCTCTTGCCCTGCACTTGTATTGCATGCAGGGAGAGCTGAAAAGTGGCAGCTCCTGATGATGCAGCAAGCCTGGAGCCCTTCCAAGCACAGGTTGTTTTGCACAAGCAGGAACACCTGCAGAAATGGATCCAAGGGAAGAGTAGAACTTGGTCCCGCTACAAACTTGCAATGGGGAAGAGACCCAGAGAGAGCCAGGGCATGAATTGTATCATGGAGGTGCAAGAGCAGCAGGCAGGGACATAGCCAAAATGGCTCTCAGGAGCCCTGCAAGGTGTTGTGCTCAATGCTACAGAGGAAAAGAAGCAACCCCTGGGGGGCCTGCCCTGGGGGTAGAGAAAGCTTCATCCCCCCAAATGTGGGGCAAAAGGGCCACCGTGTCATGTCCCAGTTTCTCAGGACGACAACTCAGGTTCGCCGATTCCCAGGTAAGGATTAAGAGGAAATGACACCAGTGATCCTTTAACCCACAAAACTCAACTTTTATTTGCTCACAAGAATTGGCATGAAACTACATCAGTAAACTGTGTAATTTGCTAACCATACGTCACCAAGAATCTACAACAAGCCTTGCTTATTGGGGATCAGTTCAGGGAAGAAAATAAGCAAAGCCCTCCCATTGAGTTATGAGATTCAGAGTGGACCCCCTTGCTTCTCAGAGAAGAGCATAGGGGCAGCTGGATCCACTCCTAGTTCCAGACTTGGTCAACAGTTTATGTCTAAAGGGATGAGGTATAGGGATTATGAGGAAAAAGAGAGAGGGAGAAAAGAGAAAGATTTCAGTAGTCATGGGTCCAACGTTGGTCCAGCCAGCCTAAGCATCCAGTTCTGGTGCGTGCATGCATATAGGGCTTCAGTTTGTGTCCTTTCATAACCTCCTTGCCCCTCCTTCGGGCAGGCAGTTGAACTCATCAGGCTAATTTAGTGTCATGCACAGTTTGTGCTTCCAGAACCTTTGGGAAATGGGTCGGTGGGCTTGGGGGTCATTTGGGGAGTAAGTTCTCCCTCCCTGCAGGTAAGACTGTTCTTTGACTGCTGCCCACTCCATCTACCAGAACACGGAACTGCTCACCCTCTGCGCCCTGTTGCCAACCAACTTCTCGCCTGCCTGCAGATCCTTGCTAGGCAGGGTTCCTTGTTATGCAGAGTGCACCATTACACAGAACTTGCCCCACCACAAAGTTTGAGACCCTAACTCCTTCAGTCTCTGACACACCGTCATGGAGCATGAGAAGCAGGCACCTAGTCAAAATGGCCCAAAGGAGCCCTGGCAAGGGGCTGTGCTCAATGCTGCAGAGGAAGGCAAAAAACCCCCAGGGACCAGTGCCAATCTGCCCAAGGGGAAAAAAAGCCTTCCTCCCCCCAGCTGCAGGGCATGAGAGGCCATCTTCATCACCTTCATGGTGCATGAGCAGCAGGCAGTAACCTAGTCAAAATGGACCAGAGGAGCCCTGACAAGTGGTCATGCTCCAGGGGAAAATTCCTTCCTGACCCCAGAGCTGGTGATCGGCTATTCCCTGAGCATGTGAGGAAGACCAGCCTCCTCGTCCCACAGGCTAGTCATGGCTCCCAGAAGATGTCCAACCCCTAATGTTTCTCAACCTGGAGCCATCTCAGGGCCTTCTGAGAGTGGCCATATGCCCCTGGCCTGATTGACCTTGATGGCAAGAATCCTTCCCATGCCTGGCGGAGACACCAGTAGGTGTTCCAAGGTGGTGGAACCCCTTGGAACATCTGTGCATCCCATTTCTTATGTCTGCTGCCCCTGGCTCTGCAGGGGATGAAGACAGAGATCTCTTCAGTGCTCCTCAAGTGCTTCTTGAGAAGGCATTCCCTTTGTCTTGCCACTGGGGTTGGTGGTTCTTCTCATCTCCTGAGGAGCTGGCATCTGTTCCCCAAAGGCTGAAAAAGGATTTCCGTCCATCAGATGGGCTTTGAACGTGTTCCTGCCAAGAGCTGGCCTCGCAGCAGAGAACCTCCAGCAGCCTCGTCCAGCCTCCAGTCTTCCTCCCTCCAAGTACTTCCAACCACTCCTCAAGGACTTCCTCTCGGATGTCTTTGGGCCACCTACCAGGCAGACTGGCAGTGGGGCATGGGAGGCTGCCCCTTTTATCCTGCCCCAGGGCATTGTGATTGCTGCACTGTGACACGGGGGTGATGGGGGCCCCCCGTAGTCCTGCCCACTGCCCTTCCACAGAAGAAAGTGCATGCTGTTTTCTGCCAGCACTAACCAGCACAGACCAGGCCCCAGCTGTGTGGGAGACAGAGCTGTATCTCCACAGCCTTTCCCATCCACATTAGGGTCCTTGATCCCCCAAAAAAGTAGTTAGAGAGGACTGCCTACCTTTTGAGCCTCCTCATTATTTTTCTGGTGAGCTCTGTCAGCAATGATGCAAGACTTAAATCACCCCATAATCCACCGTAATCTTTCCCGTTTCCTTTGAAAAATGAACAGCAGGTGCCCAGCTGTGGTTTCTGATTATGGCTGCCGTGGTCATGCATGCACACACTCATATCTTCTAGCACTGGAACAGATTATGAAAACACCAGAGCTGATGGGAGCTGGATTTTTCCATTTCATACAAAGTTTTGGGGAAAATAAAAAATCCTCTTCCAAGCAGACTAAGAATAAAACTTCAAAATCTCATATGAAATATCCACTACTTTTTCTCCACCCCTTCAGAAAAAATTAAACCATTTTGTTTCAAATGTCTCTTTTTTTTTCTTCGTATAAGACAACACAAAATCTACAAATCGCATTCTGAAAAGGTCAAAGTTGTTCAGCTTTACAGGAATGTTTTGTTTTGTTTTTTTCCTGAATGAAATTGTGTTTTCTTAAGTGCCATTTTTAACAAAGAGCTTTCCCATGGAAATGTTATTTTGGAAAATGCTGGATATATCAACAATTTGTATAACTGTTGCTCCCTGCCTTAAATAGTTGGACTTTTTCCTCAAGTTGTGCTACAGAAATCCTTTATAATCTGGAAGTTTTACTCATTAGAAAGCTTTGCCAGCCAAAAATTAAATGCAAATCACAGGAGGAAACTAATCCATTATCTTTATTTTGGCTAAAAATATCCTTTCAACTAAGTCTATCAGGTTATTTTGTTGCTGTGCTCTTGGGAATGATCTTTTCTTGCTGTTGTTTGTTTTATGCTGTAGGTTTAGGTAATATCAAGATAATGTACCATGTAAGTCAAGGAAATAATCTTCTGTCTGGAATATGACAAGTTTTTGTAGTTGTAATTAATAACTCATATATTAAACAGTCAAATTAGCTTTGATTGTTTAAGCTAGAAAATGATTTCATATCAATGATGTGAAATTGTTAAGCAGTCTTTGTAAGAATTGGATCATCAGATCTGCCATTAGGCTCTCATTTCTTTGGTCAGATTATTTTCACAAAATTTCTCCCTGTATACATGATTAAATCCCACTGAATTTCTTGACATCTTGAATTTGGTTTCTTAGGTGACATTAGATTTTTAGCAAGGTTTTAACATCTAGCTAAAATGTTTTTAAGTAGTGTTTTAATCCATGAGTTCATAATACTTTCCATTGTATAGCATCAACTACATGCACTGCAGTTTCATATATATGTCTGGCCCAGAATCTTGAAAGCCCTTGGTTTGCAAGTGTCTGAACTTCCTCAGCTAGCATAGATTTACATCTTTGCATGCAAATTCTCTAGGTTAAGAGGAAGCAAACCCTCTGCCTTGCCTCCCACCCCTCCCCGGGGCTGTATTGCCCAGCCATGGTGCATGCTGTGTCTGCAGGTAGTGCAAGTTAAATGGAGCTCAGCAGCACCTCACCTTTCTTTTTTGGGGCTGTTCTTTTCTAAGAGTCTTAGCTGATGCCTGCACCATTTATGTGAAAATACGGTTACTGACTGGCACCCACCCTTCCAGAGGGGTGCTGTAAAGATTGAATTATGGAGCAAGCTGGCAGCACCATCTATTTTTTATTTCCTTTGTTTTGGTGTGGGTGTTAGCCTCTTTTCTTGTGGAAATATTTCATTTTCTGTCTCTGATGGCAAAATCTTGATTTATTTTAATTTTTTATTTCCAAAATATCTGTATAAGTCTCTCTTCTGACCAGCTGTAGGGATGTTACTGGGAAATTTCTGAGCAGCAGCTTAGTGTGTTTCCACTTGTATTCTGTGTAATGGAAGCTCCTTTACCCCCAGACTGTGCCACACTAAATGGCAGTGATGCTGCTGGGTCGGAATCTTCTGTGGTTGGCTGTGGATGGGTTTGCTGGATTGCCCCAGCACTAAATTTATAAATGGGGATGATCCTCTATATGCTATGATAGACTCTGCTAATGAAGGGCTTGAGTGAGGTGCCTTCTCTGTGGCTTGAGGCAAGTGCTGTATGAGAGGGGAAGCAGGAGAAAATGAGGAAAAGCTTGCTGCAACTAATGTTTTGCTGTGAGCATGTTTGCAGTATTAAAGCAAATACGGTTTTATAGCCTTGTTAGTTTTAACTTTATCGCCTCCAATTCAATTCATAAACTTAGAATGTCTTATGTAAATGCAAAACTAAAAACGCCAGTAGTGAAGAATTGGCAAAATAGAGAGTTATCTGTATAATTTATTGAAAGAATGTAAACAAAGATGAATGAATAGGCAGACTGCTCTCATGGGGACAAGGGGAAAGCAATGTCAAAAAATGTACACTGCGTGAAGCCATGAAAAGTTAATACAGCATAATGCAACAAGGTCTGCAGAATATTGGGTGAAGCCAATCACTGCTTTTAGCCCAATGTGTTTAATGGATGCAGTGTTCTCCCCCTGTCCTCCCAACTGACTCACCTGGGACAACACAGATGAGAGTCTTAAAGTAGCTACAAGACGTGACTTCCCTCAAACAATTTCTCCATGCTATTATCAGTTAAAATGTTTGCATTAAGATCCATGAAACTTGGAGCTAATGTTTAAAAAATTTCACAGAACAGATTTACCAGAGGTTGTAACTAGTGCAGAGACAGCCTGATACTTCACTAGATCCTTTGGCCAAGTTTGTGTGTTTCACTTACACTTGTTTGATCCTTAGAAGTTATATCCACAAAAGCTATGGGGTGGAGAGATGGAGGGATTTTTTTTCAGCAGTTACTAATTTAATACCTGGCACTTTCCCAGCTTGCTTTGAACATGTTCCTTCTCCTTGATTTACACAGAGCTGAAGCAGCACTGCAATTATTTTTCTGTATCTCCTATGCTGTTAGTCCTAACACAACTGTAGTTCATGATGCTCGTGAACTATGTGAACTCATGATGCTCATGAACCACCCATGCTCAGAACTGAGCGGGTATAGGGACAATGCTGGTGTTTCAAAAGCACGAGTCCACACGGTTGTAAGTAGAAGAGGCTGAGCTTGTTAAGTCCCTCTCTAGCCACAGATAAGCCAGTTGTGTGCTAGACGTAGCTTAGCTACACAAACGTGGTGCTGTGCTATAAAATCTGCCTCTTGCGCTTCTGTGAGGGTTCTGCCAAGCGATCCTGCTTTCTCCAGCTTTATGTGGTGGGCATTGGGTATGGATGGCAGGAAGAGATAGAAAAGTAAGGCTTTTATGCAAGTCTTCCAACGCCAAGCTTTTCATTAAATGCATTTCACACATTCTTTAATCCATCTCATATATTTTGTCTGTAATTTTCACGGCTACCTAGATAAGGTAGCATGGTGATAACATGATAGGAAGGAATAGCTACTCTTTTCCCAGGGAAATTATTAGAAGTTGGAGGAGATGAATTCTGTCCTGTAAATTAGGGAAAAAATATAGCCAGTCTGCAGCTTTGGTTTCAGCTTACAGGCCTTATCCGCTGGACCGATATAAAGACCATATCCTTACCGTATTTTGGTTCCCTTTGTCGCTACTGTTGGTTAGAGACAGCAGCCTTCTCCTGAGCTGATTTGAAAATGAACTTGGAAATAGTCTACATAGGGCTAGAAACACAGTTCAGGTTGTGTGGGTTTAAAGTGTTTTGCAGGAATGACTCAAGGGCTTAGTGGTTTATAAGGCTGGGGGCATTTATGGCTAAGTGCAGGACATCTCCAATATTCATGAGAGGACAGCAGCCCCATCATGGGACAGCGTAGCAATAAAATCGTTTTTATTACGGCTTTATAGCTCTCTCGAGATAAAGACCTGGTTACAGAATTTGTGACCGTTCCCTCAAGCGTGTGCACGAGGACATTTTGTTTCTTGCTGTTTAATTTCAAGCATCCCTGTGAATCTTCAGTTTAGAGTATGTAAAGGTTTTCACAGACACGGGTAAATAAACAAACGCCTCTGTGTTCAGTAAAATGGGCAGCAAGTCCTGCTCTTTTAACGCAGACATGTTAGAGCTTTCTTGGCTGCTGTAACTTTTGTAGGAAGCCTGAGGACAAAATTCCAACCAACTTTGGCATAAACTGATTCCATAGATGCTTTCCCTAAGAGAAAGTCCACTCTGAAAGGAGATCTCTTACTATGAGATCCACAGATGCAGTGAGGTGTATAGAAACAGCATGAGTTATAGACAGGTGGAGGAAAACATGTATCTACATTTTAATGTTTTCAGTGTATACATTGTATATAGCTCAGAATTTATACTGAGGTCACCATAAAGCTATAACTTTGTAAAGGTTGAACCTCACCTTTTAAAATGTGGAACTTCCTTTTAATGATATCCAAATGAGCAATACAGCACAAGAGCCTTTGCCATAACACAATAAAACTTTTAGCAAAAATAGAAAAATAAAAAGTCAACTCAACCTCTTAGCCAATTTTGTTAAAGGTTATTTTTAAAACAATGCAGATTAAAAAAAGAAAAAAAATGGTGGGGGGGAGTAAGGAACTCGAATTTCAAAACCAGCAGAGGAAATATTTTTGAAGTGTCAGTGGAATCCTGCCAAGGATACACTCTACACATCCTGGTTGATGTAGAAGTTGCCTACTAGCAAAATTTTTGGAGATAGAAGCAGAAAAATGGACAAGAAGGACATGCAACTAAATGCTCATACATACGTAATGTTACCTCCTGCTTCTCTAAAAAACAAAGAAAAATATGAAGCCACTGGACTTGATAGGCTCTTGCAGTTTTAGTTTTTTAATATGCACAGATGCAGTGGGGGGATTCTTGCAAGACAGTGTGTTCTGTATTACTCCCAGCACTTAGTTGCTTAGCACAGAAATTAAGAGCATCTACTTAGGCAACAAACCTGCCATAGTGGTGCAAAATGGAAATCTTGATCCTTGTGTTTCTCTTGGATGGAGAAATAGCTCCTTCAGCAGCCTGAGTGAGCTCTGCTTGTACTGTCACTGTAATGCGGATGTACATGTGAGGAGGTACTGTTCCCTGTAGCATGTTGCTGTGATCATACAGAAAGGATAATGTGGTAAGTATTAGATTACTGATGATTTAGCAATAAAAACCAATAAATAAATAAAAAGAAGATGCTGTATAGTTTATTGCAATTTTCTCAAACAAGAAAAGATATTGAATTTCTTTCAAGAAGGATCTCAAGAGCCTGCCTTAATGCACAACCAAGGCCAAGCTCTTGAAAGCCCCATGTATTGTATAATATGGCTAACAAAGGAAAAACTGTGCAACAAAGCAGGGGAGGGGCTCATATTGACTGAATGTGGACAGACTGTGATTGATAGTGTTGCCTTTTTTCCCCTTTGTGCACTGTGCACAATAATTACTGTAGGCAGAACCTCATGTTTTAATATATTGTACAATAGCTTCTCTTTTGATTGAAATTCATGTTCGTTTGATCTTGACAGCAATGCAAAGTTAGTTTTTTCCGGTAACATTTTTAATAATTAAACAAGCTATTTAAAGCTTGGCATTTTCATTATATTTGCACCAGTGCTATCCATTATTCTGATGATCCAGTGATTCTTTATTAAAACAAAAAATATTACATTCAAATATTAAATGTCAGGCATAATTCATAAACGTAATGAAAGTCATATCTGGCTTGGGGATGCAGTCCTTTCATTCATGCATCTCAGTGGCCAGAGACTGCAGCATCCTTTTATGCTGGGCCACCTGGGTGACGATGGATGCACTCCTAAAACTGGTGTCTATTAACGGTGGCATTCTCCTTCTGGAGAAGATTCTCTATAGCTTTTGAAAGTATTATTTCTGTGGATGGAAACCAATCAGCAATGCTGCATCACAGTATTGTTGAAGTTGAAATATCTCAGTTGTGATTGTCTGGGCCTGTTATCCTGGAGGGGCAAAAATGAAAACTGAAAAACCTGTTTAATCACACTGTGATTTAGGTGAGACTGTGATATGCATTCTGTAAAGTGTCATCATTCCAAGGGTTATATGATGTAGAAATATCACAGTTTAAGTTCAGAGCTTAGACTTAGCTTAACGTCACCCACTTCATATCCTTATCCTTGGAAAACACCTAAAAATGTTTTCTATAACAAAGGTAAGGTCTCAGAGAATATTCATTTCTTATTGAGCAAGGAACGCTGGTAAAATAGACTATTCTGGCTGCTTTTCTTCTGAGCAGTATGTGCTTTTTGTAGAAAATCTCCATCTGCCTGGACTCCTGCTGTAGTTCAGGGAACATTACACCACCCTGTGCATCTGTCCCTGTGTGGCACGGTCTCTCTGACTGACATCCTGACAGCTAGTGAATTAGCAATATGGATGAACCATGAGCCTTTTCATTGTCCTGATGTGTTCATGTGGCTGTAAAGGATTTTGCCCAGCTGCTTCACTTCAGTGACACAATCCTAGTTTGGTATTTTTGTGACTGTTTGCCATCTTTATCCCCTGTCATTTAAGGGGATGGCATACTCATTACAGCTGATCAGGGTGATGTCGCTACTCCAGCCGAATCTCCTCCTGTGCTCTCTGATTGCTTGCCCAGAGATGGGATCTGGTTGAGGAAAATATAGTATTTTCCCCTCATCTACTTGCACAAAGACACTGCTTTTGCCTGAGTTGGACCAGTCAAAAAGAAAATGCCAAACCTTGACTTTGCTGTGAAGAAAGCCATGCCAGATGGAAGCTCACCTGGGAAGGGGGCAAGAGGTGACCTCATGGGAAGGTAATACATGCTTTGCCAGCAGTGGAGGTGTCATTGGTCCTTCCCCACGTTGTTTCTTTGCCAAGAGGAAGGAAGGGTTGGAATTAATGTGGTTTCAACCTATATGGAGTCCCAAAAGACTGGAATCGGAGCGGCGGCATCATCTGGTATTATTGACAAAAGGCAGCAGCTCTTGGGCCGTTTCCTTACCACCCCTAAATATTTAATCTCTTCTGGTCTACAGAAATGACATGAAATGGCAGTTGTCTAAAATTCCAGAGCATAACTTAAAAAAGAGATTAGGTACTAATAGATACTATAGGCCAACTGTACGCGTAGATTATTTAAATTATTTTTGAGAATTTAGAGCTTTTGTTCAGCAGCAATTTGTGGACCTCCTTTCCAGCCTGTGTTTCTGCAGACAGACAGATATATCCTGAAAGAAATCTGGGGACAATTGTGTCTAAACGCTCTCCATTCGAGACATGGTGCTTTCTGGGATTCCTCAGCTCCGGTCTGGTCTTACACTCAACTGTTTGCTCAAAGCACTGCCCACAGTGGCAGCCTTCCCTTTAGTATCTGGTGTGTCGGCTTGGACACTGTGTGTGGATGTCTGCGCCTGCGGATCAGATTGTGGGCGCTTCTTCAGAGCCACAGGAAAGCTGAAACTCAGGAGAAGTTCCAGAGGGGGTTTAAAAAGGGGACAAGGTTTTCTTTAGTACATGGTTCTTCTTGTTGCTTTTTATTATCCTTCTGTTATTTCATTTAAAAGGACCCCCAAAGTTTTGTTATGTTTTTGTTTAATAAGGGTAAAGCCATTAAGACAGTATTCTGGGATATTATTTCAGTATCAATGTTGTTGAAGCGCATTTTTCAATTTAGTCTGACTTTGAAGCCATGGGAGCAACTTTGCATTTGAATCCAATCAAGGAACTCTTGATGTAATAAATGAAACACCAGGGAAAAATCAAGAGTAACAATTGTATTTTCCCCTTTTGACTTTGGATTTTTAATGGGAAGAATCATTTCTGAACATTTTGAGAAATATTAAGTCTTTCCAGGCGAGCGTGCTTTTGCCTATTTGTTTTTTATGTATTCTTGCCACATAACAGTGGGAGATTTTTAACATACAGCTGAGACTGAAATATAAGCTCCCCTAATGAGTAAGATATATTGTCAGTGTCAAGTCAAATACAATAAAAAATGAGAGAATAATATGTGTACAGAAATGTACCATATGCCATTTCCTGATGATTTTTATTATATTTATTCTTAAACTGATGCCACAGGCAGTCAGGCACTTTGTACCTTGTGAGTTTTTTCTTTGAAATCTGTGTGTGTATTTTTATTTAGCTGATGCTTATCTGCTTCTAGTTGAATAATGTCTATATGTCTGTGCATGTCTATAATAGTATGTACACACATATGTGCATATGTTGTGAAATTCATTTGACAATATAATATTGCTTGGTGACAGTGAGTGTCTCTTTGTCTCTTTCTTTTTTTTTTTCTTTCCAACCCATGCACTCAGGTTGAAATGCAGTCTGTAACCCAGGCACAGGCCAAAGGCTCAGTATCTTACTGGGTGGCTATGCCAGGCTCCAAGCTTGCTAACTCACTTCAAGACACTTCATGCCCCTCTACTAGGAACTGAGAATTAGCAAAAGCAGCATCTAAGCCTTTACTTGGTTTTACTGGCAAAGCTCTTATTGTCATTGATAGGAACAGCCTCATGTGGTTAAAAAAGAAATAAATCCTCATTTTAGACTAGTTTTGTAACTTCATTAAACTTTCTGGTGCTCAGAATCTCATTTCAATCATATGCAGCTTTTAGCCTGGCTTTTTCTTCAGCTAAAATGTACTGATCTTTGCTGATTGAGCAGGGCTGTGATTTATTATCTATTTTTCCCACCCCACCTACTTCATCCCTCTGCTCTTCTACTCTTCCCACATATGCTTCTTCTCTTCAGGTCTTTATTTTTTTCCCCTAGTCTGTTTATTTTCCTTCCAGCATGCTTACACACTTTATTGTCTGGTTTAGACCTTCAGAAATTTAACTGAGAGGCCTTATTTGAGTGCCAAATGCAAAATGCTTTAAGAAGTTTCAGTTTGGGGAAGGTATCTTGATCTTTGGAAAGGAGCTCTGTAAAGACATCGTAAACAGGGTACCCCAAACTTCTAGTCAGTTTAACACCACTTTTTCAATTTAGTCAGTTTTGAATTAAGTACATTAAGATACCATGACCAAAATAATTTCAAGTGATTTTTACTTACATGAGTTCAAAAAATTGAAGAACCTCACTCTAGTACTTCCTATCTTTTACAATTACTGTGTGAGGTTCAGATGGGAAAAATTTCCACCCAATGAGAGATTTAAGGTTCAGGAATGTATGAAAATCTGACTTGGGGCGGGGAGGGGGGAAAATGCAGATTTAACCAGACATTTCTGAAATGCTTTCAAATAACTATTGGTAACTATTGAGTGGGGTGAGACTGTGAGACTATTGCTTTTTTTTTAATGTGGGTCTGTGTTATGCACACATACAAAACTTAGATCGATTTCCTCTCTTTGAGTAGTCGTTCTTCAAAACCTACAAAATGAGTCCTGAGTTGAAACAATGGTTAGAGCATAGTGGATCTGGTTCCCTGTCTCAGGGTCAAAACATAATCAAATTACATTTTGTTCTTGACTTGTTCAAGTTTGTGATATCAGCACAGGTCTCTTTAATGAAGGGATGCCTCTATTCTAATGAGGCTGGATCCAAATGAAATTCCATTTTCTACCTCAGTTATCCAAATGACACACCTAGGGTAGCATTCAGCATACGTAACTAAACATAAACCTCAGGAGATATCAGAAAATCCTGTAATATGGACTTGAATAAAGCAGTAAAAAGTCATATGACGTGCATCCTCCTTCTACACATAAATAAATAATGGGTCCTGTTACCAGGCTGTGAGGCTTCATTGTGCCACAGTTACGGACTTCTCCTGGCCAGGGGGGCAAATAAAAAGGATGCAGCTATAGAAAAAAATGGTGGGAACATCGGTGAATTATGTATGGAAGTTTCTAAGAGTTCTGCAAGGTCCTGGGTTAGCGTTGCTGTTCCTTCCCTTCTTGTGGAAATGATGATTCATGCAGGGGTTGCAAGCTGAGAAACTAAATAATTTTAAGTATGTTAATGGAATATTTGTAACTGTTGTGAAATATGGGAGGAAGGGTGCAAGAATGAAACAATTAACAATTATTAAATAGAAGTGTAAAAATATGCAATAAACTGCCACTTTTATAGCATTTCCAGGGATTCTGCTCAAGTTGATTGCAATGAGAGATCAACAACTATGACCTTAGAGCCTGATTCTGTAAAGTGTTATGTTGCTGGCATAATCCCACTGACTGCATTGGCATCACTTCATGGAAATTTTTCCAACACCTGGTGCTTAGTATCCCAATTCTGAAATGTTAAATATTAAAAAATTACTGTAAATTCTATTTAGAGCATGTTCATGTGCATATGCATATATATATGAAATAAGAGAGAACAAGCAAGAACTATTTTGAATCCTAGGTGAGCAAGTATTTGTTCTACCAGCTGCTTTCATTGCTCTTTGCATTCACCACAAATATCTTGTGCCATGCATCTGCAGTTGTATAAAAATATTTATATGGCACAAAACTTGTAAGTGATATGGCATGCTGTCTGCTCATTTCCTCATTTCCTTGCTCAGCATTTTGCTCATGTTCACATTCGAGAAAATGGTTCCAACTCCCAAGAGATGAGATTGAATCAAAACTCCTAGAAACTATATACCATCAAATTTTCTGTTCTTATTTCTTAGCATATGGATTTCAAACCTTTAGGTTCATGATTTTACATGATTCTTTGCAACCTTGATGAGTAGAAACTTAAACCTCCTTATATGGTGTTTATGCCAAATGCTGCAAGACTCACTGGAGTTAAAAAACCAAACCAACAAACCAAAAAAAAAACCCCAACCCTCCATAGATTCACAAGTTCATAATGTTATAAAACAACCAGTTCAAACACAGAACGCCCTTTCTGTAGAAATGCTAACACCTGAATTGTTTCATTCCAAACTGGAAACATCTTGGGCTTTTGGGTCGTCAACTGCTGCACTGCAGTTTTGTTTCAGTATTTAATACAGTGTCTGCTCAATCTTTTTCTTAATGAAATTTTGGAGAATGAGACCATTTCTGCAGAAAATCTTGCTCTTTCTATTTCTGGGAAATAGCATTTCTCAAGAGGAGAAAAGTTCAGTAAGATTATGTAGAAATAAAAGTAATCAGTTGTAGTGCTAGGACTTTGAGGAGGTTTGGTCAGCCAGCTGGTTGACACCTCTCAAGAAGGTGAAGCTTTGTGAATTTTTTTTAGCAAATAAAAGTGAGGTTCACTAGCCTTCAAAAAACCAGCCGTCTAACTGGGGGAGGCTGAAAATGTTTGCTTAAAGAATAACATAGCTGCAGTGGGATTTTTAACCATAAAGGCTGTGTTAGAATGCAACCTGCTGTTGCAGTATGTTACATATTATATCAGCAACAATGAAAATTTCACTATATGCTGCTTCCTGTGATACAGAGGATAAACTGTCCTTTATATCGCATATGAGGTTTGTGCATACCTCTGACCTTTTAAGTCTTGCTAATCAATTCTCATCCATCAGGGTATCCACAAATTGCTGTATGACTTGCTAAAGAGGGGAAATTCTCCTCACATTATACACAGTACAAAAGGTTTGTCTCCCCCTGAAGCATGAAGGTACTGCTGGAGGCAGGTTACTGAACTAGATGTACAAGTGGACTTGATCTGTTTTGGCACGTCCTATAACACCAGCATGAAGACACTGAGAGAGTCATCGTTGGGTTCCAGCGTCATGTTAGGCCACAACAATGAGTGGTGCCTAATTCTGCAACTATTGCTGTCAGAGCGCTTCTGTGCTGGGAAAATTTGTGAACATCAGGGGAGCTATACCAGTAAAAAGCTAGAAAAGCCAACAGTGAATTATATCCATTGAAGAGTATTTTATTTGGCAGGGGATGAATGCCTGTCTCTAAGTGCAGGATACCTCTTGGTACCCATGGGAGCGGTGGAAGTCCAGGAACTGCAATAATCTTGCTGTGGGAATCTGACTCTACAAAGCGCTGTATGTCCCTGTAGCGTGAAGGGCATCTACATAATAGTAATAGGATGACATGTTAGGAGAAATTCAGGATCTTACAGGAGTCTGCTTTTAATATTATGTCCATTGCGCGATACAGTTTTGACTTCAATGGCCTGTGTTGCTCTTGCATGACATGTTTCATTTGGGAGGAAAAAACCCTCATCCCTAAAACGAAATAACCCCCTAATCCTACAAGTTCCTAGTGCATAATCAGTTCGAATCCAAGTAAAAAGCAGCTTTTTCCCCAAGAAAAATTCCTAGATCTCTTCGTTCACAATTTTTGCAGATGTTTATTTGAGTGCAAGCAACACAGTGTAATGAAACAAATGAGTTGGAAGTGTCACAATGCCCAATTATACAACTCACTGCCTGTCTATGAGGCTGAACAATGGAAACTACTAGGCATGCTTTACTCATTTAACTTCGTTTAAACTATTCTTGGCATCCAAGTTGCATTAATGCAATAACTTCTGTGTGGCAATTAACAAACTGTAGCAATTGGAGACATTCATGCGACATGCTGGGGAAGGGTTGCAGGGTGGGCAGTTAGCTGTTTGGCTAATTTCCTGGTGGACCTGAAAGGAGGGAGGAAAAGATTCAATTCTGGTTTTCTCCTCTCAAATCTGAAAAGGAAAAAAAAAATCCCCATAAAATCTGAATAGGAGTTGCTGTTACTCCTCTCAAAAGGACCTAAAATCTCTTTGCCAGTTTATTTCTTTAGCCACTGTCGTAATTTCCTCTCCTTACTTGCTCTCAAGTCCTGTGTCATAAAAAAGATGGACAAGGGGACGACGATGCAGTTGTCAGGAAAGAGATTGGAAGTGAATGGGAGGCAGGTGAGAATCAACTTGAAAAAGGCAGAAAACTTCATATTTAGGAAAAAGACAGCTGCAGTAGTAACTGCAGCTGGACCATCAGGGGAATGGAGAACCTGAAGATGAAAGAGCCAGTCTTGAGCTACACACCAAGAAATTTTTGAAAGAATAAACTTGATCTTATGCTCTGAAGGCAGCCAGGCAGGGCCTGTTTTCACAGACATTGTTCTCATTGACTTATATTTAAGTTTTCTTTTAACTGAGAACACAGTTTTGAATCCATCTTGTTCAAATAGATGTATCTTTTATATATGCAAAATGTCACTTGACTGTAAATTATTTCAGTCTGCGCTTTCTCGGCTGTCTAAGTGGTAGAATATAAAGTGGACTGAGACACACATTATGCAGAATTCTGTATGATTGTTAATAATAGCTGCCCAGCCACTCTCCTACAATTTTATGGCTTAAAAATAACGCTCAGCTGTTCTGGAACAAGAGGCCATTGGAAAGGGGTGAGGGCAGAATCTTTCATAACCTCCGAGTGGAAACAGTAGCCGCTGATCTGTTGGCACAGGAATTACCCAAGCCTATTATTATTCTATAAAAAGTAAATTGTTATTACCATATGTACAGACCTCCGTTTGGCGATGCAAAATCAGAACGGCTATTTCCTGACAGCCTCTGCTGCTTGTAGCTGTGTTGCATGTGTCATACAAAGGAGCTTCTTGGGAATGGAGGATAACAAAAACCACTCATGAAAGGATGACCTCCTACCATGCATAACTACAAGGGCTCTTCTGGGGCTGTCACCTCCAAAACTCCTATTGACAGTAAAACAATACAGCATTTTTCTTACTTTTTTGTAGTGGTGAGCAATACATAACCATGCTTGGTGGAAGCATGCAAGTCTGCAGTCCTCACTCCTGGTTAGTAACGTGTATTAGTGTAGGAGGTAAGAGCAAATGAAGGAGTGCAGACCTGAGCTCTCTCTAGACAGTTGGGGCATCTGACTTTCCTAGCTTCAGGAGAATGTTAAATGTCTTTTTAATAATAAAGCTTCGTAAGTGTGGTGTTTTGGTTAACTCGAGGCGGAAAAGCCAAACCCAGGTCTGTGCTAAAGCAACAGCAGTTGTCTTCATGCAGGCTAATAGTGTCATTTGGCAATTTCTGTGTCAGATCACTGAATGCTTTTTTTTGGTCAAACTGACTTCCAGAGAACTGTTTGCAGGAGTAATTACTAGTAACAAGTAAGTCTTACAAAACTGTATCTTAAGTTACCTGACAAATTCAAACTGTTTCCTCTCTGTAAACTGTGCTCAAATATTCTAGAGGTATTTCTGGAAGCTGTAAAGTGTAATCTATGTATGGCAACTCAAAGGTAAGAGCATGCAGTGCCTGCAGTCTGCTTTTGAATAACGTTGCTGGGATGTCGGTTTGTGCAGGGGTGTCACAGCTTTCCTGCAGAATTTGTATGTTGCACTAGATCATGGATGCATAAGAGTAATTGCCTAATTCTGCAACTTGTCCTTTATACTGGCATGGGGTGGGTGCGCTCCACTGGGTTCTCAAATCAAATATGTTTTAAGTGTGAGGAAATGGCTCTTTATGTTCAAATACTGTATGAAGTGCTTAATCATTCATAGCTGAAAATTAGCTGAGTGTGATTATTCACCAAGGTACATTAACAGCAGCTGGTGTTTTACTGCACTCCCACAAGAGAACAAAATACTGGTCCAAAATGTGTGCAGAGCTTTTGTAGTCTTCTGGGTAAACACCTAGGGGAAAATGGACCAAGTTTTCTTGCTTGCACATTTACTCACAGAGAAAATCTTGTTTTCAAAGCTACTGTGCTAAACTGAAGGATGAAAATGTTTCTTGGGCAGTGTGGCACAGAGGCCAGCTCCCGCCCTTTCTATGCTCCCCTGCCTCTGCTTCTGGGCTGGGATGGTGGAGGGCTAACACTGCATATCTGCTCCTTGGGGAGGAAGAGAGACTGAGCTTGTCATGTTGTCTCCTCTTTATTCCAGAATAGAAGCCAATTATTGTTGCAAACCGTACTCAGGTCTGCCTGTGAGTTCTGCTGCGCTGCACTCCTTGGTCCATGTACCAAAGCTCAGAGGTGGTGCTGTGAAGTCACCAAGCACTGGTCTAGTGAACGCTCATACATTTTCAAAGAGAGCTGGTCTGCCAGAAACTGAAACGTGTTAATATTCCAATCACACTCATTTTTTGTAGTTACTGTGAAAGTTGAAAGAAAAGAAGGCTCTAAAGGAGAGGTCATTCCGTCCATCCACCCGCCCCAAGACAGTACAGATACAACTGATATATTTCAGACAAATGTCTAGATAGCTGTTCTTAAAAGGCTTAAATAATGACAGTCACAGGTTCTCTGCAGGCCAACTCTTCCAGGGCTTAACTATCCTTACCATTAGAAAGCGCTTCATAAAGTCTAACCTCAATCTCCCTTGCTGCCATTTCAGCCTATTTCTACATGTCCTACTCTTAGCAAACATGGAAAAGGGCTTACTTCCTTTC
The DNA here is from genome assembly GCA_026212715.1 of Elanus axillaris. Classification (NCBI taxonomy): domain Eukaryota; kingdom Metazoa; phylum Chordata; class Aves; order Accipitriformes; family Accipitridae; genus Elanus; species Elanus axillaris. Next base: position 1,020,693 of record JANZLQ010000078.1, on the reverse strand, counting down.
TCTTTCTAGCAGCCTTTTTCTATATTTGAAGATGGTTATCGCGTCTCCCTTCAGACATCTTTATTTTTAGACTAAACAACTCTGCTTCTCCCTGACTTTCCTCTGAGGATAGGCTTCGAGACTTCTGGTGGTAATTCTTTTCATCTGAACTCCTTCCAGTTGGCCTGCATTGTTCTTGCATTAGATACTGCGCCCAAACCCAGCTGCAGTACTCCAGCTGCGGGAGCCTTACCACTTCTTAGCAAAGCAGAAGGTTTACTTCAGCTGTCTTATGAGCAGCACTCCTGATTATATATCTCCCTTCGATATTTGCTTGCTCTCAAAAACTGACTTGCGCCCAGTTTGTGATCCATTATGATTCCCAAATCCTTTTCTGAAGACCCGCTGTCTCTCCAGTTGTTTCCTGTCTTATGTCTTTTGTCAGCTGTACAGATGTATGTATGGTTGGCACATTTCATAGTCTGCTACTTCACACTTGTTGAAGTGCATCCTCATTTTCTCAGACACTTTTTCCTCTTTCTCAAGATTGCTTTGAGCCCTAAATCTCTCCTTTAAAGGCTCTGTTGTACTTTCGCAGCTTGTTACTCTCTTCAGACCTGGTGTTTTATCTTTCACCATACCAAATTATTAATGAAAAAAATTGAAAAATCCTAGAATGAAAACAGATTCCTGCACTTAATTCAACTTTCCTGTTTGGCAGTGAAGCACTGCTTTTATGATTTTTCAAATATTCACGAACCAAACTGAACCTAAACCTTAGTTGATTGTCTTGTTTATGATAAATTTGTGAATGAGTATCAAAACCCTTACTAAAGTCAAGACCTAGTACAGCCACTGCTTTTTCATTCTCCATAAGACCCGTCCTGTCATGGAATGGGTCCTGTCATGGATATGTTATGCCTGTGAGTCGTTTGTATTTGTTTATTACTTTCCTTGTCTGCTTAATTACTGCTTGCAAATAATTTAATTTTGTTCGATATTTTTCTGGGATTTGAAGTTACATTGATTAATCTGTAAGTCTACTCAAGATATTTTGAAAAGTGAAACACATTTTATCAAGGTTATCTTCATATAGTTATCTGGATACATACATGCATTTGTCTACCTATCTGCTTGCATTTTGCTGTGGATGTGCTTGTTGGCAGCATGACCTGTGCTTAACATGTGCTTGATCTCCAGTCCGAAATTTCAAGGTCCTTGTCAGCTAGCTACAAAATTTGTACTGGCTGGCTCACCTCCATCTCTCTCGGCCTCTTGAACCTTGTTCATTCAGGCCACAGGGAATGATAGGGTTTTTCAGTGCTTTGGGATAATAGGCTTCTCCTCCTCAATTAGGCAAGAGAACTTGGGTTGAGCCTAACTAGGATGAGAAATGGTACATAGTTAACAGCAAGCAGGTTTGTGAATCTGCATACATATTCTGCTTTGGTTTTGCACTTTATAAATGTATGGGAGCGACTGAATGACTGAAGCTTTTAAATTTACCTCTTGGTTTTTTCAAGGTCCCTAATGTGTCAGGATCTAGCTATGGCAGAGATTTGTTCCTGCAGCTTTGTTCTCATGGCAAGATAGCTGTCAATTTGACAACACTTTGACTTCTAGAATTTTTTCACCATCTTCCTCCAGTGTGCTTAGTTGTACTAAGTGATTGCATTCTGCCTTAAGTGATGAGCAGAGTTTAGATATAATTCCTATTAAAACACAGCCTCTGTCATTCTGCCCTTCGCACCGCTTCAATTCACAAAAGCAAAACAATGCCGTAGCAAACTCGGCTTTCCAGTTCTAATCAGGAGCAGTGCCTGTGTAAGATCAGCAGCTCTTAGTTTTAATAGATTTGTTCAGAAGCTTTTCCTTTCTTTGTTGGGTTTGTATATTTTTTCCAGATTAACTAATTTATCTTCCATATTTTATAGGGGGAGTCACTAGGAGTGCCTGCTTTTAAGCTGCTTAAATCTTTCCATTACAAAAGATGCTTGCAGCCTTTCCTTTGAGAAGTTCCTGTCTTTCTCCTGTTGGCAGTGAGTCATTGATATGCAGCATGGAGGATGCCCTTTGGTTAGGGAAATACCCCTTTTTGTTGTTGTTCTTTCTCCTATTCCATAGAATGACATTCAGCTTGTCCTAACATATCAAATGTTAAAAATAGCCACCTCACTTTGTTGCCTTGCGTGCTCCAGGAAGTGCTGGCAGCCCACCAAAATCACAATGCAGTTTAAAGCCAGGCTCTCACTTATGCCACAAATGCAAAGGTGGAGAAAGAACTACGAGTCCCAGAAAGGCAATGGATTAGTTATAGCTAAGTGGTTAAAAACGACTTCTTGCTTTCCAGGGAGCAGAGAGAAACAGTCTCACCTAGTGCATGTTTCAAGCAGCCTGTTGCTCATCCTCCTCCAATGTACCACTCGAGGGCTAGAGCTTCTTGAGATGTCAGTGAGAGGACCCGGCTCCTCCAACCATTCCTCATCATGGGGAAAAAACATACCAAGCAGGAATGCCCCAAACTTCATCACACATTCAGCCCATGCACTCTGAGAGAGCAGGTCCGGTGACATGGTAGGCGATGGTCTGTATTGTCACAGAGGTGCCTGAATGCAAGCTGCACCGGGCCACTGTAAAGCCAAGCACTAGAGATGTTGGACAGGCCACCATTGCAAGCTGAGTTACAGTTTTCTGAACGCAGCAGAGTAAGGTGGCTGGGTGGTTAGATGTTTTGAACCTGATCCATGTTATTGAAGCAAATGGTTCCTAGCCGCTCTCCCCAACAGGTGCTGGCTCTCTGCAACTGCTCAAAATGACCTTTTGAGTCATCTGGTGCCTCATGTGCCTCCAGAAGGCAGCCTGCCCCTTCTGCGCATCACCTGCACAGTGGAGTCTGGTGCTCCTACCTGAGCAAAACCTGCTGCTAATTTTAATAGATACCCTGACTAAAACCTATTGCTGTATGGTATTGTGGAGGCAGGGTTTTCTGGTGATTACTCTTGCCCTTTGCTACTATCCTGTGTGCAAGGCAATATACACTTCACTTCTAGTATGTATTCACATACAGAAACCTTGTGCAAGTGAGTCTCCAAGCGGCTCAACCAAGGTTCAACTCTGAAGATAATGGTTGCAGAATCAACCTCTTCCTTATCAGGCCTTCCATTGTGTCAGGTGCAGCAAAAAAGGGTTTCCTTTAACTTTTCCTTCTGTCTGGGATGGGAACAAACAATCCAGAGTGTATTCTGTCTCCCTCCACTCTCCCTCCATTCCCCAGGTATGAGTTGCCTTTTGTTGTTAGAAGGAAGAAAAAAAAGCCTCAACATGTTGAAATTGCCACGCTTCAAGGCAATGTATTTCGAGAAACTTCTGGAACCAGAAGAGCTACCACCAGTCTCCAAGCCCTGTCTCACTGCACAGCTGGAGAGGACTATCAGGGCTTAAGGAGCTGCCACCTGTGCAATTTCAGGGCAAAAAAGGGCCAAAAAAATGTTAATGACATTCTTTAAAATGTCTTTACTATGGAAAACTCCAGAGCATCTGTCATTTGTAAATTTTAACAGTGGAAATATCCTGCAGAAGAAACATCTGAGTCTTAACCTGATGTATTGGTTAAATATGCATTCTCTGGCACAAGTGACTGTTTTTCAATGTCTGCACTGCCTGCAATGGATTCAGAAATACAACAGCAATTAACATAGATGCACTCTGATAACTTTCTTGTGCATCAGTGCTATTAATATCCATCCATCTTTCTGGCTAGTTTCAAAGAGGAGACCAAAATAATCCCCCACAAAATGCTGAGGCAATACCTTGCGTGGTAAACTGTTGTAACTGTAATGTAATCAGACTTACACCAGTTGATTTTATGAAATCTGTTTCGTCAAGCTCTTGACAATGCTTGTCTGTTAACGGGGGGGTACCGTGTGTCTTACAGTGTAACACAGCCATTGCCATTTGTATCTCAACTTGTCCAGCACTCCCACATCTTTGAATTTCCTGGCACTTTAACTTACACCATAAATGTAGCTTTCTTTTCTTCTTGAATCAGATGCAGCTATTTCCCAACAACGATAAACCTGAAGAAACATCCTAAAAGCTAGATATATACAAGTCTCTCACATTTATTGTGGATGTAAAATACTCTGCAAAGAATATAAGCTGCTGCCAGGCATATAGCCACAAGATGGGTGTTTTTCTCACATATGTATCCATTTCTTTTAATAATGAATAATGGACTTTATATTTAAAAGTGACGTTTCTATGAATGTGCTAGATTGTGCTATATTTCTTTCACATGAGTATATTCCCATCATGGCAAACTTCTCACAGAGCTTGCCTTGGGGGATTTTGTTTAAAGTAATGTACTTTAATGAAAAAGAGCTGCTGAAATTTGTCAGCTTCTTCCAGCATGATTGCGCTTTGGTGGTAGTTTAAAAAAAATCTTTACCCGCTTTATGATCTTCGTGCTTATTCTGAAATCCCTCTTCATTTTTGAAAGTGAAAAGATATATGTACACACATATTACCGAAAGCCCTAAAACTGCCTTGGACCTTTTGCATGAATAGTCTCATTGAAGTCAATGAGTAATAGAGGTAGACTTCAGCTGTGTGCAATTTTCAAGCTTAGGCTGTAGGGTGGGTTTCAAAAATTACAAACAATTTGCAGATATACACTTAGCATGGAGTTTTCAAAGCCAGTGATACGTTTTAAGGACTTAATATCTAACGAGAAGTGGACAACACTGATACAGTGTTGCCAGTAGATGGTTTTGGAAATTATCAGCCTTGACTCAATGAAGTACAGACCTCTTTGTAAGAGTAAGGGGAAATGAAAGAAGTACCCTTGTACTTGTAAGAGTAATGGCAAGTGAGTGTGCAAGTTCCTGTAGGTTTTTTGTTTCTTGTGTTTTCCTTGGGAGAAGTTAAAGTGCTCTGGCATTGGGCAGATGGGCATGGCAAACTGTACGGCCGCTGTGGTCTGTGACATACAAGTTCTTGGTTGTTTGTTTCCTCGTCTCCAAGGGGCTGAAGAGGAGAGTAACTCAAAAAGGAAATTAATTCTTGTGAGGTCAGCTCTCCTTTACCAGAGGCAATAAGGGCCTGGGTGGCTGCAGTGCTGAAAAGTGAGGAAATATTTAAAGAGGGCAGCTGGCAGAGGCATGGCATGGCTGCTGCCACGGCAGACAGAGTAAGCCCTGCTGGAGGCAAGGTGGCCTCTGGGGTGTTGTTAAGGTTGTTGGAGCTGGTCTGGGGGAGATGTACCATCCTGTGGGGCAGCAGCTGCACTCCTGCAGCCCACGCTGCAGAATTGCGCTCATATGAAGAAGCACTGATGAAAGGAACGGTCTGGTTGGGCAGGAGCCCAGGTCTGCACGGAGCCCGCACCAGTGGCAAAGATGACCTGAGGCACAGGGAGATGGGAGCAGCTGGTACATAACTTACAGGTGACAAGTGCAGGGTGTGCCACACTTTGTCCGGGAAAAAGCTTCCTAGCTGCAGGCAATGTGCTGGATTTACAGAATATTGGTTTCTGTGGTTTGGAGGAGCTAGCGGACACTACCAAGTATTCAGGTCATTTTCAAATCAGACTGGCTGCTCCTGCCTTCTAAGTATCTTGGTGGATCCTGACAGATATAAGGTCAATAAGGTCATCAGGAATGATAATTTTTGAAAGTGTATGTTCATTTATGAATGCTGATGGAACTCTGAAACTAGAAAGATATATACACCACCCCCACCCCAC
>JANZLQ010000078.1:919010-1014871 GCA_026212715.1 Elanus axillaris | reverse complement strand
CCCCCCCAAAAAACAGAAATGTGAAGTGGAAATATTCCCTCAGAGACTTACCAAGCTGAACGTTTCAGGCTACATCAAATTGGCCCCTGCGAGAGGGCTGCTGTGTGAGCCTTGCCAGGAAGGACCTGCAGATCAAATGATCCTGGCACAGAAGCAACAGGAACGAAGATACTGATCCTCAGCACGGCCTGACCATCTGATCACTCACTTTTCCATACCAAAGATCAGCATCTGTTTTCCAATGGCAAGCATTGGGTTATTGCTCAACAACTGTCTCGGTTATTTGGCAACATCAATAATGTGTCCCTAATAGCTGGCTGCAAAACTGGTATTTGGCCTCTCTTTCTTACACCATACTGTTCTAGACAAGCAAGCATTTCCTCCAGAGCCTGGACTCATTTCTGTGCAGAAATGCCCAAAATTTCAACAAGCAGCCCTAGACAGTCTCAATCATACGGTTCAGCAAGGAAACACATTTTAGAGGTTATTAGGTAAAGATGAAACCTGTAGGAACTCTGTAATCTACATAAATTCCTCTTCAGTAGGAGGAAAATTCTTTCAATGTAAGAGTAGGATTTCTCCAAATCAATGGTCTCCCCTAATAAATCTTTAAGAACTTTAAAAAATAATAATAATTAAAATCTCAAAACAAAATTTGAGCTCCTGTGAGAACATGCACTGAAAGGGTAAATGAAGTTAGAAAGGGCCAACATTTTTGTTATTGATTTCTATCAGATTTTACAGTGATGGATAGCAGTAAATTAAGTGGTGCAAGGTCTTCAGTGGCATCTGTGCCTCTTTCTAGTTGCTTTGTGTTGTTTGAACTTGCTATTAGCTCTTCAGAAACATTCTCAGTTTGTTGGAAGATACTTTGTCATAGAGTGATTTCTTTTTTTCTCCTGCAGTGCCATGTCCATGCCAGCTTATTCTCCTACCCATTTTGGAGTGTTTTAAGGTGGCCAAAATTGCTGCTGTTACTCCATATGAGGACCAGTCAAGCAAATGCTTCCCACACAAAACCATTTCTAGACTAGCTGGTTTTGTAACTCACATATAAATGTCTAGAGCTCTCTGGAAATTTTTGAATTGCGAGTAATATACAAACTGAGTTATTTGGTTGTTGAAGTGTGACTAATACTTGTTTTACATAGTTCAAGTTGATGATTACAAACTTTGAAGCTTGGATGAATAGAATTTAGTACCTAATACTCTGCAGAGCTTGTTTTCATTTTACATTTAATCAATTGATTTTTCTTTTAATGGATTCTCTTTGAAATTTTATGTTTGTACCAATGTGTAGAGTTCACTATTGCTGTATTGCATTACCAAGGGCAATGTGAGTTTAAATCACTTTATGATAAAACTTTGCATAATCTGCTCATACAAACTAATTAAATGTCAGGTCATTGTAATACAGAGCTCATATTATCACTATGGGTCACTAGAAACAGCAGTTAGTAATTCATGTGTAATCCAGTTAAATTCAAATTAAGAGAAGAATGTCAAATCAGAGTTTTGTTCCTAATTCCTAGTTTTCTTAATTTTGTACAGGTTTATGGGGGTACCACTTAAAACCACAGCTTCGGAATTGGTTTTTAATTTAGTTTAATTTTATTTATACTGCTGAAGCATGGCTCACAGGTTGTTCTAAGCAATGGTCATATGAGTGACTTGTACTTAGAAATTAATTACCTTTAGAACATATATATATTTTGAATATGTTAATCCTTCACTAACTACACTGTTATTTTACTGATGGGTAGTTCATGGTATTAAGGACCTCTGTATTCAGCTTTCACAAGCAGAAACAAAAGAAGTGGCTGGTTGTTACGTGAACTATGCAATTCATACCATAGTAAGCCCTAAAAAATGAGAGGGTACAACAGTAGAAAGATATGGAGGTTGCTGCACACTGCCTTGTGCTAGGTAAAGGCAAGTGAGAAGACAGGAGAGGGTTTTGCTCGCAGCTAGTTCTGCCTGAGTAGGGCAAGGGCTCTGTGCTGGGGAAGCACCACCTGGTACTCTGTCGTGCGGGACGTCCAGCTCATCCCCTGGTTTGTATCGCCTGGCACCCGAGGGAAAATGTACCGCAGGATGCGTTGTCTTACCCTGCCACATGTGATCCTGTCCCTGCAGCTAAAGACTTACCAGCTGCGGTCAGTGTGCCCTTACTGTAGTACTTGGTCTTGCTGTAAATGTACTGCAGCCAGAGCAAAATCTCTAGTGCTACACTCCTCCTGCTATTGCTTTTTTTGGTCAGAGCTCCAGATAAGAAGGGTGTGCTCAACATTAGGTACCATCAGCTTGCTCTCTATGTAGTCTTTATAGGCTTTTTCCTTTAATTTTCCCAGATATATTTGAATTCAGGCTTCTTAGCATTTGCCTTTCTTTGGTTAAAACTGCATTAGGCTCCTATCGTATTTCAAACTAAATAGAATATCCTGACTAAAATGTCAGTGACATTCTTATAATGGCCATGTCTGAAAGAAGCTAAAATACTGGTTGTAATTTATTTATATAGCATGCAAAGGTCATAGGTGATTTAGAGAGAAGTCTAAAGACAAACAATCATTCTGATCATGTAATGGTATATCTCAGAATATCTCAGCTTCATCAGAAGACTTTCAGTTGGTGCGAGCACTGTCAGAGCTGGATTAAAAGTGACAGTGTGAAGATACCCACCATTCCCAGCCCTGCTCTTCAGTACTCATCAGAACTGCACAAAAACGGTCACTGGTTTCACTGGATGTCATATAAGACCTGTTGTGCATTACTTTCTCAGTAAGGGAGTCTATTGAAATCACTTTGAAATCCATTAAAGATGAAAGGAGCAGCATATTCCAGGGCACTTTTATTTTGATGAGACTCAAATTTAAGTATATAACTTCAGTTGCCAGGTTTAAAAGAGTTGGCCGCCTTTTTTTCCCATAACAAAGTGAACATTTGAATTCTAAATCACAATCAGCCAAGCCCATCACTGCCAAATTAGGGATGACAAGCATACCCTGCTGTGCATAATTTCAGATAGAAGTTTTCAGATATGAATTTAGCTTTCAACAAAGGCATGATTTCTTTGTAACTTTCCTGTCACATTCACTTTGTAATACAGTAATCACTGAGCATTCACAAATAAGTGGTTACCCCAAAATATTGCCTGTGCTCAGTTTATTAGGCTATGCAATACAGCTGTGTGTTCTTAACCTGTAATATTGCAAAATACTGAAAACTTGAACTGCAGAATCAAATAAACATAGAGATTAATCAAGTGCTGTGCTAATCAATTTTTCATATTTAATTAAAGAAAGTGTTTCGCTTTGGAAAGTTGCCGTGAGAGCTGCAGATTTCCATTTCCATCCCAGCAGACTGAGACTGAACCCAAGAAACCTCACCCCGAGTGGTATGTGGGGCTGCGGGGCATCAGAGAGAGCTGGGCAGCTGCAACGACTGGGTGTGGAGCATGGAGAAGGCTGCGATACGCTTGTATCTCTTCTTTTCTGGACTTAGTGAATATCACATGAAGCTGCTTTATTTTACATCAGCTGAGATCCTGGCCTTGTATTTTGGAGAAAAAAGGGAGTGTTTTGAAAAGAGGGAGAGACAGACTTATGAAGGACCTGGAGATGGGAACCTGGCACGTTACCAGAGCTGGCCTTGCTTAAGTGAAGCTGTATTTAAGTACTGCTGTGCTCTTTGCCATTGTTTCACAGAGGCAATTATGCTGAGTTCATTAAGACGACATCAAAGGCAGAGAGCTCCCACAGACTATTGTACGACTACTGCAGCGAGTATGCAAGTGTGCTGTTCATATGCATAGAGAAATGGTAGTGGGTATTTTGTTTTCCCACCTTACAGCCTAAATTCAGTATCATTTGTAAACAATGAAGTCAATGAAAAATTTTAAGAATGTCTCTGAAAATAAGCCTACTTTGGAGTAATTGTCTCTTGGTGTTGTTAAAGGTTAATTTGGGCAATGCAGAAAATGAGAGTTTACTGTCTTCATGTACATTACAGACTATGGCATCAACTCCCTTCCCCCTGATGCTGGCAGAAAAATCTAGCTGGTTTTGAATGCTCTAGGTATGGCTTCTAAATATAGTTTTTATCACGCCTGCCCTGCAGTGGCAGCAGGAGTTCCCGTTTACCTCACCTTGTTAGCCTAGGTGCTGTAGCAGTGAAGCTACAGCCACGTGCGACTCAGCCCAGACAGTGAAAAAGTAGGTTGCCCTTCGAGGAAAGCCAGCCGCAGCAATCGGAAATCACGTGGCTATCGCCCTTCCCTCAAAATCCTACAAAGCTCTTTGATTTTAAGATAGATATATTTTATATTTGCTTGTGACTTTGAATCATTTGGTTTTCTACTCATAAGTTCTTAAATTTTAGCTTTTACAAAAAAAAAGAGGTTTTTTTCCATGCAATTGCACGATGCTGTAGTATGAGGGTTTTTTAAGAAAAGACATCAAATGGTAAAGTAGGTAGAATTTATCACTATCTAAAGTGGGCATCATCCAAAAGAAGGCAAGTTTTCTCATGGGTATTTAAATGTTTGGAGATCTTCAGTTACGAAAGAAGTCCTGTCAAAGGATGTGCATTGAAGTGACTTGGTCTACACGGGAATGTGAATGAGGACAAATTTAGAATGGATTTAACTGTGAAACTAGGATGCTTTCATTGCTGGTAATGGATGAGGCAAAATAAAGTACAAATATACTTAAGATCAGATAGGTTGAGTTTGGCTCGACCTGTAAGTATAACAGTGCAGAAGCAGCCTGGTCTCGCTTGTGTTGCACAAGCTAATGGAAATGCCAGGATTAATTGCCTGTGCACCCGTATGATGACGTGAAGCTGCTTGTATACACTTAGCAAACAAAAGCGACACAGATGTTTCTTCTACAAAAGCAGTACATATCATTGTACTGTCTTACACAGCAAGAAGAAGAACAAGGCCACTGATCTTAGTTTCTGGAGATGTTACAACAGCCACATCAGCAGTGAACTGCCTCAGTGTCCCCCCTTATGTGATATTTGCAAAAGCTGTATGCCATATGTTGTGGTCAATGTGGGTGCATTTAGAAAGCAAGCACTCGCAACCATGCAAAAATAAAGCACAAGTTGGTCTTTTCCGAGCATGTGTCTATATGAATTTACCACTACTGACAGAACTAGTATGCTGCCTTTTCAGATGTTTTTTGGGGGGAAGGTCTGTAGTTATATATGGCGACACTAGTGAATACCAGTGTAATAATACTGATTGATAGAAATATCCATTGCCTTTTGTGGACAGTCAGAGGAGTTGCCTTTGTGCAGACCAGTACTACCTCTGTGCCCATGGAAACAGCAGCCATTGAAAAGCAAAACTGTGAAATTCTTGTGTGCATTAGCAGGAATATAGAGGGAATGAGACCATGTTGAAATAAATCCCTTACCTTTCTACATTCCTCCCATTCACTTCAGTAACTGCAGGACCGAGAACTCTGCGTTCAGCTTAATTCTACATCTGTTTCCCTCTTTCTGCCCCTGTAGGTCCGAGGCATTGGGCTCAAATGTTTCCCAGAGCTCCTGCTAGAGTATTCCATTTCCAAATATGCTTTATGCAAGCTTGCTTTATAACCACAAAATCCTACATGTCGGCTGGTGGACTCTGGGAACATAGACTGCCCCAGCACAGGAAACTTCAGGTTGCCTAGGTCTGAGAGGCGAAGCCGTGTCGTGGGCAAAAAAGATACTGAAAATGCTTCCTTTCATGGCAAGCAGTGTCACTGTTTGTGTTTGCTCCTAGAAAAGCAGTTCATTTGGACTGCCCTGCTTTGTTTTCATAAATGTAATCTATAGAAGTAACGATAAGCCAAGCAAGCTCTAAGGGTCCTGGCACTGTCAGGCTCTTTAGAATTCATTGTGGCAGGGGAGAACATCTGTGGTCTGAAACCTCAGGAGTTTGGAACGAAAGACTATTCTGTGTGTTTAACCAGCAATGAACTATTTTTAAATGCCTCTCTTATTTGTTAACACCAAATAATGACAACAAAAAAAAGAAAATGTGTTCTCATATAGCTTCAGAAGAGAGTAGGCCGTTTCTCCGAAATTTTTTTTTCTTCAGCTATGGCTTCTTCCCTCATACCTGCGTGAGTCTTGTTGATGACTATGACATTTCTGGGGGTCTGGATATATTCTTGCACTGAGGTCCAAAGTCCTGAATGTGTGCTGAAATTGTCTGAGATTCAAAGCAGCTCATCACCATGCTGTCTGCCTTAAGTATGTGGCAGTGGGCAACCTTTCGTTATATGTTCCACCAGGGAAAAATCACGCATCCCCTCCCAGTGACTGACAAGAGGCAGTGAAATCTCATCGCTTTCTGCCCTCCATCACCCTGCCTCAGCCCATCAGCTAACTGACAGATGGTACACAGTCCTGATGTGTAGGTACTGAGAGATTAAAGAACAACTCTACAACAAAATAAACCCATAGGACACAAGTAGCTTTTAAAATGACCTCGGGAAATGTGTCAGTCAGTGCACAGTATGGGATTTTCTCAGGTAGGAATTGCATTTATGGGTTGTGTGTGTTGTTTAAACTGTAAAACACCCTACTGCCAACAATTTGCCCAGCTGTTTCTTCCTGAGATGAAGGAGGAAGCTGGATCCAGGGCTCCCTGTGTCCACAAGAAGAGATTATAGATCTGTATCTACAGCTATCTATCTACCTGTCTATGCCAAACATCTCTTTTTAAAATGATACTGGCTAAGTTTTGTGTAAAGTGGAGCAGAATTCTCCTGTGATGTTGATTACAACACACACTGTGCACATTTCTTATTTCCAGGGGACAATGACTTAAAAAGTTCTTGAAGCAGAGAGAAGCGCTTGGGCCTTGGTAGCGTTTAATGGCAAATCACATTTGTCAAAAGTGCAGATAAGGGAGCCTTGCTCCAAGCAATTTCTATAACAAAAAATAGAACAAAACTTGACCCTGGACACTGGGCATGCTGATCTCAGTGTGGGAGTTTTGCTTGCAGGAGAGTGGTGGGATCAGTCCTTTAATATGAAGGGCTTTGCCACGGTCTGCCTTTCATGCCCTTCCCCCCCCAGCCAAGGGGGAGAATTACAGCCTAGGATTTTTTTTTTTTTTTTTTTTCCTGTGGAGAGGTGCAGTTTGGGTTTTGTGAGCTTTTAAAAACCTGAAGCAGAGGCCCTCGGTGGCTTAGTAGTGAACTGTGCCGTGGCGAGGCACTGAACTGGCGTGCGTGCAGCTTGCTGGTGTGCAGGAAACCAGCAAAGTGTTTCCTGTGGACAGCTTCCTTAACTGGCGTTAAATTAAGTAACTTTTCGCTAAATTTGAGGATGGCTAATTTGTTGTACCACTTGAGTATACAGATATTTGGGGGGAACAAGTCTTTCATGGGATGGTTATTTCTTCCTTACATGCAAAATTATTTGTGAGACCACGGCTCTGTGTGAGATACAGGCCTCAAGCAAGAGGTGTTTGACTACATCCAGTGCAGGTGAGGGGGCAGAAAAGAATTGACACCAATGTGTTCACAGGTGAAATCTTAGGTGTTCACAGGATATGGCACCAAGTTTGTCTGTGTGCTTGGCTTAAAACCAAATAAGCTCTTTGATTGCTCTGGAGTCATTTACTTTCAAGAAGAAAATCTGACTAGTTTTTTGACTATCAAAGGTAGTAAAGACTCCTTTAGAATGTCCCATTTTAAATTTGAATATTTTTTTTCTATTTAATTGCCTATATACTCATAGACTGTGTAGCACAAGGCAGTTATGAATGGTGAGAGAAAGACAACAAGAGCTTTTGCAGCAGCCGGGGCCACTGAAAAAGCAGAGACAGACTTCTCTTTAATTACAGCAGGAAAAGCTGGAGAAGCTCTGCTGAGGAAATTAAAAATTGGCCAAGTTCAGTGATTTGATCTTGATCTTTCAGCCAAATCAGCCAGTCTTCTGGTGTCAGATCTATAAAGAAACCCTGAAGCACCTTCAGGGGAACCCCACCTTCTCTGAGAGCGATGGGAGACAACCGGTTGCATCTTAGGTCGCTTCATGAGAGGGGCAGTGCCTTGGCTCAGCAATGCTCGCTCGCAGCCTCCGGGCCCTTCTTGCCAAGCTGTGGCTGCTCTGGGCTGTGGAGGAGAGAAGGTGCCGGGAGAGGGACACTCTTATGCTGCAGTCTGGATACAGTCTGCCTCTCCTGCATAGGAACCAAGGTCTTGACTTTGGTCTAAGCAACAGTGGCAAATTTATAAGCAACTGAAAGCACTCTGGAAAGGAAATATATGTGATTTCATCTACCATGACATGCTGTAGAGAGTTGAATTATTCAAATGCATGAGAGTTTCTCTTTTGAGCCAGATCAGGAGCTGCAACTCTTCTCTGATCTGAGGCCTGGCAGTAGGTCAGATTTTTGCTTTCAGTGTACAGTAAGTACAAGACGTTGCTCCACCTGCTTTCCCTTGGTTTTACTGAGATGAAGATTTGCCAGGTGCCTCCTCTTTGTGTCTGCCTCTAAGTGCTGTGGTTGTGCAGGCTGCAGCCTGAGACAGCTCCACACGGCTCAGCAGCAGTGGTGCCCAGGGGCTGCTCTTGCTGGAAGCGTGGCTGGAGAGTGAGCTCGGGCAATTTTCACTGCAGTTCTTAGGTAGAGGAAAACAGACTGAAACATCTTCTCTTTCCCAGACTGTGCTGGCAACTGCTGAACAGCAAATAATGCAGAAGATGACTGGTGAAACTGCCATGATTCCTGCCACAGAGTAGAAGGTACCTTTATGGTACTGTTCAGGCTTTATCATTGTGCAAAAACCCAGTTGTGACTTAAGCTAAATCAAGACCAGATCTTGTCCCTTAGGAAAAGGCTTGAAGAAGCTGCTCAGTGGTTAAGCTGTATTTCCTGGGCTTTTCATCAGGTTCCTCTTACTAAGCAAGTGCTCTCTTGCTGAATGGGTGGGTGTTGGGTTCCAGTAGAGCCATGAGGAAATGAACAAAAACCATAGGAGGGCCAAGACCATTGGCATGAAGGGCTTGTGCTCCTGGCAGGCTCAGAGAGGTTTTTCCCTTATGTAAACACTCTGCTCCCCCCCCAGTACTCCTCATCCCAGTTTCCTGGCACTAAAAGGCCCATAAAATTGTGCTGGTAAACACGGCATCCTTGAGTACTGCCATGGCTTGGTGGCCACGTGTGACCACGACAGACTTCATGTGTGGTCACCACGTGAAACCGTATCATTTCAAAGAACTGCAAGTATAATGATTTCACTGTAGCTGGAGGTTTGACAGTTTACGGGAGAGCCTCACACTCAGCTCCTGCGAGCTTGTTTGAGAAATGCCGCCCCAGGCACTGGTCATCTGGCTCTTAATTTCCTCCTTGGGAGACGAGGTGTGCGTGTGTGTGAGAGAAGATGTCAGGATGGCCTATTTAAAACTTCAGTGTAATCACGAGCTGGGTGAAGCTTTCAGCAGGTTCCCGCAGAGTGCGTGATGGGGAGGAGTGTGAAGCACACACAGGCGCACGCGTACCCACAGTGGCAGAGCAGCCTCTGAGACCTGAGGGACCAGCAGAGCTTCTGGAGGCTGGAGGAGCCCACCCAGCCTTCAGCGCTGCAGTGCGAAGCCTGCCTAGGTGGTTCTGGGAAGCTGATGTAGGTTGTGCCTTTGTGCCTAACTTGTGCTACGTATGGAAAAGCCCCTCCCTCCAAAATTAGATGCGTGCTCTCAGGCAGCGTGGGGTATCAACAGGGCTTCTGTCTTTGCATTTTATTTCTGAGATATAGAAAAATATTTGGAAATAGGGAGTTTTTAAAATCTTTAAAGGCACTTTTTTTTTGCCATTTTGTTGAGGATTTGGGAATAAGACTGAAGCCTTTCCTGTCGCACTGTTGTGTTCCCAGAAGTGGTGAATAGCAACCGAGATAAGTAGCTAAGGCTTTTTCTGCGGAGATAGTGCTCTTGGTTGCAAGGCACAGTGATTCCCACAGCAGCACTGCCTGCTCAGTCCCTGCCACCCAGGGCTGGAGCTGAGACACCATTTTCATTTCATCCTTCCTAGCAAATCAGAAATAGGAAGCTGGATGGTTTTATTTTGTAACCTGTATATGAGAAGTAACTTCTTCATTCTGGCATTAAGGTATTTGCCATTATTCAGCATAAAGCACTTCAGCGGGCTGCTGAATTACTATTAGCTCCCACTGGAGAGTACATGAAGTATATTCCTTGTGAAGCAAAGTTGTAACATGCTGTAAGCTCCAAAGCACTGATGCAATATTTATGTTGTTCCACGTTTTGCTGGCAGATTTAAGCATAATATTGTAGACTGGCAGGAGGCTGTTATGATCTAAACTCCTCGATTATGTCAGTGTTTAATTTTAAGTTCTGTTGAACACAGGAATGTATCCAGTTACGTTTTTTGTGTATGATTCTCCTTCCACGAAGCAGAACAATCAGTGGTAGTGACCTAGGCTGAAAGGCATAGAGTTTTCTTCTCGCTCAGAGTAAACCGTGCATGGTTTGGGCTCTCTGATCTCATTCATTTATCCAAAAGACATGTTTTTCAGTGTAATGGCAGGTGGCATATCACTCACTGGTGCTGTATTATCTCTAAGTCCCCCACTGAGGTCCCATCATCCCATTTAATTTGGAAACATGTGCAAGTATTGTAAGGAGGTTGCAAATGTGAAAGACCTTTCCTCACTATGCCTTCAGTTTTGTGCCTGACTCATTTCTGATTTCCACTATGCTGGCAGAACAGTGTAGCAGCTTCCCCTGAGTTCCCTTCTCTTCCCCTTGAGAAAGGTCCATCAGAGCTAACATGCACTGCCTCTGTCAGTCCTCTCTCCTAATAATTTGTTTGGTTTTGCATTTAATGCGCAGTGATCTCCACTTGGCTTCCTCAGCCCATAGTCTTAAGAGACTACTGTAAGCTTTATGGGTGATCAGTACCTATGAAACCATTAATTTTTGTGAAGCACTTGGCTCCCACTTAACAAGAAAACATCTTTGATCTGAAAAGTTGGTTACCCACCATGCTTAGCAATTAGGAGTTTCACGGGTAGTTTCGGTTTCAAAACTGAGTTTCATGAAAACTGTGGGGCTTGCTGATCTGAGTCTTCAGGTGCTACTGAAAATTGGATGTGAGCAATTGCCTGTTCCTGTTGAAGGTAGCTGTGAGTCTGATGGGTGTTTTGCATGCCTGAAGGCTTTTTGTCTGGTATCTAAAAGTAGATTGTTCCAAATGGTTGGCCTCATCCTATGAACTGATGAATTCCTGTAGAAGATGTTTTCTTATGGTTCCATCAGTAGAGACTGCATGTAAGAGAAGTTGGGTTGTACATCTTTTTCCATTGCGCGTGATGCTCATATAAGTAGTGCAGCCACGGCTTCAGTCAGAAAGTGCACTTAAGTTCTTAACTTTAAGGGTAAGTAGAAATTTTTGCTTCAATTCTTAATGCTAACAACATCCTTGAAAACTTAATTGCATTTGTAATTGTGTAAGCCCACTCCATAGAATGCATTTTATCATTTTAGTTCCCTATAAACACAAATTTGTTCTTGGCAGTTAAATATTAAGGCTGAAATTTATCCCAGCTAACTGAGGAACCGTAGCTTCTCTGTGTGGCCAAGGAGGAGAGGTCTACCTAATCATGTCTTAAGTGGGCTAGTAGCACCTTTGCAAGCATCTCTCTCCACTGATTGCATCAGCTACTCTCCTAGCTTAAGTACTTCAGTCCTTAAAGTTCAGGATGAATGTAGGCCGGAGGAAGACTCCATTTTTTTGTTGAAGAACAGACCTAAAATGCTGACGGTCCAACCAAATACTTTTCATTCCTTTATTTGTTGCTGTGGCTGTCTGTGAATGTCTCTCTTCCTTTCTATTAATGAATACAGATGTGAAACTGCCTGTACCCTGGCTTTGTTCAATAAATGTGCAGGCACAGACGTTTAAATCAAATATTGATAAATACAGCCTTTAATATGTAAATTTTCCTTGTGACAAAACTATATCTGCCTGTTTTTTTTCATGGAGAGGCATTTCTGCCATGATGATACTTTTTTTGTTTGCCATTGTATTCTGTCTGTAGTGGCACATGCATTGATTTTTGAGAGTCCGAGGGGTAAGAACATTTCCTGAAATATATTTGAGGAGAGGAATAAAAAAGGTAGAAGGAATTCTTTGGACATAATAATGCTCCTTCTCTTTGGATAGCAACTTCTTCCTCATCCAAATGTCTTTTCAACAATCAGGGACTTGATGTGCAAGGTGCACTACCGAAGTCCTAAATGGTCCCAGATAACATCTGTGGGAATGCCAGACAGGAAAGTGTTAATAGGTGCACCTATGTGTGTACACAGACAAAAAAAAGTGAGTACTAATAACACCTAGCTTTCAAAATTTGTAACACTGAAATTAGTAAACTAAGGCCTTGCTAATATATTTGACAGGAGCTTAATGGGGTTATAAAGGACCTTAAGGTGAGTCGCAGTAGGGGAGAGCCTAGCCAAAGGTTGTGAGCAGTCATTTCTCTCTCAGGATAGTTTGTGATCAATTGTCACACTTGCTGTTAATGCCAAGATCTTCAGGACCTGTGATTTCAAGGGATTTTCTTCTCCCACCCACCCTTTTTTTTTGGCAGTAAGTTGTTCATCAGAAAAATTCTACTGGAAAAGGAGGAAGGAGTCAGCTTTGATATTTTCACATTAGAAAGTTGCAACCAAGTATGGCTTTAAAGGAGACAACACTGTTGTATGGGTGTTCGAGGAGCACACGGTGAACTAATTGCATGGCTGTGCATGCCTTTCTCCCCTTCTGACTGCTCCAAACATATTTTATTTAGGCCTTTTCAGAAAAATCAGGTATAAAATGCATCTTACTGTAGAGAAGTGTGCTAGTAAAAGCATGTAATTTTTTTCACAAGTTCATAAACACTTTTTGTTATCTTGAAGTACAAGACATTTGCCTTCCCCTTTCCCACTTTTGTTGGGATTTTTTTTGCTCTGGAAGCTGGTTGTAATGAATTATCAGGTCTGTAACTTGCTTCCAGATTATTTGATGCCTTTTGCTACATAGGAATGACTTGTCCATCTAGTCTTGTTTACTGGACAATCAATTGAGTTTGCAGCTCTTGTGGTACATCAGTCTGAAGATTTTATGCACAGAAAGAGAACAAGGAGCAAGGCATTTTTTTAAAATTATGGTATAGTCTCAGCATACTTTACCTGGGGGCAAAAGGAGTAGAAGTAGCTCCTGCATGCTCCAGCACCTCCCACCCCGTGACTTGCTGCCTGCTCTGCTGTACAGGTACTGCCATCTGTGAAGTTGCCCTCTAAAAAGGAAGATGCGCATCCCCAGGAACCACGACCGATGGCTTTCTGTCAGGGCTTTCAGGACCAGCCCTGCCACCGTAGACGTATAGCATTTGTTATGCTGCTAGGGAGAGTTTTAAGAGGAATTGAGGTAGAGATGTAAAACTGTAGGGTATGAGTGGTTACTCAGTGTCATAAAATGCAAACTTAAGCTATTCAGTCTGTTAAAATACTTTGGTTTCCTCATCTGACCTCAGAACTTTCTATGGAGAATACTTGCATGTCACTTATGGCTTTTTTAGTATCTCCAGAAATGTCAGAAATTCTATTAGTTTTTCCAGGGACACATATGCAGAAATAGATGGCATTATTTCAGTGGTTTATAGAAAGGTTACTGGATTAAACTACCTTTTTGTCTAGACAGACTCCAGCAGTTGCACTGTGGTACAAAACTAAAATTGGAAATGTATTAAAAATCAACATTTTATTTAATGCTGTAAATTGTACTTCAAAACAATTTAGATGACATTGCCATTATGTACACAAATGCAAGGAGCAATGTCAGTAAGTTGGAAGCTCTGTGGGTTGTATTTTATGCTTTGTACTGCAGTAAAGGAATGTATCAAAGAAACCTCTCAAATATACACATATGTTGTAAAAAGCAACACTATAAAACATCAGGATTTGAAATGCTTGCAGTAAGTGCTCTGTGGGATTATGCTGCCTTCATAAAAAGGTTGTCAGCACAAAGAGACTAATTTCAGCCTTAAATTAACCAGCTCAGGGGAGCATGTTTTGGTACCAAGTGGCAGGGCTTGCGAATCACTCCTGGAGCATTTGCCCTGTGGATGGAGGAAGAACATGGTCCATAAAGTTCACAATGGGTCTGAAAAGCAGAAATGTGTGTTGGAATCCTATTGCACTCCTTGGCTAAACTCAGCAGCAGGGAGCCTGCGGTTCATCAGTTCTGCCTTCATTTAGAAAAAAAGAAGAGGGAAAAGCACACAGAAAAAAACCAACCCGCAGATGAGGGAAGTTCCCCTCATCCTGAGCCCTTTTTTCTGCTATTTTCTCACAGGTTTTATTGTTGTCCTGGGCAGAGTCTTAAGCTTTGAATTTTACATAAATGTTTTCTAAAGAGCGGTGCCCAGATAGGACAGGACGGGGAGTGCTTTTCAGTCCTCAGGTTCAATGTATTCCAGATGCCAGAACCTGCACCCAGCACTCTGCAGGCTCCCAGTACCACCGGGTGGGAATGGCATCTCCTCCCTTCCTCCTCCTCCCCACCCTGCGCTTGGTTAAGCTATTCCCGAGTCCCTCAGGTCCTTCCCTCGGAAAGCACAGCTCTTGTGAAGACCTGTCACCCCCACCAGCCCTTCCCAAAGTGCACCGTAATAACGAGAAATGTGAAACTTCCTCCCATAATACATCCGAGCTTTTCCCTAATTCCCTTAAAAAGTTAGATCACTCTTGCATGTAGGGAATTGGAGAACAGGCTTTGATCAGTGTTATTTTGTTTCAAAAAAAATAAGAAGAGACTCTCCTGGAAAGCTGTTCGCATTCTATCCTTGTCCTGGGAAATAAACACCTACCTTTACTGTGTTGTTTTAACGCTGCTTTTAACAACTTTTGCACACGCAAATACATATTAAGCAATACGGTGCCTGTTAACTAGGTGTTCATGAGCTGTGATAGATTACTTTTAATGGCTGGCATTTACCTACTCCATCAAACCTTCGATAAGCTGCTGCTACGGGAGAGAGCGAGCTGAACTTTGTGGGCACGGAAAGCCCAGCACCCGGCCCAAGGAGTTAGAGATCTCGGCCAAATTATTAAGAGCGCTGGACTCTCTGCCTCTCGTGCTTTCCGCCTCTATCTGGCTGGCCTATTGCCATTTTCATGCCAGTCTCCATGGTAACTTCTTTCGGGGATAAAAGAACAGAAATGTGAGTTAGCTGCCTGCCCACAGGAAAGCTGCCACGGTCCCGGTGCCAGAGCCCTGGCGAGACACGGCCTCGGCACGCGCATTCCGGCAGGGTTAGGCAGGTTACAACAGCTGCTTCCAGTTAAAGGTGAAATCTCTCCTTCCCTGTTAGCCTTGCCAGGGAACGTCTTCTCAGCCCGTCTCTCTCATGTTTGGAAACGTCCCCCCATGTAATTCTTCCGCGGATTAACGCTTCCCCTCCTGTTTGCAGGTTTGCGTGATTCATTTTACATTTTAAATGGCTTTGTCAATAAAAGCTTCAGTTTTCAAATGAAACATTATCTGGTAACTGGGGAAATGTTACAGGAAAATGTTTACTAACAGTTGTTAGTAAATTAATGAGTTTGCTGTGCCACAATGTACATAGGAAATGGTGATATAAAAAATGATTTAGAGAGCCAGGCAGTTTATTAGGAATAAACCACCTGAGTTCTGTCCTTCCCTTGGCTGTTCGAGTTGTTGTGTGACCTTGTACAAAGTCACTGTCAAGTCCTGTGCCTCTCTTTCCCTAAATGTGAAAAAAGCAAACGGTTGTCTACACTCTTAAATGATTCTGAAGATTGCGGGTGAACTGCTGTCTAAGTGGGGGCCATGGTGGCACCACTTTGGGTCCTCAGAAATGGATGTTCATTTTTTTTAGTGCTACATTAGGAAGTGACCTGTGATTGAGTCTCTCATACTCGGTAGTAGTGGGAAGCAGTAGAAGTAGATGCTCTAGGTGTTTAAAATACATTTTTTTCTACAAAGTCTTGTAGATTTCTTGCAAGTGTATTGTTTGCATTACCCTTTCTTCACAAGAAGCATCAGTAAAAATCACAACTGTGTTGTTCCAAGCTCCCTACTCAAAACTCGAGAGAGACTTCTGTGAACGACTCAGTCTAATCAGATGAGACAGAGGCATGTTAGGAAATGTTATTATCCCCCTCTGGAATGGCCTGTATGTCACATGTGAAATGTGATAGACCTGGAAGGTGAGCACCGGAGTCCTAATACCCTTCAGCTGAAAAATAATCCCTTCTTTGGGGGTTGTTGGGAGTTGGGGGGCTACTGGGGACAACAAAGGTTGTCATCTTGTTTTATGTCATTTGAAATCTGTGTCTTTAAAGTGTCTGTTTTACTCTTTGCATTTAGGGCTGGAATTCTTCTCAAACAGCTGCCCCTACTTTGTCCCCCAACATGAAATGAAGTTACACAGATCCTCCAGCAAAGTCAATGAATTAAGTAGCTGGTTTGAAAATGTTATTGTCTTGAGAGCCTTTTGTTGTCATATATGACATCAAAGTGAAGGGATCTGGGCACCTTTTGTCCTACTTTCTTGAAGTGTCATATGGAAAAGAAGGCAGCGCTTCAAGTTTGCACGTCCTTGGCCAGGTACTGGAGCCCTTGCACAGCCTGGATGTGCAGCCTCGGCAGGTCCTGTGTCTGTATTGGACAAAAGAGTATATAACAGGTTATAATAATTCCACTTCTCATCCCCAGTGCCCTCCATAGCAGCTGTTATTGAAACGAGGAAAAGAGGCAGTGAAGTGGTGCTTCACAGTCCCTCTTGTATGACTTCTTTCCCACAAGGTAGGAAGCAAGGCATTTGAAGTGACCCTGACAAATGGGAGCGTGCACAAACTCCTGTAGAGAACTTAAGAAGCCTTTCTGCCAGCTGCCAGCCTCTTTTTTCTTGGGATGCCTTCTGCTAAATCTCATCAGAACTGGAAAGTATTTCCAATAGGGGTGGTATAATAAATCTGGTGGTTTAGCAGACGCTGGCCTTAAACACTCTTCACCCTTGTGCTGAGTGGTGGGCTTTTATTTAAAATGTTGGTGAGGCATATGGTATTATTTCATCTCAGTGAAATAACACACAGCATCATTAATTGTGGGTTGTTGATGAGATTTTTGTGGAAGCAGTGGAGAGCTACATTCTGCTGTATGGAAAAATGTAATGTATAAATAGAAAACAGAGCAAGTGGAGGCTTTCATTTTGCTGCTCATGCAAACAGGTGAAAACAGATTTTGAATGCAAATATGTATAAAAATAAGGTGTTCTGAATGAATAATTTAGCTTCCTGTGGGAGTGTATGAAATTGATCATTTGCTCAGCATCCCCAGTTTGGAAATAGAAGCTGTGTGTTGTATCAGCCCGACAACAACATTGCATGCTCCTCTACATGGGTGTCAAGAGGCAATTGTTGGTCAGAGATCATTAATATTCAAATGTGCAGACCAAAATATAGCATTTGCTTTTTGAATTGGCTTCTTCATGGTAACTCTGGCCAGATGCTCAGGGTGAACCATGCAGAAGGGAGTCATGGCAAGGGGAATGTCTCCATTCTCTGTGTTGCCCATTAGGGAAGACAGGTTCATTCGATGGCAAAAAGCCAGATCCACTCCCAAAGCTGCTGCTCCTACAGAAGGGACATCTCCCAGCCGTCACTCTGGTCCCCTGCTGTGATAGCTTAATTTTTCTTCTAAGAGAGCTCTTCCCCTTGAGCTGTACCCTGGAAATGCAGTGTGGCTCTGTTCTGGCAGGTCCCTACAGAGCCCAGGCAGATGAATAACATCTCTGGGCTTGGCCTTTCATGGCTTAGTTCTCACTGTAGCGTGTCCAGACCACCAGACCGCTGAGTCTTGAAGAGATTTGCTAGTTACTGACAGAAAAGTACTGATGTCACTGGGGTAAACACAGCTGTCTCCCCGTGCTCCTACCCAAGAAAAGGTAGGAGTCCCTTTCTTGCAGATTTCCAAAATGGGGTGATTATTTGTTAATTTAAAAATATAAACAAAACCAATACTGCTATCAACAGCAGTGATAAGCAAATAAATCAAAAACCCTGCAAAAGCTAAAAATCGTGCTATTGTCCTTCACATTAAAGACAGTTGGCCTCTTACAAACACAGAGCAGGCGTTTTACTGTTCATTTGCTTGTTTCATACAGAAATACACAGACGTTTTTTACATCTGTGCTGAAAGTAATAAAGCCCACTGTTTCTCAGGATCTTTGCTTTTAATCAGGTGTACATGTTAGGTAGACAAATTTGTTGATGAGCTAATTGTTTCAGGCAGTATTAAGGTTCATATCTGAGCATTTTGTACCTCCCTCCTGTGCATCCTCCTTTTGCTGGAGAGAAGTGTTCTGGCTCCGTCATGTTCTGCTTTTCCAAGTGTCCCTCCTTGGAGGTACACTCTTGTTTTGCCTTGCCCCTAATTAATGGCACTGTTTGCAAAATAAAAGGACTCTGAGTTCACCTTAGCAGTTATTTACTGTCACCCAGTTGCTTTACTTCATTGTCTCTTGCCAAGTAATGTCTATGGGTGTGATCGTGTGGAAAAACCTACTTGTCACCTTTTTAAGGTTGGTGTGTGAATCCCTGTGCATAATGGTCACTTGTCCTTGTTCTACAGCTTATAAATATGCCACTGGACACAGGAGAAAAATGGGTACACCCTGTTGGGATGTCATCCCTGAGAGAAGAGCCAGTTGGGGACTGCTGCTGAAACTTTCTGCTGAACACTGCTAATCCAACTTCCATTTCTGCTTCCCTGCTGCTGATACTTCTGCCACTATGGGAGATGTTCCTACTCTCTGCTTCTTTATACTTCAGGGCCTGCCTTACTGTCTTGGGACCACTCAAGGATACTCAGCAGCTCCCCTGGAGGCAAATAAGTAAATAGGGAAGAAAACTGACTCCCTTTCATGACATTGAACTGTCTGGTTAAAATAGCAGCACGTGACACCATTGTCCTCCATCATCTCCAGAGTGATTGAGGGATCTGCTGAGAAGATACTGGTGTAGAGCAGGACCTCCATTAACTTGTTTGGCTACTGTGAGAGATGAGGAGGTTCAACAAAGGTCTCCAAAGACCTAAGATGCAAACAGTAACACCACTGCATCCTGTATGTAAGTGGCCAAAGGTTGCCTGGTTTGTGTTTGTTTTCATGCCAACTGCATAACCTAAACAGAAAGGCACTGGGAAGCACTGCAGTCTGAGCTTAGATTTAGGGCCTTGGAGGTTGAGGATTAGGTCCTGGCTCTGCCTCAAGGTCACACAGGTCCATAACAAATTGCTCAAACTTGCTCTGCCCCCATTTCCCCACTGTAAAATGAGGATGGTTGGTTATTATATAGCCCATGCTGATGAGATCTTCTAAAACTACAAAGGATTTTTGCTGAAGGTAAATATTTCCATTTGTATTCACAATATGGATTTTCTTAAGGCATGTTCAGTACTTACTTAATCTTTTGAAAATAATTTCAAATAGATAGGAGCTCTACATGAAAAAGGATTTGCACACAACTCTCAAATGAAATCTCTATTGCAAATGATAGAATATAGGATTTTAGAAATTAGAGGTAGTGGATATTTTATGCCTGATTCAGTACAATACTCTGACAGTGAGGAATATTTGTCTGAAAAACAAGTTTGCAAGGGATGATGTGTTTTGCCTAGACTGTGGTCATTCGGTTTGCCAGCATTGTTTAATTCTTCTGCACAATCTCAATTTTGATTTTAACCCAGGTGCCTTTTGTTGAGAGGAGTCTGCATGGCACTATTTACATCCAACAGAACCTGAATAGTTTTGTAAGATTTCATAATGGCATTTGACAAATGTGGCACTAAAATTCAAATCTGTTTGTCTGGTGAGTTCCCTTCATCATATTTTGGAGGCAGGGGGAAGAAGATCTGTCGAATATGACAGTGATTGCTATGATTTCTTCCTCAGTGATACAGCTGCCTGGAGTTCTCAGTTATTTTCCTTTTAATTTTAGGGTGGTTTTCTTCCCTTTTTCAGATTATTCTCTGCATTGTTTTATAAAGAAATTACTTTAGACTTGAAAATGTTTGTTTCATAAATATAACCTGATTAATTGTCATTTGCTTTACTTTGTTCCTTTGGCATATCCTCATGAGTTTATAACCTGAGTGATCTTTGATGCATGCTCAAAACTCATTCGCTCCAGTTGGCTTAAATCTAAGTAGGTGCTTTGAAGGCTTTGCTGCAGCAAGATCTCAGTCACCAATGGCTTGAGAGATTCGTTTAGCTAAGTTCTTTAAATACCATAAAATGCAAGTCAGAAAGCCTATCCGTAATCTGTGGTTTGGCTAGGAGAAGGTTTTTGCTTTCAGTTTGAGGGGATTTTTTTTATTTTCCTTTCTCCTCTTTACTTCTTTGAAAATGTTTGGTATTTCTAAATGGAGCACAGTCCTAAAAATTCCACTGTCCTTGAAAGGAATTTTCTGAATTCCCTTGTGTTTCCATAGCAGAGACGCCCCCTTTATTGCCAGTTAGGTGGCACTTCAAAGCTCTGGTTTGTGAAATTGCTGGTTGGAAGTCACACAAGAATTTTTGTTTTAAGTTAATGGGAATCAGAATCAGATTTGGTTTTTGTCAGATTTTAAAATTAAAAACCCCCACACCAGCTAGACCGCAAGCACTTGTTTCATGCCAGCCTGTTTTATGATGATGTTTCATCTTTTAGGAGTGGAGATATGATCTGCCACCCTATAAGCAGCTACGCAGTAAAATCCAACAAACCATTATTTTGTCTCTTCAATGGTCTGCTCTTACTTACATCCCTGCTCCCAGCACTAACTTCAATAGGAGTTTTAATGGGCCAAAAGATTCGTGATTTGACTCACTGACTTTTAGTAATATTGTTTGAAAAAGATGTATTGAATTCTTTCACAGCTAGGATTGTCCTGTACTTTTTATGATGAAGAATAAACTTTTTTGAACTATCTGCGTAAAATTCGTCTTGTGGTAGTTTTACTCATCTTAAGCAGATCTACCTTCCCCCAACAGAAACCATGCATTTGAATGGTTTTGTGGTCAACGGCATTAGAAAAACAGGTTGTCTTGGAAAAATACATTTGCCAGTGTTACACATTGGAAAGTGATTTTTCCATTCTACCACTCATATTCCAGTACTGATGAAAATTACAGCTATTAAGTTAGCCTGCTTTGTCTCAGCCCAACTAGCGTTTTACTGCTAGTTTGTCCGTGGATCAGGAAGAATACTTCTGCTCATCCTTTTTTCAAGGAAAACTACAAGTAGAATCTATTAACATTTTGCTGTAAGAAGAAGCAAGGATGCTCTTCCTTTAAAAGTGATCTTTGCATGTTGCTATGCAGTCAACCATAATTTCCTCAAAAATGAATGCATTTTGGAAGCCAAATATGGGTTTCCTTCTACCTCCTTGCATTGTCTGGAGAAATCACCGTTCTTGTGAGTGGGATAGTGAAACCACTGCAGCCAGGAAACTGATTCAGTCTTTATTTGGGGGGGAGGATGTTAAGAAATGCTAGATTTCCCAGGTTTGCATAATGTAACCAAGACAAAGCATGTGAAAGCAAAAGAACTGTAAGAATGTTAATATGGCTCCAATTGCTGAAACATATGGAGCCAATCATTGGCACTGCCTCAACACAACTGGGAATGGAAATTAGCATTTTTCTCTGAAAAATATGGGATATTTTTTCCTACAGTTTGTCTAATTTTTGTGGCATTTTTCTTGTATAAAAGCAGAGCAAGGCAAGGTATTTTGTCTTCAATATTGATTTCTGGTCTTGTTTTTAATGCCTTAAAAATAGGAGAATTATGTGCAAAGGAAGAAAAATATGAAGAGGACTTCGTATGCAGCTGAGCATGTTCTCTAGCTTGTCATGTTCTTGCTCTGTCCTACCATGGTGCACACGAAGGGAGGAACTGCTAATAGTTTTGCAAAAACACCCATGCTGATATCTGTAAGGTGGTACCCTGACAAACTGCAAATTTAAATTATATTTGGGTTGTGATGTGTCTTCTTTGATCTTTAACACAGATCTGTATTTCAGTTCAGTGAGGTGATGAGTCACTTTTTAAAATAAGACCTTTTAAAAATAAGATTTAAAAGCTTTAAAAATCTTAGATTTTGATCTTAAGAATCCTTTATTTTTAACAAAAATGATATGGTAACTTCAAAATAACTGTGCTCCAAAGAAGCGATTGCTTAATTTGTGCTCTGAGGTGAACTTTCCTCATTCTACCTTCTTCATTCCTTCTCTTCTGATATTAGAATTGTTTCAAATGGAGAGAGGAGGGCTTTTTTCCCCTGTGGCATCCATAATTTTTCAAGGAGACCTTTTACTGTTTTCTTTTCCCTTCGTAAAGAACTTTTTTCTAAAAATTTATTTTGTTATTATTGCTATTATTATAGTTGTTATTATTATTATTAATTATTCCCTAATGGATCAGACAAGTACGTATTTAAGTTTACGCAAAGGGACATAAACATGCATAGAGCTGTTTGCTCGAATATCACATGTGTAAGCAGCAGTTTAAGGACTTTTTTTTTTTGTAAATGCAGTTAGTATTTCTCAAACACTTTGCCTTCAGTTGGCAAGCTCCCTCTGTTTCTAATAAAGCAGGTCATCCCTGTCATGGCTGACAACAGCACTGGAAATAGTACTTAAACTACTTTGTGTAAAACGATGAAAGAGAATTCATATATGGTATATTTTCTTTCGTTTGTTGTGTTTGTTTTGCCATTGTGTCAGAGGGGAAAAGTAAGGCAAGGAAAGAGGATGACTTCATTTTTTATTAATTTGGATTCAATTTATTTTAAAAATCTGTTTAAATAAAGGCTGCACATTCCTTCTTGTTATTTAAAATTATCAACTCAAAATGCAATGCTTTTGGTAAGCAGCAGACATAATTGAGTGCTCACCTTATACACAGCTCCTCTACACACAGCAACTCAGTGGGCAGCTTCTTTTATAAACTCTGCAGTATCTTAGTTGGTTTGACTGGAACATTTCCAGGTTTGAAGCAGCTCAGAAGAAAATTGCCACTGGGTTCAGTTACATGGAGTGTAGGAACTGGTCGGATTTTCTTATTTATTTACTTTCCCTATGTGGAAAGAGCCAGTTTTGTCAAAACTGAAGCGTTTATAGGAACATAACCTTTTTTGATGAAATTTTGCTGGGAAAGAGCCAGGCAGAATTTCTCATGGAAATACAGTGGTATTGCGTGTATAACCTTGAATATGTATTGAATATGAAAAGCAGTAGTCGAGAGCAGTCCTGCTGTGCTGCTTACTTGCCCTGTTCCTGGCAATACATGGCTTAACAGCTCTGAGATCAAGGTTGCAACCAGGCTGTTAGCCTTCACAGTGACCACTGGATCTGTCCTCCATGATCCATCTTGAAGGGGTTTATACTTCTGGCTGCCAATGCGTCTGGTGGCTGTGAGCTGCACAGCTTAACAGGGCATCTCCTGGAAAAGCTTTCTTCCGTTGGCTTTAAGTCCGACTTGCCGCTTCGCCACATCACTCGCGTTTTCTTTAATAGACCCTTATTGCCCCGTTCTCCAGGTGTTGTCTCTTTCCCAAGGTGGAAGCTGTTTCACACCTCTGATTGCTTTTGTTGCCTCCTCTTGTAACTTCTCTAGTTCACATATGTGGTTATGATGAGATGAGGTGCCCAGACAGCCAAGTGCTATTTCAGATGCAGTTGAGCAGAGCGTAACAGGGCCCTCCCCGTTTGCTTAATATCCTTTCTTAAACAATTTGTAAAGTTCTGTCACTCTGGAGGCCATCTGTCTTTCCAGCCCAGGGCTCAGCCCCTCCACCCTGGGGACCCCCTACACCACTGAGTTCTGGAAGGATGGTCCCAAGGCACCGCTCTTTGCCAGTGACAGAATTCTGGTTTAGCATGAAATAGCCACCCACTTTTCTACAGTGGAGCTCGTTAAAAAGTGTCAATTTACAATCTCACATTCCTCGCTTTTCTATGTATCCCTTACTTATCCCTTACTTACTTTTCTATGTATCCCTTAACCTCGATGATAATCTGAGCCCTTCTGAAGAGTGAAGTGTTGCCGATACTGATTTGTTTATTTCTCTCCCCAAACCAGACACTTCTCAACAGCACCTGGCTTCGAATGACATATAAGAAGGGAAACAATTCCTGTTTAATGCCACATAAAAATGTCAGATTTTGAATAGAAAAATAGGATTTTGGTTTGGTTTTGGATTTTTTTCCCCATTTTGTTTTGTTTGAACATGGATGATCCTGACTACTGAGGTATCAGGGGAGTGGCTGTGTCCTGCCTCCACTTCAACACTCTTCCTCTTACCAACAAAATATCAGATTTTTCCTGTGGGGGGATAACAGCTCCACTTAGGCAAATAATTGTAACAGTCAGAGTGAAAATGATAGAGTCAAATTTGTTGGGTTCTTAAGCATGTCTCTGCATTTTATAGCACATTATCATGAATTAAAGCAATGTTTTTGTTACCCGAAGAGTCCCCTCATGGTTCTATGAGGTTTACGTTTGACTAATTACCATTTCAGACTATTTTTCTGCCTTTAATGAAACTTTTTCCTCCAATCTAGTTCTATTGTTGCCGTTGGTCTCTTGACAAAGTACAATGCCAAAGAAGTGTTTTCATTTTATAAAATGATTAGTAAATGTGAAAATTTTCTTTCTCCCCCAAATTGGCAATAAGTATAGGCAATTTTAATGAAGGAAACCCCAGAAATTAATTTGAAAATACAACCCTTTAATATCAGGAGGTTGTTCCACAAATAATGGCAGGGAAATAAGTAGAGGTAACAAAAATGAAGAAAACCAACCTCTAAATTACTGTTTAAATTCAAATTCTTAGCTTGAGTAACTCAAAACTGCTATGCTGAAGTGATATGATCTATTTTCACTTAGAGCTATTATATCTAAATCAGCAGAAATATGCTATTTGCACAAGCTGGCTACTGGGGTATTATGGATATTGTCCTAAGAAAAAAACATCTACCTTTTTCATTCAACAGTGGGCTTAAATACTTGAAAACTAAAATTAACCAAATAGTTGATGTTATAGTTGCCCAATTTATTCCTGCTTGCAGTGAATAATGACAAATCGGAGAAAGACTGGCAAAATGTGGATCCAGACTTCTCCTAAATTCCAGTGTTTTGGCTCCAGAGCTCTGGGTTGGAATGTTGAGTAGTTTTCTTTCTGTTGAAAGCGTGTTGAAGCTATTTCCTGCAAAAGGAGGAGAAGGATGATGGAACCCTCAGAAGTTCTCTTGCAAGTGGCATCTGACCTTCACGTGGGAACTTCAGTGGGTTGGTTGTCAGTTCAAATGAAGAGAAGCCTTCCAATCTGCTGTAAATAAACAACAAAGCATCAAAGGACTTGAGCTACAGCAATACTAGCTGCATGCCCTATACTTCTTGTATTGATTACATCGTTCTCTAAACCTGCAGACATTTGACACCTCAATCAGCTTTCCCAAGTTGTACATCAATTTTTTTGTGTCATAACAACTCGACTTCCAGCATAGATACAGTGAAAATATAGAAAGATGCTTCAGCAAAAATACTAGGAAGGCTTTACAATTTACTTTTGGGGCAAGGGTCACTAACTCCTTTGATATTTTCTTTTCCTCTTTCTGCATGGTTCATTAAATTCCCAGAAAGGACGTTGTATGCTGTGCACATAAATGAAATAGCGATAACAAGGTCCCATCACTTACATCTAATAACTAGTTTAAAAAAAAAAACAAGCCCCGAACCCCTCCACTATTGAATGGGGCTGTTACCATACAAGTAGTGTCACAAGTACTAAGTCTTTGTAAGTAAAACCTGTAAGAATATATTGCACTACTGAGTTGCAAAGACCTTTGTTAGGTCATCAGTGCATTTACTATTAATTAATTTAATAATAATTGATGGGTAATGCAGGTCACATTTTTAGGTATTGATATATCTAGTGTTTAGTCTCATCATTGTGTTCATGGTAAAAAGTAAGCTGCAAGCAAGCAGTTTTTCTGCTCTTAAGGGACAGTTACTGCAGTGGGTAAGAAGAGGTGTTGAGGAGTAGGCTCGTGAATTCAGCATCTGTGACTCATTTTTTTTACCAAGACTGCTAGTTACTCTACAGTTTATAGGACAGAAATTATAAACCATATTGCTACACATTGCAATAATTTCTGGTTTTAGTTTGCAACCTGCTTTTTTTCCCCGTTTTTCAGAATTTTTCATGTTTTTTACTCCAAGGACTCTCGCAATAATGTTATTGTTACTATTATTAAAAATATTGAAAAGATAAATATCATTAGAAATACTTAATAAAGAAGTGATTTTTTTCTTTATCAAGGATTCCTGCAGAAATCCATTTTTAGGAAGAAGGCTGGTTTGTAAATAATTTTTTTCATGAAAATTTGTCACATTGATGTCATCAATGGTATACAGTTGTTTTTACACCAACTCTCAGTTAAAATGTTATGCTTTTTCAGAATCATATTGCATTTGCCTAAACTGAGCCTTTGCTGTCTCTCCTCTCCTTGCTTCTCAGGCCTTGAAGGAAGTAGGACTAACCCAGGAAGATTAGCCAGGTCACTAAATCTCAAGTTGGGAAGGATCAGAGGCAGTGCAGTCTGTGTTTATTCCTTCCCTTCAGGATTACAGATGCTCCATTTGCAGCTAGAGTTCATAGGACAGGGAAACTGATAAAGATGGGAAAGACGGAACAATTGAGCATTTTTTGCTGCAGTAACATAATCCCTAGTCAAATACTTAATAATATCAATGTGCTTTAAAACCAACCTGTTCTCTTACTGCCCAATGAGGTCCTTATGTAATATTATCATATTGCGCTCCAGCCCCTCGCTGCCTAGAAATCGCTGGATGAGTCAGTGCAAGCATCAGGAAAAGTCATCGAGTGTTGTTCTCCTCTCTAGTTGTATGTAGTGATCTCTAACATATGACCTTGGAATTTGTCTGAGTGTAAATAAATGAAACTGGACTAATAATGCCCGTAATGCAAGTCCATTTTAGTTCAATTTTCTGCAGTAAAAAAAGACTTTGAGGTCTGCTGCCTTGAAAAATGGTTCAAGGTGAAGTAGATTATGTAATGAAAATGCTTGACTCAAGGAAATAGCAAGAAAGGGAGGAACTATCTAATTTAGAAGTGAAAACATTTTTTCATGTATCCCATTCCTGCAGTTCAAACTTAGTTTCATTCTGTTCCTCTTGCTGTTTCTTCCAACTAAATTTCTTCTTTCACCTTTTAATTAAAAAAAGATAATTCTCTCCCTTATACTGATTGTGTTTTCTTTATTTGATAACTGATAGGTAAAACATGAGATGAGTTCAGGTGGACAGTAGATAAATAGGTGTGTGTAAGAGGGTTGAAGCAGTTTTACTAATAAATATTTATTTTTATTCGTATTGCATTCAGGATAAAGGAAAAGGAGAACTAAAGAATTCTGCATTTGGTGTTTGCCAAGAAAGAAAAAGTGTGTTCTAAGGCATTGCTTGCTATTAATGAGTGCTTAGTTTTGTCTGTCTCCTTGCATATTCATAATATTTATTAAGACAGTAACCTTTTCCTCATTGTCCCTCCCACTCCAAATAGTATTTTGGCCAGATGGTTAGTGTCGGTGTCAATCTGGTAGCTTTAGAAATCAGAGCAGTTATCTGCTCGTTTGTTTGTTGTGATATTTATATATGAATCCCCTAGTTCACACAGATCTTATTTAGGTAATGATAAATGAGTCTGGTTTTCAGCTGTCTCACTGGCTGCATAGTTCTCTTCAGTGGTGTCAGTAGGTTTGAGGTAAGGTCACTGCGCACGGCGGATGTCTTCTGCACCCTGACGTGACCCCACGGCAGGGAGTTGCTCTCACAAGTAACTTCCCTCGAGTATGTTTCACTTAATGACTGTCTGCTTGGAATCTAATGAAATGTAGAATTGATAGCCAGAATTGATCTGTATAATGCTGGTTCCATAATCCAAACATGAGCTGATTAATTAGCACTTTTTGAAGTGGATTGAATGAATTGGATAAGATCTCTGAAATGTTTGCCTTTGGAGTCAAAAGAGGCACCTGCCTCACTCCCATGAAATTTTTTGCAGAGCAGTTTTCAGATTTGAATTTCAGGTGATCTAGAACTTGCAATGATCACTTGCAAGCATCTGTACCTGGAAGAGATGGGCACAGAGATATGAACTTATGTGGTTTTCTCCATTAAATGTTTCTATTTCCTATTTCTTCCTGAATCATGGAGCTTCTTGCTCAGTAGTCATACCTGGCAGGTTGTTTCTGACAGACCCAGAGGTAGCCATTGAAGACTGGAAGTAGTAACATCCAAACGTGCAGCCCTAGGATTTGACAGAGCGAAGGCAGCAGAAGGATTCCAAGGCCAGAGGTTTTAGCCAGCCTGGTAAACCTTGATTCAGAGAAACCCCATTTCAGCAGTGTTAGCTGGGATACCAGGCTGCGATCACAAATAATCGAAGTACATGTTTTCTTTTGCTGCCTTGGCTACTAGTTACTTGTTAAGGTTAGTTTTCAGTCTCAGGACTTGAGCAAACAAACAAGATCTTCTTTCTCCTGTTATAACTGTGCATGACTTCTCTGTGGATCAAGCAGGTAAGAAGACCTGTGATTATATGCTGGAAAGGAGTCATACAGAGAAGGTGCTTTCAATTTTTATTCAGTCAGCCAGTCAGTGTTAATATAAGAGATTAAGCAGCAGGGATAGGCTAGTTATGTGGTTTAGGCTCTTGGATAGGAAATGCAGCACAAAAAATTGCCAAACCTGGCTTCTTATAAACGTGAACTCTCACTGGCCACATTTACATGAAAAATAGGTACAAGGGACTCTGGGGGTTTTTAAGGCAGTGAATAGAGGCTTGCACTTGCTTTTAAGAAAGATGGATGTTAATATGAAAGGGATTTTCTTTTCTTTATGTAAGCATGGATAGCGATGCTCTGAAACCCATGAGACTCAAAGATACTTATTGAAGAGAGCTGAATGTGTAGAATGAACAGACGAAGTGACCAAAGATGTGCTTGCTTTTTAATGCTTTTTTAGGGTAGGATCTCTAATCAAGAGCTGTTCCAATTGAGGAAGGTGTAGTAAGAATTGTGGACTTCCTTGACAGAGATTGTAAGATCAACTGAAATTGAATTTCTCCTGTGCCAAAAATAAAAGAAGTATAGAGGAATACTTATGGGCTATTTTCTCTACATTTAATATAAAATAAAGTTTATATTAATAATTTTTAAGTGAAGAATAATGTGTAGTGCTCACCAAATATTTGGAATTGCGTCTGCCTGTGGAATGAAGCCAGGTTAGCCCAAGCAATCTGGTGGCAGCGGTAAGAGTAGAGTCAGTTTGTCAAGACTTCTGCCAATATTTGATTATCTAGAATAATGTTAGTCTGTATGATTCACAGCCTTCTGATTTTTTTTTCTTTCTCAGAAGTATATATGTATTGTTTTTCAAAAGGAACTAGGCAATTTTCCCTATTTCAAGAACTAATGGAATGTATGAATTTTTCAAGACCCTGGTGGCCTTCAGAAGACAATCTTTTGCTAAAACTGCCCAATACAGGGCACGTGCCATTTGCATGTTACTAACTGCATTTTGACGCTTTCATTTTGAACTGTAACTTTTTCAGTAATCTATAGAATATCTAGAAAGTCTAAAACAAGTGGGTTTATTGTACTAGGAGCCAATAAGATGAGTCTTTTTTCATAGGACCTTAACATTTATGTGCTAATGTGTACAGTCACACATCTTACATATGTGAGATGCATCCAAAACAAATCTTCTGGCCGTACTTGAAGATGGTCTTGATCAGTTTTTTCCAGGGTCCTCAAAGCTAGTTTTCTTTCTGCTCAGTCCTCAGATTCTTTTTCTGCTTTGTACCTCCAGTACCCTCCATTAATCTGTTTGGGTCAGGAGGCTTTGCAGGTCTTTTCTGCTCAAAAAATTCACCTTTAGCAATCATTTCTGGTACTTCCTCCTTGTTTGTTCTCTGCAAATTAGCTGGTGGAGAAATGAGAGTCTTTTACAGTTGACCTCTTTAGTGTATTTGTTATTCTAATTAGTTGGAATCATTCAATGTTAATTGTTCTTGAGATTATCATACAAGTGCTTCCAAAAAGGGTGCATGATACATGAAATGGTCCATGTCAGCTAATAGTTGTTCAGTGCATGGTGGGAAACATTGGAACATTTCACAAAGACAGTCTTTAGCATGACTTCATTCTCTACATTGCCCAGGGCAAGCCTATGTCTATTCATTGGCTGTGGTGGGAACACAGTCTCACTAGATTAAACTCTGCTTTTGTAAATACCCCCTCAGCAGTACAGACCACTTTCATTAAATCAATCAGAATCAGTCAGTTGTTCATTGACAAGTTTCTTAAACATTTGCAAGTCAGCTTTCTCCTGTGTCTCTTAGGGGAGTACTTACGCTCCCATTTCAAGAGGAACCATTTAGCCATCTCCTGTGACATCATTGTGTGGTTTTGGCACCTTGCAGCAGTGCACGAAGCTCACTTGTTAGGAGGCTTTTTGGGGACGGAGTGGGAAATATCTCTAGTGAGGGCTTCAGAGTTGACGACATGAACCCACCCTTGCTGTTAGATATGTGGGCAGAATCCTGGTGCCTGAAAGCTGGAGTTTGGGAAAAATATCTGAAAATTC
This sequence comes from Elanus axillaris, assembly GCA_026212715.1. NCBI lineage: Eukaryota > Metazoa > Chordata > Aves > Accipitriformes > Accipitridae > Elanus > Elanus axillaris. The sequence goes on along the minus strand of JANZLQ010000078.1, from coordinate 984,118 downwards.
TGGCGCCTGGCCCAGCTATGGCACTTTTAATTGCTGCTTTTTCTAAATTTCTTTTTAATCAGCAGTTCTCTTATTAGAATCAGTTGGCAGCAGTTTTTCTCCTGCTCCCCTGCTACACGCTGCCCTGTGAAGAAACATGTGCCTCTTAGGGACTGCAGGAGCGGCTAACGGAGCAGTCAAGAAAATTCTTTATATTATTAAGAAATGGGATGATGGCTTTTTTGCCTGAAGGTAAAACTAAATTTGAGCAGCAGGGGGCATGGAGAGTGTTTGTGAGCATAACTGCAGGCTGAAAAGCTAATGTCTTCTCTCTTCTGCACCTTGTTCGGGAGGGCCACAGGGGAGTTTGAAAGTCAGCTTCAGGTGTGCTGGATTGCTCTTTTCTATATCTCCCAACTCTTGGGGGTCTGATTTTTCAATGAGAAGTGGGAAGTGCTAGGATGAAATGCCTATTTGCTCCCTTTTTGTGAGTCACAATGTCATGTGCTTTAAAAAAAGGGTTCCTGTAATTGTATCTGTAACCAGATGTTATTCAGATCCTCCAGCTTATTAGCCTAGAGCTCTGCACGCAGCTCAGCCTGTGGTCTTGGGGAAGGCCGGCACCCTTCGGAGGAGGACATGCACCTTCTCTTACCCTCCCTCTCTCCTCTCCAGCATCCTTTTGTACTCCTAATATTTTCGAATTGCTGTTGCCCCAAACAGAGGCTTGTAGAAAGTATTTTAGCCCAAGAGGCTTCTGGCAGATTATTTCCTCCTTTGTCCCCTGCAAAGGATGGGATCCCTAAATCTCTTGACTCATTTGGAGCCAGCCTTCCTGCTGCTGAGGGAGCGGTGTGAAGCTTTTCTGCCACCATCCCTTTCAGATACGTTGCTGAAAGTACCACTAGTCATGACGAAGAATTTCCCCTTCCTGCTGGCTCTTGCTCAATGCTCCTTCATTTGCCCTGGGTTATGCTTCTGGCTGGTGTCACTGGGGCCTTTGATTTGGAGATGTGCCTTCATTTCCTTGTGTCTGGAGGCAGTTTTGGAGATAACCCTGTTCTGCCCTGCCTCCGTTGCCTCAGCAAGGCACGTGGCACGGCCTGTAGTCTGTCAACCAGTTTGTCTGCATCCAGAGCCCCTTTGTTTCTACAAACACCTGAACCACATGTTGCAAAATGGAGGATCACTGGAAGGTCCTGGACGTTCCTCTGCTTCACTGTTGGACACTGATGTAGCTTCATCATCTGTAGGTTGCTGAAGATGTGAATCTCCAGCCCCAGGACAGTATTTTTTGTATTTGTTCTTGCTTCATTTCTCTAGCCAGTATCTGAGTTCATGAGTTTACTCTCTAGCTATAGGAAGTCAGCAAAGCACAGTTGTATTGTAGACCTGTAACATCTGTCACAAATACGCTGTGTGTCCCTTCAGACTTGCATCATGAACACAAGTGGAGAAATAACTTGGTGTTTTTCACAGAGGGCTAATACGCTGCAACCAGGTCTCTGAGGCACAGACACAGCTGATTTTTACCCATTTCTGCCTTTGTCCTTGGAAAATGTGGCACCTTCTGTCCTTGACAGCAGGCTGGAGGAAGCCTAGCTTGGGACTGTAAGCATTTTTCTTTAAATTCGATGCGATAAGCACAACAAAGTGCTCAAGTCAGTTTGGGGATTTTTTTTTAGATACAAATTGATCTGTTATATGCTTGAAATGCTGGTCTGCCAACTCCATGCACTACCCTGTAATGTCACACAGGCATGAACAGTGGTCTGGGGAGCTGGCAGAGATGTGACTCCTCACTCACCCTTTCTCCATTGGGCCCGGTCACCTGGGAGGAGAAACTCTATCGAAGCATCTGGCCAGTCTGGGGTTTTTTACCCAGAACATTCCTAGGGGTTATTACAAATATGTGCCAGCAATTTCAGAATGGCTGCAGTGGTAAAACCAATTTTTGTCTAAATAAGTCCTTCTCTGTGTAGTATTGTGTGTGAATGTTATTAGGTAAGCAGATACTTTAAAGTAAGTCGAGTTCAAATTTAGCAGTCTTCTCAGACATACCGTGTGCAATGTTCTGGTGAGGTGGAATGAGAAGATTGGGTATTTAAATTGCACAGCAACATCACAGCTGTTGACAGTACCAGGGAACCAATATTCCCAGTATGATAATGAATTCTGAGTTATTCCTTGTTGCTTTGAAGTGGTGAAACAAAACAGTAATCCAAGGCTTTTCTTCTTTCTTCTATATTTTATTTCAAGGAATAGGATCATTTCAGTTGCTATGGAATTTGCTTACTGTGAGTAGTATTGAATGCAGCTAATAATTACATCGTCTATCCATGTTGTACAAACCTTTTGACATGGTTTTACTACTGCCTCATAATGGTAAGATTTGCTACTTATTTGAGTGTGGGAACCACAGTTTCCTTCTATATGGCAGACTTCATTAAAATCTCAGGACTATCAGAACCATAATAAATTGAGGATGTATACAGGGAATTTCTACAATGATACATAACCCTACGTGTTATTAACTACCAATATAGCTTAATTAGTTACTTAACTAACTACTAATATAAATTTGGATCTCCAAACTGTGATTTGTCAGTGGTGGTCAGTTTGCACTGAGCCTCAGAGTTCAGCTATAGCGAGGTCTTTCAAAAAGGAGTGTGAAGATATAGCACATTATGGAAAGCCCTGAAGTTCCTTGCCTCTTCTGAGCTGACCAGAGGTCTCATGGCAGCCTCCAGTGAAGCACAGATTATTTATTATACAACCTTGCTGAGAAGTGGAATTCAGAATTTCACATCTGCTTACAGCATTGTATAGATGTACCACCATTTCAGTTAAAGTTTGGTATAATTTCATGGTGGTCAGTGATCAGTGGTGAAGACTGTCAGTGGACCATTGGCCAAAAGTTTGAGACTTAGTGAACTGAAAGCCATTGTGCAAAACACAGCCTTGTTCTGAATGAATGTCAGAAATGCAGACTGTGGTGAGTGAACAGAAGATGTTGCCTAGAAGCCAATTAATTATCATGTAACTCTTCAGAATTTTTTTTTTTTACATATTTATTCTATGAACATACACTTCAATTCCTGTCCACTGTTGAGAATAAAAAACTGCTTGAGGCAACTCTTGAGTGAAATTTTATTTCTCAGCTTTGGAATTTCTGTAGTCTGTATGTTAAATAAGAAATTCTATTTCATAAAGGTATATTGTACATAGGCAAATTATGTATGATTTCCTGTCTTGTGCTTGGCTTAATTTTTGTGTGTTATACCTGCAGATCTTCCTATTCAGGAAGAAAACTCTTTGAATTGAGAATTTCCAGTCTTTCAGAGGGGACCCAAGAGACTTACATAAAATTGGTGTCTTTGTTGATGACGTTGTTTTCCAGGATTTGCAGACAGAAGTCTGTTGTTTAACCCTACTCAATTTTAAACAAGTGCTTCCTGACAGATTTCTAGCAGGAACTGTTGGACCACTATATCACAACAGCTGTCAGATTCTCTGTAAAGCTAATTACCCCCACAAACTTGGTTGACCCTGAAAATTAAATTTGGATACACCTTTGAAATATAATTGACCACACTGTAGTTAACTTTTTCTCCGGTAAAATGTTATGGTTTTGCCAGGTGCAGGGTAGGGTAGGAAGCAATAAGGGGGGTAATGGGGAGAATGGAATTGATTATAAGTGGTATAAATTTCAGATGATGTAAAGCATGAGCTCTTTGCACAGGGAAACCAGTGATTAAAGACCTGGATAGTTCTACACAATTGACTTATACTCTAGAGTGGTGTTCTCCAAATTACAAAACCAATCAACCACCCTAATTGCCTTCATTCAAAACCAGTCACCAATCTGAATCTTTTACCAGCCAAATAAGACAGCATAAATCAGGCAGTATGAGTGTCGGGGAATGCACATTTGGGACCCAGCCAGATCTTATGTAAACCTAACAATAACGTATTAAATCCACGGCCAGGAAAGACTTGCAATTCTCATTTTGGTACAGCATCTCCTTTCAGCTTTCTGTGACGTGGTGAGCATAGGACTGAAATGTTCCAGGTCTGAATGTGGGCCCCAGCTACGATGGCGTGACTTTACAATGGCTATGGTGTAAGCGAGGGCTGAACAGGGCCTTTACTTTGTCGTGTCTGCTTTTATTAGGATTTTTCTATAAAAGGCTCTAATGGGATTTACTTTGCTCCCATTGAATCGAACTGTTACTGACATTAGTGAGAGCAAGTTCAGGCCCTAGTCAGCTTTTCACTGTTGTTGCAAAAGCATTTGTTGGTTTCTTTTAGTGGAGTGGAGCTAATTCATTTTCGTTTTCGGCATGCATTCTCTTCGTCTGCTTTTGTGTGCATGTTCTATTTTTTGGGGGAAAAAAATCATTTCCTTATTTTAAAATCTGACCCTTTTCCAGCATGCTTGTCACCCACTAGTATAAATGGGAAATGGAGTTGTATGGCAACTTCTGGATCTTGGACACATTGAATGACTAAGGAAACAATTAAAGATTGCACTGTGCCTGAAGAGTCTTTCCTTAGAAAGAGGACTGAACTGCTCTCTAGCTATCGGTAGGACTGAATGCCCATTCATTAAAAATTCTCCGATCCCAATTTGACTGTCAGTTTCGGAGCTGCAGTCACAGATTGGCAGTAAAAGATCTTGCTGGGCAAACAGCAGTAGTTAAAAGCAGATGGATTAACTAGATGCTTGAAGTAGAAGAATAGAGACTATGTCTGCCACTGATGAGGCCTTGTACGAAGTCTTGTAACAAAGTTTGACCATTATACAGATGAATCTAAAGTGAAGAGTCATGATTGAATTGTCTAATATGAAAAAAAGAGGGAATTTTTCAAGAATTTAGAGAACTTTGATTTCTTTCAAATGTGAATAAGAAGGCAGTATAGATGACTGACAAAATGACAGAATAAACCTGGAACGGAGGTATAGAACATTTCATTGATATGTGAAAAACTATGAACGCCATGCTGAAGACTTGACCGGTTCCTCTTTCTAATTCTGCCAGTAATAAAAGAACATGGACATCTGATTTCTGATAATTAATTATAAAGGCATTCCATAAAAATAAATTAATACTTTATGCAGAAAATATTGAATCTGTGATACTTCTACAGGAGTATACTAGCTGTGGCCACATTGTGGTTATTATGACCGGTGCCTTCTGCCTTTACAAAGATTTAAATATAAAAAATAATGCATTCTTAGGTTTCAAGATATAAATGTATATGAAGAAGAATACACTGCTGATGAAGAGCATTACCCATCTTTCCAGGTGTTTAATACTGATTGTTTTCCAAGCTCTCTATTAGAGTGCCTCTAAACTGGGTAACAGGATGACAGATTATAAAACAATGGCAAACATTTACCATTAAGTGTCTGAAAAAATATATTTCCTGTTGCTGAGTGTTTTCTGAAGTAGCTAGAAGATACACTCTGACTTCCTTTGGCTCTTAAGTGGAGGTAAAATGCACCATTCTAAAATAGTGAAGAACTGAAGACACAAGGGCACTTGCAACTGGTTTCAAGTAAGGGGACATTGTCATAACCTGTGAATTCTGGTTAATTTTATGAAACTTCTGTATCATTCATGACTTCATATCCAGAGGTATATCATTCCTCAGCTTGGACAGGGGAGACAAACAGAGAGGCATACTTGTGTTGGACGCGATTGCATGTGCAGGACCTGATCCAGGAGGAAGGAAGCTGGCTACAAAGCAGAGGTTATGCATGATCTGGTAGAGAAGTCAAAGGAAGGGCAATAAGGACTTTTTCAGGAAGGTCTGACCTAAGCTTAGACAACACTTGAGACTGTTTAGAAAACTAAAAATTTTCTTGGCTGTCTGTACAGTCCCTTCTCAAGCTTGTGGTCCTGCCTGCTGGCCACCAAGGAGATGAACTGCTAATAGGATAACTAAAGTTTTGAGGAGGAGATGTCCTCATGCTATTAGAGCATGAGCAGGAGGGAAGTTGGCCCACTGGAAGCTGGTGATGATTGGAGAATGCAGACACAGTGACGTGCTCCTTCTGTAAAGAAACATAGAGCTGCTGGGCTGAAAGTGAGCTGAGGAAGACAAAGAAGGAAACTGGAGCCTCTTCTCGCAAGGGTATCGTGAGTGCCTGCACTGAAAGCCCCTAGGGCTGGGGTCAGCTCTGCTCAAGTACAAGTATTCCATTCACGCCTGCAAGTTTCTCATCCGAAACCCAAAATGTAGTGATCTAATGGAAGAACCTGGAAAAGAGCAGTGGAGCCTGACAGGGATGAAGAAGCCCTTCCCCCACCCGCCCTCCCCCTTCGTACACCAAGGGGAGTGTGGAGAATTCCTTCTGAAAAGTGGTATTGTAAGCTGTACAGAGGAAGGAATTGAGTGCTTCCCCGCATGAAATCTAATTGCACAGTAAATACTTTTTCCTTCTCTTTTCACTTGTCCCCCTTTTTTTTTCTCTTCCCATCTCCTGATTTTCATTCCTTTGTATCTTCTCACTTCTTCATTCTGATTTCATATGTCATTTCATCGTCCTGTCTTCGTTTGTTCTGATTTTGGAAATGTACCTAAATAATTTTGCTAAATATACCAGTGCTCTAGTCTCTGTGCCTTACTCCTCTAAACGACCATAGCCTGGACACTGTGTTCCACTGCCTAGCCCACGTACTCCATCTAGCCATGCAGAGGTGACTCCTTCCCTCCCCACACCCCCAGAAGTGGAGGGCACTGAAGTCTGATATGTGGGGTTTAAAGAAAAAAACCATAGGTACATAGGTTCATTTCCTTCCTATAGCAGGCAACCGATTCTGTGGAAGCAACTTTAACATGAATAAGATCATGTCCTGCCAATGTTGAGACGCTCTCAGCTACTTCTCTTTTTAGAGGGAGGAACGTGTGCAACTTATTGATCTTTCTTACCCCTCAGAAAAATCCCTAAATTTTTACAGTGACTGGTCTGAAAGATCTGGTTTTGCAGGATGCAAACTAACAATCCCAGATTTCAGTCTGCAGGCAGATGGACCTTTAAACAAAACTCCCTTCACAGCAGGGACATCTGTTACAATTTGTGATCCACAAACTTTAAGGATACTCAAAATTCAGCTATGGGGCTCAATCCTTAGCTAGACTCAGCAGGAGAAGTAAAGGGCAAAGTCTGTGTGCTCTGAGATTTACGAAGAGCTGAAATAGTTCCTGCAGCAGACTGGAACTATGTGCATTTAACCTCATGTTAGCCGGAGCATGGCTTGGACATGTGACAAGCAGCTTGGTGGAGCCATTACAGGGGTACTGTACATTAGGATGATATTTTTTAAAATAAATTGTTCCTGAAACTGTGCCAATGGCAATTTTTCATTCACCTCGTGGAAGCAGGAGCCAGACCAATTGTTTGCATTTACGTTTAACACCTTCGCGTCTTCTGTTGGGAGTTAAAGGTTACCACATAATTTTGTCACTGGAGTCCAGTGTTGGAGACTGTAGAACTGTTTCTGCCCTACTTTAAAGCAGGCTCATTAGCTGGTGAATGATATGTATTTAGGGAAAACATAATTTTCTATTAAGTACCAGTATTAATTTATTCAATACATCTTTTTTTTTAAGAATGTTCAAGGTTTTCTGGAAAAATTATACGGCACTTTTCATTGCAGTGGTCACTTCTGATGGTGCTGCTAGCATTTGTGCAGACATTACATGATGTTTTAAATTGTTAGTTATTAGTTTGGATTTTTTTCCATGAATCGTTAGTACTAATATGGGATAAGGGTCATTTAAGATAGGACTGAAGTACTTTGCCTTATTTGTCACTCATTAAATGTGCATGCTTTCTTTTTATCAACTTAATTCTTTTGGCAAATACTTCATCTGCATTCTTTGCAAACATTAAGCAGGGGATTCAAGGAGCTTTGGTTAGATGCTCACAATGTGTTTTGCTTGGACAGATAGGACAAACATAAAATTCGTAGGACTGTGTTGCTGGCACACCACATGCTATATTTTAGAAGAATTCTATCTTTAGCCTCCCTGTTCCTGATACTTTTAGACATGAATTAGTATTATGTTTATAGAAGTTCTGAACTAATGTCTGTGAATATTTTCCAAAAAAATCCAGAAGGTGCAAACTTAAAGGCAAGCAGAGCCAAAGCAATTTCTATTTCTTCTTTCGGTGAACATTTAGGAGAAATATTTAGATATTTTAAGTTCCACTTGACAAGTATCCTTTAATATCTCAGATTCTGCTAGCCCTAATTGCTGGCGTCACAGCTTTTCTGCAGTAGTGCTCATGCCAGCAAAGGCTTGGAAAAGCCGTCTGTAATTTAAAACTTTATTTTGAAATTGGTTTCACAGGGTATACCTGGCAAGAAGTCAAAGTGCTTCATTGTGTGATCTTTCCACTCTCTGCTCTACATAACATGGCGATAGCTCTCCTAGTTCTCCCTTCAGCGGTTGGCTTCCCCGCCCCGATCTGTCTCCACATGATCTGACCTTTTTCATTCTGGGGTAGAAATGTGGAACTACAGTGTGAATATTAATTTGGCAATTGAACTGTGTTCTCCAGCAACAACCTTCTCTCTTAGATACAACAGGCAAAAAGAATTGATTTAGCATCTGTTCCCATCAGACTTATACTTCATTGTACCCTCTTGGAAGAAAAAGTAAAAAAGCAGTTTTTCTACTTAGTGCCTCCTGTTTCTCCCTACTTTGGGGTAACATTAAAAGGCAGAAACTTGTGTATTGCTGATAATACACCCAAAGTGATGTGGCCATTTTATGACCTTTAGGGAACATTCAGTAGAAGAAACTTACTGGTTTTCCCAGTGGCCTATAGTGAGTTTTATCTACTGAATAGTTCATGTTAGGTGGAGTGTCCCATGATTTTATAGCTCCCAGTATGGCTTAATGTTATTTGTAGATATCATTAAGCAAGAATAGTGTTTCTTTCTTTATAACTTTGCATAACGAAGTCCCCATGGAAGTGTTCCAAGCTGTTTTCCTATAATTTTCAAAATTTCACCCAGGTTTAGTCATCTGTGTTTTTTTCTCAGATTATCACCTCTTTCTTCACTGATACATGAAAAAATGGTGACAAACACATGTTGCTCTTTGTAGACTTTAAATTGTACTGGGAAGAAGGAAAACCCTAGACTGTACATTCATTGGGAAAGTCGTCAGTTATTAAGTGGAAGGACGGCTACCCCTGGGCGTTTCTATTCGCCAAATTGCAGTACAAGGTCTTTTTCTAAGGAAATACTAAACTCTTATAAGATGCTAGTAGAGTGTGCTTACAAGAATGTGTTTGAGAGTAAGTAGCAGCACGTTGCATTGTAGTGACAATGAAGCATGTAATGGTGCATTGCAGATGGCTTTCTCTTTGACACCCTTTTCACAGTGCTGCTGCTCAGTTTGGGATTTTAGCATGAATTCTTGTTCCCCAGTCAACTTCCCCTATCCTTCCAACTGGGACAATCTTGTGACTGTTTTGCTTTCTTTTAATAATAACAGTAATTATCACAGTTAATAAAGTAACAATAACAATAATAATAATAATTTAATGTTTTTATTACTATCACTATTAAAATGCAAAGTAAACCTTAGGGAAACTACACTGCAACCTATACATTCATGTTTTAGTAGTAAAAAAAAAAGTCCACAGTCTCTCTTCCCAAGAATGTTATGAATGTAAGGATATCTATCGCTGCATAACTCACTTAGTCAACCCTGAAGAGTTAAAACAAACAAACAAACAAACAAACAAACAAACCAGAAAAGTTTATATCAGCTCTTAAAACCAGTGGAGATATCTGTGTTCCTTATTGGAGGCAATTAATAAAAGTGGATTCCTTCATGTTGGGTATTTGGGTACTGAAGCTTTGTTGGCCCTTACAAACCTCAAGCTCTTTTATTAACCATTCAATCTTGTACTTTAAATTGTTGTTTATTTCCTGAGAGTCAAATTATAAGGGTACAAATTTTCAGGTGGAGATTCTTCATATATTGACCTAACTTTAAACTGTTAACAATATCTAACTAAAGAGAAGTAAAAAAAGTTTCACAAGAAGGGTATGCAAATAAGTGAAGAGAGGAATGGAAGAGACATGGGTACACTGAAATAGGTGGTCATAATTTCAAATCTAGATGCAAGTTGCCTACTTACACCTACTTTGTCTGCAAATTCTTGACTTTTTAAAGGCAAATGTAAGTGATCAAGTACAAATTACACAAGCATTTCTTTTCTGCTCCATTATCCTTTTTTGTGCAAAAATGTGGACTCATTTTTTTGAACAATTTAGCCCTAATAGAAATTAAGTAGAAGTAAGAAGAATGCTTGTGTAGAAGAATATTGAAGGAAAAAGCAAGACAGTGAAATACTTCAATTGTTTGTTCCTCTTGTTAAGTCTTCTGTCTCTAGACCTCAGCTGCACCAATATTTCCTCCAGGAAGTAGGATACATGATGAATGTGTGTGTTTTTTCCAAAAATGAGTTTATTAAAAGAAAAAGGTCAATAGAGCTTCTCACAATTTGCAACCCCAATATGCACAGAGGCAGTGTTCTGCCAAGCACTTACAAACACTATTGACTTCCCTTAAGTTTAGAAATTTTGCATGATGGCTGTATTGATTGATTTATTTATTTTTAAGTAAGAAAATACACAAGGGAGAGAAATGAATAATCTGACGATATGTTTTAGAGATTAGCCTGGTGGAATTCTCTTGTAAAGATCAAATAAGGCCATACGCACCCTCTGGTTTTGATTGCTGTATCACAGTGATCGATGCAGCAAGGCCATATCAGACCATTAAACATCTGTTGTTCCATGAGCCATTGCTAAATGCTTCAGAACAAGGTGCAAGATATCCTGTAGATAATAAGAGTGGAATATGCTGCCCAGAGAGTATTAATCTTCCTAGCCTTCTTTTATAGCCTGCATCATGAAGATTTATATCCTTTTAAAACAAACAACAAAATCCCTGCTTTCCTATCTAAGTCTCCATCTTTTTGTTCTTGCAAAGAAATAAATTTTTTGTCTTCAGCGCAGGATCAATTCCGTTAGATATTTAAGCCTTTCAAATGAGAATCTGTGTATGATTCTAGTACTACAACGAATCCTCTGGGCTTCAGTACACTTCCTCCTGTGCTTACAGCTATGTATATGCGTAAGGATCACGATGCACTGGGATCTTAGCATCTAGAACAAAATTGACATCCAGCACCTGAATGGCATTTCCTAAAGTTATGACTTTTTTTGCAGATGAATGGTTAGCAGAATCTTCTCAAACTGTATGATTCTGATGTTAAAGAAACAAATAAACGGTGTATCTGCTGCTTCATCCAAGAAGTTTGCTATCCTTTGATCAGCTAGATGTGATCCATGAAATCAAATGATTACTTAAAATTTGTCTTACCATTACTGAATTCTACTGTATTTATAGCAACTCTATTCCTGTGCATTTTTTCTTAAATTTTAGGATACAATAAATTATTTTTTTTTAGAGTAAAACGTTCTGCTTCTTAAAAATAAGTTTTTTAAGATAAAAAGAGTTTTGCACAAACTAATTAAATTGTTTTGCATTAACTAAGAATTTATCTAGAGAGTTTGTTATGAATTAAAATGTTTCTGACTCAAATCAGAATTTTTGGCAATGGCAAAAAAAAAAAGAATCTATACATGTTCTATCAATTTGATCTATCTATCTAAGTTAACAATTCTTATTAGGAAAGTCTACTTAGGAAATACACATTTTTCTGTATCATGGCCAAAATAAAAGAGAGAGCTGTAAAACAGTTGGTAACCTCAAATCTTGATGTTACTAGCATCTATTCAGTGTCCATTTAATAATTTTAATTCTGTTAATAGGTTGACAATGCCATCAAATATTTCAACAGTTTTATCTCTGGCTATTGCATTGTGCAGCCGCATCTGCAAACAATTTGGGTATAATGACAGTCTACAACAGATATTTCTAAAATTAGAGGAGTTAGGGGCATAAATATATTTAGTGTTTAGAATATGAGATAAATTTTTTCTTCCATATTTAAGCTGTAGAACATTATTTTTTTTTCCATGCCTTTCTTCTTTTGTTACATAAATCTTATCAGTAGTCAGTTAAAAAAACATTAAAAATTACCTTTTCCTCTGAAATTAATGTTTCTAGATATTTCTTTTAAAATATAAAATTTAAAAGGAATATTCAAAAAGTTGTAACAAGGTCTGGTTTTAATCTCTATGAATTAAAGAAAAGCTTCACAACACTTCCCCCCCATGTAATATATACATAGATGTATAAAAGTAAAAATACATAGATAAATGAGATGGAACAAAGCTCTGTTATTATGATTCAACTCCTGAAATCTACTCTCCCTTATCTTAGCTTCTGTTTGTGCTTTAGCTTTGTTAAACCCACCTAATTCATGGTTCTGTTCTTAGCTTCCTAAAAAAATTACTCTGCCAATAGATGTAAACATCATTGGAAATATCCTCTGTATTCTGCCTGTGTTCTTCTTTATTTCACTTAATTGTGCTTATGTATATGTATATGAATTACTGGAAGCCTCTCCATGTCTTTTGTTGTGTTTGTTCCCAATTATAGTAGCTTTCATACTCATTACATAACTGAAAATTGACCAAAAAATTGATTTGGTGATTGGGTGATTGGTGATCGATTTGGCAGTTTGGGACATTGCTGTTCTAGATGAATGGACAAAAAATGTCACACCACCTCCCAAAGAGCTGTGGAAAGTTTGAATCACATAAGAAGACTGATTCAGAGCTAATGGTGATTTTTGATCTTCCAGATAATAGTTTTCCTCTTTAGGTGATAGGCCATCATTTTTTTTCCAAGTATAGTAAATGAGATTCCTTTCTTTTACATCTATACTCATTAACTTTCTGTCTTAGTATCTACACAACAGTTCACTAGATACTAATAGTTGTGCTTTAATAATAATGAAGCTACGTATAGGTGACTGGAGTTCTTAAAATACATTTCAAACTGAACAAATAATGTCTCTCTAAAAATACCTTTTAGCATTCTTCCATGATATTCCCACCAGTCATTCTGAACTGTTTTGGTAGATAGTAGGGTAACTAATGTTGTAAGCTTCTATACAAATCTTGTTAATATTACTGGTTTTTCCTGTTTCTGCTGCAAGGTTATGACATACACGCGTGTCAGGAAATACAATATATGACTGAATATGCTATATGACAAATTTTCCTGAAATGTATATCCTAAGCACAGAACTGCAGAGACTGTCTACTGACATAGAAATATGAAATTCAAAATGTACCTTTTAAAGGAATTTCTATGGTAAGTATATTAATTTAATTTGCTGTTAATCTTCTAGCCTTTTAAAACCAGTGTCCTTATAGAGTTGTAAGAAATTCTGTCCATTCTCAGGCTTTGGAAATGCAGTCATCAACTCTAGAAAGGATTTGACTTGAGAAGCAGAGGTTTTAAACCAACTGGGAAGAATGTGACAGAAGTCTCCATCTGCATTCATTCCATGTCTAGTCTTTTGAGAAGCAGGCTCAAAACCACAAAACAAAACACAGATGAGACAGGGTAGCATCTGTTTATCCTCGGAGCCTCCTGCTGTGGTTTCTGGTCATCTTCTCTCCTGCCCTCAGTCTCTGTACCTTATCTCTCATCCGGTTCTTGCTGTCTGAACATGACTGCTGTACTTACATTTTAAAAATCTAGATTTTAACATTTTAACAATCATTTGGGGATAGGAAGGGGAGCTCTGGTTACAGCAGGGAGAAACATAAGAAGCAAAGCTTTCCTTCATTTTTTCTCCTCCTTTTGCCTGTCAAGTTTTTGATGTTGAAGTTCAGTAGAAGGATCTGAATCTTCTTCATACCATTGGGCACTGGGGCAGAAAAATCCCTTAGGCTGAGCTGCACTGAGTAATTCCCCTAGCTGTCAGTATTTCCTAAGCGAAGAAGTGCAGCTCCACATGCCTGGCTCTGAGGAGCCTCAGCTGGATTTCCTCTCTCGAGGGTCAATGACTTCTCTTATTTGAGCACCCTCCAACAGGATTCAAAAGATCTCAGCTTCCCACTTTGAGCCCCTCAATGAGTAATGTGTTGGAGTTATTTTTTCTCAGCAGTTTAATGTCATGAAAGCTGAAGCTGTTTTCAGACCTGTGTGAGTTCTTCCTTACTGCAGTAGCCTTACTGAAATGTAAGTTATTGGAGTTTTGTTGTTGTTATTTTGGTTTATTTATGGATTCATAGACGATAAAATGCCAATCTGAAACACTTGTGGCACGGCCAAAATGCAAGCCAGCCCATAAAACTCTTGATAGTTAGCTGATAAGAATCAAAAGAGTGGTTTATATTTTGAAGGAAAGTACTATGAAGGGAAGGTTGCTTGTTTGCCCTCACATTGATACTTGAAGTAAAAGTGGTTTTATATATTTAGAAACATTTGATTGCCATTATCTAGATGGAAGTTTTCTTTTATGATCTGGCCCCATGATAGCGCTTTATGTGCAGTAGACAATTATGCAGGAGAGAACCATGTTTAACTCAAGGAGTAGTTTCTACAAAGCTTTGTCAGGGGTCTCTGCTTATACTCATGGTTTACTTTAAGGTCATGAGTAGTCCCATTATTTTGAATGCTATGCTGACCAAGGCCAGAGAAGCTTCGTATGGTCAAACTTTCAGCATGTTACCTCATGCTGCTTTATTCCTTCATTTAAGATATTCACTAATTTTTTCATTGATTTAATAGTATTTTTGTTTATTGATGCCCATGTCTCTTTCCCACTAGGTTAGACTACAGGTTTGTCAATAATCTGCAGAATTATTTGGATCTTAATAGCCTTTCATTGTTTGGGTTGTTTTGGGGTTGTTTTGTTTTGTTTTGTTTTGTTTTTTCTCCCAGGGAAATAAAACCAAAACAAAGCAAAATCCCATTAGCGCTTGTGCGTCAACACACAGGTTGTGCCTTAAGTGTTTCTGTTGTCTTTTGCATTGGGAATTTTAATGTCATTTTTCATTGAGATTTACTTATTTTTTAAGGAAATCTGTAACCTTGTATTGATGTATCCTGGAAAACCAGTCCTTGCTACACTGAATTCAAACAGCTTCTAGTGAACTTCCCAGTCATAATTTGCTCATCCCTTTTAATAAATTAATGATCTCTCTTCTCCAGCATGAGTGCCCAAAGCTTAAAGGGAGAAAAAGCAGCTTTTTTAGGCAACTCTGTAGCCCTGTGTGCATGTTCCTCTGTTCTGCATTTGATATTCAACAGATATCTGGGGCAGTTGAAATTGATTTTGAGTACCCTGTGAGCTGGTCTTGGATATGTCTTACTTCTTATTTTCTTCTTGTCTTTGTAGTTCATTCTGCTTTCTCTTTTATTTTTCATACCTCCTACTGAAGTCACAGAATGGTTAGTCTGACTATTACATTTCTAATGGATTAGTTGACTACTGGAAGAGCCAGAGGATATTAGCCTTTTCACATTCAAATGTGTCATATACAATATATGTGGTTCTATGAATATTTAATTTGAGTGAAAGACCTGTCTGAGTATGATTTCACTGAGTAAGAAATCACTTTTCATTTCTGGATTTCCTGGATATCCAGTTTGCTTCCTTGCTTTTTAAAATGTTCATTGAACATTTTCAGTGAAACTGAAACCTTTGGCGAATGCTGATCCCAGTAACAAAATTCATATTGCGTTTTTTTTGTGTTCATTTTAAAAGAGAATTTTGTCCGTTCGATTTATTTGACATTTGCTTTCTCCTCCTGCATTCCCTCAGTTGGATCTTTGGGGGCTGTGCTGTCTGTAATGTCCCTCAGCAATCAAACATGTTGGCACTTAACAAATAATGAGAGTTCAGGAGTGATACTGAAAAAAAGTATGCTATAATTTTCCCTATATTACTTAATTCCATAAGAAATGGTGTTGAGCTTCAGATTGTTATGCTGGAAATTATAACTCCGTGGTCAGAGAAAGCAAGCTGTTTTATTGTCAAGGGAGCAGGAGCCTGTTCCCCAATCAGCAGTAAAACAATTTATGGGAGGAGTATTTGTTTCTCCAGCACAAAATAAAAACTCTTTGCAGGGTATTGTAGCTAATGACAGGATGGATATATCATGCACCTGCAGAACTCCTGGAATACAATAGATATAACATTGCAGGAAAGAAATCATAGCTTTGATAAATGTCCTAATCCCACAGTGAGGTTTACAAAAGCATGCAGGCCCATCCACAGGAGTTAGATGTAGTGGTACATTGGGTAGCTTTGTAGGATTTATAGAATTCTTCCCAGTGGCCAAATGCATTTCATAACCGTATTGCATTCAGTAAAGTAGGCATTTTGTGGACATAAAGACTTGTAATATGCATGCGATGCTGGAATCAGTGCTTTGCCTACTGCAGCTGAGGAAAGAAATCTGACTTTTTCTCATTTGGTAGAATTGTGTAAGTGGTGTTGTGCCACAGATGTTTTTTGGTTGTTCGTAAGTATCCCTCTTCCCTGGTATGTGAGTCTGGATTGCACTCACTGGTTAATGTTGCAGACTTGCTTAAATTGTCAGCCAGCTGTTACTCTTGGGATTGCCTAAAAAAAGTTCTATATTGCAGATCTAGTGTGAGGAAAATAATTTTGTATCCAAGACAGTGGTTGATTTATTGTTCAGGGAGTAATTCAATATACATGTAGTAAACAGATACATCAGAAAAAACATTAAGATACTGCAGAACATAGTGAAACATACCTTTGGGTACTGTAAAAAGAGAAGGAATTCAAGTGTTAATGAAAGAATTATTTTTCTTCCCAAACTATCAAAAAATAATGAGTTTCACAAAAGATGTTAGCTGTCTATAAAAAGTCCCAATTTAGCAGACAGGTAAATGCTAAAACCAGTCATTAATCAGTAAAGCTCCTGAAGTTGTGTTTCAGTCAGTCGTATGTAGGTCCGCATAAAAAAATTAGATGTAGGTAAAAGTGGTCTGTTGACTTACAGCAAAACTAGTACAAGAGCCCTCTGTACCTGGGAATGCGATCCTAGGAAATGCACTTAGCACATTAAAATTTTTTTCAAGTTTTGCAGCATGCCTTTGTGTCTTCTATTTGACCAAGGGAATGCTGCAAGTCCCAAATACTGCTGTGTAGTTTGCAGAAAAGACTTCAAGAGTGGCAACGCTCACATATGAGAGAGGAATTCTTAGACATAAAAATACTACTGCGGAGATCTGCCAGGATCAGAGACTTAATATGATATGCTTTGTATGTAATCAACAACTTTCCTTAAGATTAGTGTTCACCATTAGACTTTCTTATCTGGCACAAATCCTCCCCTTCAATTTCTTTGCCTCTGTGACTTGTGTGCTCAACAGCTCCTGGTGGAAGAACATCCTTTTCTCCAGTCTCTCCCTACAGATGAGCTGGATGTGCATTCATAGGAGTATTGGACTGAGTGATTATTTCATACAGGTGACTTCTTTAGAAATCAGAACTATGCAGGTCATCTGTGGTGGTGTCTTAACAGGTGCTATCTTGCCAGAATTTACTGGGAACACTCAGATCATGCTCATCTTGGGTTAATGTAATGCTTCACAACTTTAAATTGTAACCTTGGTGGTGGAAAAAAATGCTGGAGTAAATTTAACAGATGCCAGTGTGTTTTATTTTCAGAAAATAATTACTTAATGACCTACCATTACAAGGTCGTATTCAATGTCCTTCTGAGTTTGTTATGACTTAAATTTCTCACAATAGATTGACTAAATAATATTCTGAACAGAAGAAACTTTGACATGCCCTTACTCCTTTCAAAGTGAAGGAGGCAGAGGAGAAGGGAGGAGGAGGGAACTTGGAGTCAGGATATTCACTGTGTTCAAACCTCAATTAAAGGTTTAAACTAGACCAATAAGAATCCCATCTAACAACATACATTTTAATCCCAATTTACTTTTTACAAACAACTTAACAAAGATAAATAAAAAAATATCCTTTTACTTTTCCTTCTGTGGAAGGAAGACATACGAATGAGCAGTCCAGGAGCATGAGTGTCCCCATTCCCTAATGGCTGGGTACAACATGGGTAATGAAACCAATACAAGTTTCTCTTACGTGTGCAAAATTCCTTTTCCTATTCTGGAGAAATCAGTTAGAAGCACATGAGCATTTCCTGTGATTTATACGTAGTCTTTGCACTAAGCTTGCCTGCTGAGATACTGGTGGTGGTAGTGCTTTTTGAGAGGTGCACGCATGCGGAAGTTGGCTGAAACCCAGCGGCCTAGAGAACCATCAGGTAACAGCAACTTCTGATTACACCCAGGTTTTCCACACAGGTCACCAAGAGTCTTTAAGGCTTTAATCTGAATTGTTGCTGGCCTGTCTCATGTTACTAATTCTTTGCCCCTTGGCACTGATGTGGATGATAAGACGGCAGAAAATCAGGCTCTTCGTGGCCTCTTCCTCAAACGGTGAAGGCCTCCATTTTTTCAGCTCCCTTGGCCGCTCTCTGTAACTACCAGAGCAATGTTTCATACTTTGCTCAGGAAAAAAATGCTCTTAGGATTCGAGTAACAGTTAAAAGTACAACATGAATTACCGTGTTGAGTCTCTGGAAATGACAGCAATTCTAACCAGAAAAGTGTGAAAACCATATATATTTTGTTTTCAAGGCATAACTCCGGGGGAAAATAGCAATGACTGGCAGACTCTTTTTCTAGAATACATTCCTCAAGAGTTACTTAGATAATTTGGGACCTACCCTAAAAAGTCTCTCAGCGTAGCATTCCTGTTGGGCCCCAGCTCTAAGTAATTCAGCTCTGCTGGTTGTGTCCTGCAGGCCCTGGGTCCCCTTCACCCGTTTGGCAGGGAGCCTGCTGAGCAAAGCCGGCCCACGGAGAGCATTCCTCTCTCACCTACTGGGAGGGGGCAGATGGGCTGCACACCCTGGGCTTTGGCGTGATGCGAGCTAGCGCTCAGCGCTCTTGGATCCACGGGATGAGCTATAGCCTTACATGTATGCCGAGATATGAAATATAGCCTCATCATTTCTCTGCGGTTTCAGTGGAATGCTATTTCTCTCAGTTGATCCTGTTTTTCCAGGTACAACGTATTGAGTTTCAATCCCATGTCTGGAAAAACAATGTTTCTCTTAAATTTGGTCATGTCTCTGAAGTTTTTTCATGAAGGTTATGAGACAAACTTGATAAACTCAAAATCTACAGTGGCCAAATATTAAAAGCTCAGTTCTTACTGGAACAGATGGAGTCTGGTTCTAGACTGTAAAAGATTTGCAAGCTATAGCGAAAGATGATGTTGGGAGAAGTAGCAGCACAAAATTCCTCTTTCCTGCTATTAAAAAAAAATAAATCTGCAATATCTTCCATGTTTAGATTTCAAAACAACCCAAAAGGAAGAAAAAAAAAAACCCAACCTCACTCTTCAATTTCACAATTACCACAGTCTGTAAGATCTCTCAGGTGTATTTTGTGATGAACTAACTTCAGATTTGGTTTGCCAGTTTCATATTTTCTCTGAGCAAGAAAACAAATGCATCATTTTAGCTCATGCAATAATGTTCCAGGGCAGCTATTTTCATTTCTGACTTTTCCAGGTTATAGGAAAACTTTGATTTCTATGGGAACGGTAGTATTTTGTAAAGCATCCAAACTTTTAAGAGCATAGGCTGTGCTTTGCATCATGGTCTGATCCAAATACAGGCATATAGAGTTCCTGCAAGCAGTATCTCCAGAATGGCAGTTTCTTTACTTGGCCTTTCCCAACTCCTGTAATCATTTTGACATCCAAAATAAGGGATGTCAAATGCGTTGAAGGGATAGGGGGAAAAGGGTGGACACCCTTTCAAACACAGTTCCTTTCACAATAAACACTAGAAGATGCAGCTGAAGACAGAACCATTCTGCAATCAAAATCCAAGGGACTGGAGGCAGCTCAAATTGTGTGGGCTAAGAAAATGACATCATAGCTCTGGGAAGCTGCTTGTAAAAGATGAGGTAGTGGGAGGCTGAATTGAGATGTTATTTACACCTCTTTAATCCACTTGTCTTTTTTTTTTTTTTTAAGTCAATGCAAGTAAAGAGGTAACATAGAGCAGAATATTTGAGCCTCTCTTTTCTTTTGGAATGCCAAAGCCAATAATAATCACAGCATTTTGGCATAGTCGGCAGAAGGGTGTCTGATAGATGTAGTCAGTCTTGCATTTGATGTGATGTAGAATTTCAGAATTAGCACATATTTTTCCTGTTAGTTTACTGCATGAAGATGCTGTGTTGCAAGAGTGGAGAGCATGGGTATGATGACATGACTACATCTATGTAAAAAATATTAATGTGTATTAATGTCCTAGCCAAATGGTGTGCTTTATTCACTCACATACAAGTAGGCAGAGGTGGTTGCTGGTTCTTGTATCTACTACAAACTGCTTTAAAAGTTGGATATGTTGCACCAGTCAAAAATTTTGCCACCATTTAACATTTGCACAGTGCTTTGAAGATGAAAAGTGCTCCATAAATACTATGTTCTATTTTTCCACTGTTAGACTTCACACATCAGCTATTAAAAGAACTAAGATCTGAAAGCAGTTAAGCTCAAGAAACAGTAAAAATACTAATAATACTTTGCACTTCACTCATGCTTATGTCCAAAAATGTTCAAAAGGTTAGCCTAGAAGTCTTAAGATTATCCATACTTCTATACCAGAGAAATTAAGGCACGGAAGAAAAGGGGTCATGTTTTAAAACGTGCTTAGACATTTAAATTTTACTGATCTCAATTTTAGATTGCATCAGACCTTTAGGGTATAAAGGTACTGGAGTGACTTATTCAAGGAAAAGAAAATTCTCCCCTAGCTTTGTAATATTTGTTGTTTCTGGCAAAGCACAGGAAGGAGCACAACACTTCTTTTTTATTGTAATCTGATAATTTTCTGCAGAAGTTTTCTGAGAAAAGCTGATCAGGTTGTTCTAGCAGTGGCAGCGGTGGCCCATCACTGACAACCTAAGAGATCTAAATACGACAGGGTTATGGGGAGAGGTGATACCTTTTACTGGAGTAATCAGTAGAGTTAGGGGGAAATAGATGCACTTTCAGATCCTGAATAAAAGCCTGTGTGCCACAAGACCTGCCAGTTTGTGGTGGGCTTACCTTTTCTGGCTGCCAGACACCCACCTAGCAGGTCTTTCACTCCCTCTCCTCAAAAAAGGGGGGCAGAAAATAAGATGGAAAAGCTCATGGATCAAGATAAAGATGGGGAGATCACTTAGCAATTACCATCACAGGCAAAACCAGACTCAACTTGGGGAAAATTAATTTATTGCCAGTTAAAATAAGTTTAGACAAATTAAGACAATACCTTCCGGCCAGTCCTTTTTCCCAGGCCTAGCTTCACTCCTGCGTTCCTGGCCCTGTGCCCGCTCCCTAGCCATACTGGCACAGGGACGTGAGGAATAACAGCTCCTCTCTCCTGCTCCTCATGCTTTTCCTCTGCTCCAGCGTGCGCCCAGGGTCTTTCCCACAGGTGCCTCTGCGCTGAGCTGGGAAGGCTGCAGAGATGTGCAGCATTTTGGTGTTCAGAGGACACCTTGAATTCAGCACGTTGACTTTTGGGGTCCCTGATCTCATGTCTTAGCTCCCCAACCACCCGAGGTTAGATCTGTGGGGTGGCCAGGCTGTCCTGGGACTTGGTGGCTGGCGGTGCAGATGTCTGTCTTCTCTGGATGACATCCTAGATAGCGTCAAGGTTTCAAAGCCAATTATCCTGGGAGGGTCTTCATGTATTGACTTGGTTTGTTTTGGTTTGGTTTGTTTCTGGAGGTAAGCCAGCAGAAAGATAGCAGCTTTTATTGGGTCAGAAGTAGTAGTCACCCTACAAAGCCATGGTTCAGAGCAGAGGGCTTTGCTCACAGGGACCCCCTCCCATGGCCGCCCAGCCGCCCCGAGGGGGAGCGGGGCGCGTGGGGTCTCTCTTCCCGCCTCTGCGCCCCGAGTCACCTGCACGGGTAGGTCACCTGCACGGGTAGGACACCGGGCGCATCCTTGAGGGTCCGAATGGCTCACCGGTTCTAAGGATCCCCTGTGAGGTGAGAGCTGGGTGGAGGAGCAGAAGGGGGGGCAGAGGGGCTCGTCTCTGTGCCAGGGTTTAGTGCCGGGGCTGAACAGTGCCTCCAGCATGCTGGCAGATACGGGAAGGCATTTTGTGTAACACACAAGCACAAACCCAAACTCATTCAATAGGCAGAAGATTGTTCAGCATCTGAGGCAGGCTGTTTAAAAAACAGGCATATTTTTGCTTCTGTTCTCTAATACAGGAACAGGTATTGTGCACATCTGTATTGTGCTAATAGCACATCTCTCCTTACTGTAGTGGAGTTCGCTGCCATAGTGAAAATAATCAGTTAACAATTATCACAGCTGACAATGCATCTTCAAATCCCATCAGCCATAGGTATTTTCCACTGGTCCATACAATGCAGACTCATCAGAAATAATAGGAAAGAGCAAAGCTATTGTTAGGATACAGCAGCTCAATATTCACAGAATATTCGGCCGGGGATGAACTCCTCAAGAGGAGTTAATAAGCAGCCACACTTGAATACCTGATGTTTATAAAGGGGAGAAATGTACAGGAAGTACATTATGGCTAAAAACCTACTTGATCTGTCCAAAACAAAACCTAGCCTTCATCTCTCATGTAGAAGCAAGTCTACCAGGGCCCAGAAAGAGAGATTTGTCTTTGAGGAGCGATCTGAAAGATAAGTAACACGTCAAAGGAAAGAAAATGCAGTTTCTGCTCCTTGGGGAAAGAGGGTAAAAGGGGAAGGGAAAAAAAAAAAAAGAAAAAAAAAGAGGAAAAAAAAAACATTAAAACCCTTCAGATTTTTTCTAGCCGTAGCCATAGCCTCTTTCCTTTGATTTGTCATGATTTAAATTCATACAAAAAGATTTATTTCAAATAAGCCCCTTTAACTGTAGGGGCAGATTTTTTTTTTTCCTGAAGCCTTTTGTAAGAACAAAGTAACCACTTGTCACACACAGTGACTAATGAGAGTTTAGTGTGGGTTTTAGTGTTCATTCATACGCTTTGTGTTCAGCTAGTCGTAAGTTAAATCTTTAGAAATCACACTGCAGGAATCCTTCGCTTAGGGCTGGGGGCAGGAGGCGAATCTGTTGAGATATTGAGAACTGGTCAGCGGAAACTGCTCTTTTCAGGCTTCCTAATCGGTGGCGCAGGAAATAAACACATGCAGGAAGTCGTTTGGCCTTTTCTTGAACTTAAAGTTTATATAGCAATTGATAACCGAGGAAAACTTTGTGTACTTAAACTTTTGAAAATTAGATGAAGTAAAGACGGCGTGTTCAGCCAACGCTGGCATGGCCTGTAGTGTCTACAACCAGCTCATCTAAATACAGTATTAAAAATCAGAAAGATTATACAGGGTATATATTCTCATAGCTAGAATGTGTCCTTGAAGCCTTTTTGTACGTCTTCTCTCCATCCCCTTTTCTTTCCATTTCACTAATGCTCTCCCAATGAAACTGAGCTGAAGCATTGAAATGAAACCGAAAGTCATATTTACGAAGCTATTTTCTCTGCTTCTGCATCAGACTCTGCTCTTTCATCCTTTCCCTGACCTTCTCATTTATCTTGTAAGCATGTCGGGGTAAGGATGGTCTTGGACCGTGTGAAACACCTTGTTTAATGGTGGCCCATATTGATATTTGGTTAATGCTGCATCTATCGTGAATAAGAGTTGTCTTTGAAAGGAGGGTAAAAATAAATGAAGCGTCATTCTTGAATATAGCTTTTGAAATTGATAATGTCAATTTACTAACAGGGACATTTATAAGCATTTCTAAGAAATATTAGTTGTGTTCATATTTCTCAAGCTTTCACTGCATTACTTAGGTCACTGAATTTAATGCTTTAAAAAGAACAGTTTCAGGTTTATAATAATTACAATTAGTTGGTGTAAATTTGCATGGGATATTGAGAACACCTTTGCCAATAAGAAGAAAGCAAGCAAACCCCAAATGCAGAACAGAATATGGAGGAAAAAGTACATTTGCATGTCTTTGAAGACCAACCTAAATATCTGCTAAAAATTCATTCAATTCTAATGCATCTCCGACTCTTTTTGAAAGTTGATTTTTTTTCCTGCCCTAATAAACCACCCTTATCAGTGCAGTATTTATTAGGAATATTTTTTATAAAATGAGGACTAGAAGCAGAAAACTGCAGTTAAATAAAAAGTGAGAGCAAGCCAGAAAGAATGAAAATGAATTACATATCCATAATCTGGGTTAGTTTCATATGAAGTTATTGAATTAACTTTATAAAAAATTAATTTAAGATTTATTTTCTTTTCTTCTGCTTTTTAAATAATTAAAAAATGTCATGAAGTTTCATGGTCTGTTTAGAAGGTTACATATTTGTAACATATTTGTAGGGGTAGCTTTGCAATGGCTTGGCCTTACCTAGCCACTAGATGCGATTTCAAGACTTCAATAAATATATCTAAACATTGGCCTCAAACTGCCATTTACTTTAAAATGGACATAGCTGATCAGGATCTCAATAAATGACAGTATTTAGTTTGTTATAATAAATAAATATGCAAGTTTTAACTATTAATCTTGCAGGATTGCACCCTCTACACATTTTCAGAATATCCCCTTATCTCTATCACTTATCCATTGCCCGTTGAATTTATATCCCAGCCTGAAGTCCAACAGTCATCAGTCTTTCTTTTGGGCATTAGCGTGACATAGCTGTTTCACTGATATCTTTGAAGGAATCAGTTTTTTGCTTTTCCCAGTTCCTTACAGAAAACATTCAAGTTTGTTCCAGACTGTGTGGCAGTATGTATATGCACAATGATGATATGTAGCTGCATTGTTTGTATTCTACCCTAAAAGCTATTTTTACGTTGCATTTCTTTCTTTTTTGATAGTCCAGCTCCACAGTGAGAACGTACCAAAACAGTAAATCAAGAGTGACCATGAGCCCTGGCTTTAGCTCCCAGTGGAATAGCAGCCAACCTGCTTGGAATACATACACCTTTCCAAGAGCAAGCTTGCACTACCAGTCTCATGCTAGCTACACCTACTGTGCTGGACATCCTGCTGTAAGTAATTATAACCTTTCCTGCAGTTACCTGAATGAGCTGTATGATTCCCTGGGAGGTGAAGGCACTCAGGGGCTGACAGTTCAGCACACTTTGCCAGTGCTTTTTGTGTCCCACGGCAGTCAAGACAGCTCATGTGTACTAACTATAACTCTAGAAAATATCAGAATGAGTCTAAGATGTAAGCAAATGTGAAAGTTTCATGGCTCAGTAGAAATACATATATTTTTCTACATTTAGCAGTCCTTCTTCTTGCATGAAATTACTGTTGTGTGCCTGGGTTTCAGTGTCAGGGATGTGGGCTGGAAAGCGGTATTATTGATGGCTTCTTTTCTGTTTCTAGTGAGTCTGTTAGATGAATGAATGATTCTATTTCAGAGATGTTACATGGTATGGATGAGTCAGTGAAGGAGGGCGTCTCTTCTCATCATTAGATTTGTTAATATTCACTACTTTATCATAAATGTGATCAGTAGTGAACATGCAATTTTGTTGCTAAGCAGAGACTACTGGTCTTCTGTAATTTGCATGAACTGGTGGCCAAAAAGAATGGAGAGGGGGGCTTACTGTTGTGTGTTTTAATTTGACAACCATGAAAGGGTCACAACTGAAGGCTGATGGTGGTTTTTGTCGTGTTGGTGTAGCAGACTGTTTGCAGCAGAGCCCTTTCACGCTTTTAGTTTCTGATTTTGAAAGACTGAGAGAGTTAACTGGAGAAGACCTCATTAGTGTAAGCAATCTTCCTTTTTTTCCCACTCCGCACTTTGTTGTTTCAATGTTTGGATTTGAACTTAGCTTTGGATATTGTTAGAACTTCTTAAAGGACGTACTATCTTCACATCCTGTCATGTGTATGCGATGAAGTTTTGCCATCCTGTAGTGAATTCCAGTAGGAAAATACGGGAAAGTGCAGCTTTTACTACAGAGGGGAAATTGTGCTATGCAAGATCTTTGTGTTTTGATTTAGATCTGCTATCTTTACCTGCCAACAGACTTTTGGCCAGAAGTTTGGGTTAGGAATTGTCTCAAGCATTAACATGGTAATTGAAATAAAGGAGGGGAATAAATTTGTAAAATCTTATCTCTTTTCTGTGGTGGTGAGATCTCGGAATGAATTAAACATCTCTGTGGATTCTGCTGTTTGCTCAATTCCATTACATTGTCATTGAAAATGATAAAAACTGTTGTGAAGGAAAAAAAGGTATTTGGCATTGGAAGGGCACAAATATTTTCCTTGTTTAGCATGATGGCTCAAAAAAAGTCCCTGTACAGCTTAATTTAACTTAAACTGTGGGTATTCAAGTCATTAACTGCTCCTTACTCTGACCATTTAGAATAAACACTACCTTCTCTGTGAGTCAAGCTTTGACTCTACTAAGCAAAAGAACGTACAAGAAGAAGGCTATACCTCCTGTAAGATGGTTTAAAAATGGCAGCATTTTTGTATCCATGTGAATTAAAATGTCAGTCAAGGCAAGCGAGTCTTTTTTAGGCTAATTCCACAATTCCTCTTCCCTTTGTCTAGACTAAAGCTGACGACAGTACCTCAACTAGAATTGCTTTGCCTGTGCAATATTTGTTTTCGTTGAGCACCTTAATAAGTAGCTGTTGGAAATGATACTTCTATCTGGGAGTCGATTTAGGTGATTGGTGGTTAGTAGAGATTTCAGAATACCCAGAGCTGCATAAACCTTCGGGCAGATGAGAGGTGCCAAAGCCAAGTGGACAGGTACAAAATAACTTACTAAATTGTTCGCTTAGTTCTGCCCTCAGTGTCCCTGGGTTCAGCTGCGTAGAAAACTTGGCACATTTCTTGGCTCCTGCTCATCCGAGGAGCTCTGCTGCAGTGCCGCTCAGCAGATAACTGGACTGATTTCCTAGGCTGGTGGTAAGAAGCTGTAACAGGTTAGCTGCCACTGCCGTGCCTACCACTGTGATAGCATACTTTTTCCATACCTCCCCTACTTCTGCACGCTCTGAGGGTGAGGCCGTAAGCGGGGCCTGGGCAAGGCACCCCGGCAAACTCAGCTCCTCCCTCCTGCAGCATCAGGTGAGGGTTGAGTTTTCCAAGAGAAAACAGTGCCTTAATATTTGCTTGAATATCTGTTGCAGTGTATATGATAAAGTTAGAATTAGTCTGGTTCCTGGTCCTAACTTAGATTTGTTTAATCTGGGCTCAGACCAACACTTTTATGGCAAATGACAACAATAAAAGCTGGATACAGAGGAGCTCCTTTATTCATGAATCTTCCCAGCGTAACGTGCTCAACTGGATATCTACTATACTTTAGAGGATTTTATTTGCCCTCATCTGGCACAGGTTCACCAGAACAAGCTGTAGGTTTTATTGCTGTATGAAGCTGTTTCTGCAAAAACTCCCACATGGAATATGTCTAAAGGTCGTTGTAGTTTCTTGATGCTTTGGAGGCTAACAAACTTACAAGCGCTTTGCAAGTTCAAGGCAGACAAATGTCAGGGAGTTGGATCTGGCCTTGAAGTACTTAAAGATATTAGTCCCTGGAGAGAGAGCCAAGAGAAAAGCTTTGGATTTCTCTACTGTTTGGAGAAAAGCTGAAGGAGACAAAAAAGATTCATGTTAATTGGGCCAAATGTAACTCGAAAAAAAATTCCTCTAATTCATTTTTTTTCTAAATGAAAGAAAAAATATCATACAAATGCAGTGTTAAGAGACCCTTATGGCTCTGGCTGGTCCCGAGAAATATGTCTGAGCCAAAGGTGGGGTTTTTATTTTATTCTTTCTGAGAGCACACTCTGCATCTCTCTTCCATAGTGCTGCAATCGTTGATTAAAAGCAGTCTTTCCACCCTAGGAAGAAAAGAACAAGGAGTTGTTTAAACAGAGTAATTTTTCAGCTCTTGGAGTTACCTAAGGGGAAAAAAAAGGCTGCATATCATCCCAGTCAACAGTACAATGCAGTTTTTGAACAAACAAGAAGATGCTAACTTCTCCTAGCTATACCGGGAGGCAGGATACCCTGTAGGATCAGTATATACTGGTATGAGTGATAATGTGGTAGGTGGCCCTTACAAAGTATACGATGACTTGTTTTTGATATTAGGAGCTAGAAACTCCCCTGGCATTCACATGCAGAGGCTTGCAGCCAGAAAAATATAGCATGTAGTGTTCAGAATTGGAGGAGACACCCAGCCATCTAACATGCTTTTCTCTTAAACTTTCTTCACTCAAGGAAGATAAAAAAATAGTTAAAGTAATTCTGATTATCCCCACTGGGCAAGATAGGAACAGTCCTTTGAGCACTTTCACATCTGTGCAGGTTTCCCACCCATGCTTTTTCCAGTGTCTCAAAGACCCACTTAATTTCCCTTTCTCCACATTTTGCTGGAAGGACAATAGAATTTCAGCAGATCTTAGGAAATCATGTCCAGTGAATTAACAAATAACTACTTAGATTGTGCTGTAGTTTTAAAGATGTCCATGTGTAAAGTGGTCAAACAAAACACAGATCTCATCCGCTTTTGACTGTTTCAGTTGAAACTGTAAGGGAGTGTCATGTCTTTCTTGAATATTCATGTAGCCGTCACAGATACCTGCCACGCTCACTTATGTAGATGTCAGTCCTTACTTATGAAGGAATTTGGCAATGTGATACTCTTTGATGAAGCACACAGTACTGTTGCAGACTGAATTACCCTGCAGGGTTTGAAACCTTTGTTGTAGGCCCATGGGATGATGAATTTCATTGCACGTATTCATTTCTTTGTGCACGTACATCTCTGTAGCATATGTGATGTCTTTGCATTCCTTATCTAGATATGCAACTCAGCATGTGTAAGACTTTCCGCTAGAATCTATTCTGCACTCTAACGGGATTTGGTCATGCTCCACTAGATCGGTGACAGCCTTCAAAGCATGATTGGTTAAATCTGTAAAGTTATTATTTAGAGCTCTACAGATAATGTTTACAAGCTGTTAACATCTGAGATGTCATATGTGGATCAGACAATCAGTTTGCTTAGCAGTACTTCTGTCCCCATTCCAATAGTCTGTCCCCAGACTTCTTTCCGTTAACTTCTTTAAATGTGTGATTGCTTCTGAAATTATGCTGTTAGTGGGAATGTGCAAAGCAGAATTAAAGAAAAAGTGCTGCAGAGCTCTATGAGATGCTACTGGTCTTCTTTGGCTCACTTCTCTGAGCCCTAGTAGGATCTCAAATCTTCAATCTTAGGAATCTTAAGACCCAGTAGAAGGAGCTGTAGCTCCTTTACACTTTCCCTCTGACAATCCTTGGACAGAAAAGCAGAAAGGCAGCAAGGCTGTCACTGTGGGCAACACTAATGGAAGGTCCTACTCACTGTCAGCATGACTATGCAGAGTCCATCGGAAAAATTTCCAGTGGCAGGTAGGTAACCCTCATTGCTGATGACAGAACTGCAGGACTGCAATATTGCACAGATGTAATGCTTTATGTAAACTGACTGTTTTGATCATTACCACACAAGTTGAATTACCATCTATACTGAGCTCTCAGTGATTAACTCTTTTAACAACTTATTTTGTATACATTTATAAAATTAGAAAATCTGCCATTTTTATGTGTTAGATAATACAATGTTTAGGGATCACCTGGGAATATGATATGCAATTATTAGTTTGTATGTATACATATCTATACATATATCTCTAAGGGCTAAATTATTACTTTGTGTGTATATTTATTTATGTACACAGATCAAGTTTTTGGCCCAAATCCTTGCAGAAACACATAGGAAGGTTCTCAATGCATGGCTGGTCTTGACTGTCAATCTCTAGTCTTCTGATGTGATCCTGTCATCTGAAATGTAAACCTAGTTAGGGAACACATTCTTCTTGTAAGTATAATATCGTACTCAAAATTGGTTCTATAGCACAGAAATGTGACTGACAGGAGCAATATACTGATACATGCCAAATTCTTAAGATAGACCATACATGATGTGACCATGTGCTATAATGCAAAGATAATGTTTTAAGAAGCAACTTTCTTTAAATCCAGGGAGTGCTCAATACATATAGCAGGGGTGTCCTAGTCAAAACAGGCCTTTATTTCTCTAGAAATATAAGTAGAACAGATCAGCACTCCAATTTATTATTATTTTTATACCAAGACCTTTCCAGGGAGTAATTCTGTTGCACCTCTTTTTAGAGAATGAGACAGTGCTAAGAGTTAAATGCTTATGCAGTACAACACTGTCCTCTCTCATCACTAATTTCCAAGATATCTGTTTAAACAGAAGCTGTCACTTTCTGTTCTGGCTTGAGCCTCCTGCCTGATTCATTTTGTAATGTCACGAACAGTGGATTGTGGATTCATGGAATAGAGCTGGTCTGATTAGAGATGAAGAAACTTCCTTTTACACATGCACATCTTCATAATCAGCAATGATGGGAAAGGAAATAAATAGTACAGTAGGCATGAATTGGAAATGTCTCTCTAAGCGAACCTCTCAATTTCACTCGAAGTTCTGAAATCTCAGTTTTCTCTGTTCTTAATGTTAACCCATTCTTACCCTTCAGAGCCTTTCATGTGAGATTGATTCCTACCACTCTGCAGCCAGTACTTCTTTGGTGCTACTGTCATTATAATAGCTACAAGTAAAAAACACGTGTCCAAAGAATTATACACTGTTGTAGGACCATTGAGCAAAATGTCTGCTACATGGCCCTTTGGTCACAGTCTTTCAGTATATAAAGCACAAGGGATGTATTTTTATCCTCTGAAGATGGTGATCACTTTACAGAGTACCGTCATAGCCCCAGCTTCAGAAGCCCATTAGTTAATCCAGGGAAAACTCAAGTGTGGGCTGGAGAGAGGCAGGAAAGAGCGTTCCCAACCAGGAGGAAAAAAAAAAGGTTTATCACCAGAAGCTATTTTTTGTAATTGCTGATATGTTCCTTATAAAATACTGCAGAAGAAGTGAGGGAGCAAATGAAAGAGGCAGTCATTAAAGTGAGAATGAGAAGGGTGACATCTCCATTGCTGGGTGTCAGTTGTGGTATAAGAGAAAAACTGTGTTGGGTAGGAGGAAAGTAAATGAAGAATTGTGGAGAAAGGAATATTTATAATTGACAAGATGTTGTAGCTATCAGGTGCAATGAGTAGCTTAGTGATCAAGTGCAAATCCATATGCTAACTGCTAACATAAATTATTTATTCTGTTTATCTATTACCTCCATCTACAGGAACAGAGCCTCAAAAACATGAACTTATTAGGCCGCAAACTTAAAACACATTTTCATTGTGGCTTGGCTTCTTTGGAGAAGAGAGGGTGGAAATTTCAAACCCCCAAACAAATATGTCTCTTAATTAACTTTTCTCACCATCTGTGCTTACTTATAGCTGAGGCAAGCGGTACCAGTGACTTGTGAGATTGCTTTCAATGCTGCCTCTTTAGGCCAGCTTTTCAAAGCAGCAATCACATGCAGTTAATTCCGATCAGATCAGCTTATCAGCTCGGTTCATTGTAGCGCTTTCATAATCATTCGTGTGTGACAGCCCATTAAAACTTGGCCAGGCCTTTAAAAAAAAAAAAATCACAAAATCCACAAATGTGTTTTACATTCAGCCTTTGAGGTATCCAGCATATTTGTTTTGTGTGTTAAGCTTTGAAATTAAACTTCTGTGAAGGGTTGTAGGGAAAAGTCACCAGTAATACAGGACTTTAGCCAAAGCAGTTTCCTGTATTTTACCTCTAAGAGTAGATTTATTTAAAATATATATATATGAAGCTGTGATAATTGTGTTAAATGCTGCCTATGGCTCTGCTTGGCTCCTGCAAAGGTACAGTGCTGTGGATGCAGCCCGCCAGACCCAGGAGGGCTAATGTGGCATGTGTGAAAGGCCACTGCCCATGGGTGGTTGAGCTTGACCAAGCGAGGTTTTCCTTTCTGGAGGACTTGTGGTGGATGGCAATTACAGTTTGAAGTTGATTGCCCTGGTCAGAAATGGCAGGGCCTCTCAGAGCGGAGAGCACTGCTAACACCAAATGTTTCAACTGACTCGCAACGACTATTTTTCAAAAAGTCTGGGGAAATGGCAAAGTTCCACCTAAATTTGAGTTTGGAGGTATTTGTTTTCAGAATTCTGGGGTTTTTTTTTTGTGTGTGAATCTTGTTTTAATGTTATTTTTCCCTCTATCTGCTACTCATTTACACATCACATATATTATGTCTTGTTATTCTTTCTCAACAGATTAATTCAAGTATGTTTTGGATTGATATTTGTTGATGTCTTCTATAGATTTGTCTCTAGGTTGTATTTTAAGAGAAAAAGAATCAAATTTTCCACAAAAAACACAAGACAATTTTTTTTTCCTGAACTATTGATATTAACAAGATCGGAAAAAAAATCCTCTGTATGTAATTCTTGTGTCTTATTTTCAGTAAGAAAGATTTCTTTGTGGAAAATATGACTGAAATCTTTGAAATTACCAAAAAATACACAAAGATATATATCCACAGTATTGGTAGAATATGTACTGCTGAAAAGTTTCTCACCACCTTCTAGTGATAATAAGGTCAACTGTTTTCGAGATGGGAACTTTTTGTTTACAGACAGACTCTATAGGAATTGTTCTGCTGATTCTACATTTTTATTTTTGCATACTGAAGTGGCAGATACACTCAGAAAGAAGGTATTTTTGAATAGACTTGAAAAATACAAACCAGATGCTGCCTTTTTTCTTTTTTTCTTTTTTTTTTTTTAAAGAGGGGAAGAAAATTCCCTAAATTTAGACTGTAAAACAGACTTGTAGGAGGCAGTAAATACAGATCTCAGTAAATGTCTATAATTTACATCTACAGCTACGTATCTACCTATACATATCTCTACATATATTTGTGTCTGCATTCATATATTTGTGTGTGTCTATATATATGTATATATGTGCTTCTCATGTTCGTTTTGGTTTTGGTTTTCTGCTTTAATTTAGGAAATAGGAAGTCTGTGATTCTAATTTAGCTTCTCCATTACATTTTCAGTGAGCCAGACAGGTTGTCTTTAGGATTTGTTAGTAAAGGTGATGAGTTCCTCCAGGCTCCGGAGAAAATCCTGGTATTAGGGCTTGAGTGTAGATGCTACAAACTGCCAACCTGTCACATGTTTTGGAGACACCTGACACTTTTTGAAAGATTGATTATTTCAAAAGGCCAGCGACTGTATTGCTTTCATTTTAAATAATTAACATGCTCAGGAGACTTCCTTGTTGTATTGCAGCCCCTGAGGGTGAAGAGTTTTGGACTAGTCGGAACAAATACTGCTTCAAATAATTTTGCTGATGTAGTCTTTCTCTTCTCTCTTAATTTTAATTGGAGGTATTGATTTAATATAAACGCACCCAATTTAGTGAAGACATAGGGGATGAAAATTTTCCTTTTGCAGTTAGACCTATTTCCTTGCCTTGAGGTTTTATTTACACCAGTCTTGTTGTGAATGGGATGATATTCAACAGCACTGTCAACAGTGACTTCTGTTTAGAAAGGGAGCTGGAAGAAATGCGTGGGAAATACTGATTTGTCAAAACTGAAAAGTTCTTTTGATGAAATTGCAGATTTTTCCCCCTTAAGGATTTTCAAATGTTGCTTTACTGGAAATCCAAATGCTGACCAAAGATCATTTGTCCCTTGCTGTTTTCTAGCATATGTTCCACCAGCGATTTAGACACTTTGTTGAGAGCACACGGTCTAAAAAGGACTAAAATCCTAGAGTTCCTTGCATGGCCATGATTAATCTGCTAAGCAATCTGAATTTTGATCGTTGTCACCTTTATTAAAATGCTTGCAGTTGCATTTGTTAGCTGGGTTTCCTTTAAAAAAACCACCATGGGAGAGAATGTGATCTGCGTCTGGGGCCTGTTTTCCAGTCATTTCTCTACTTTTGGCTACTGTCAAGATGAAGGTTACTGTGGGAGAACTTACTGTATGTTGGGGAGTCTGGAAGCATTGTGTGGACGGTGTTCCCACAGGACAGATGAAAGAGAGAGATGTAGTTTTTGAGAGGGAAAACAGAAATCCAGAAGAAACCAGACTTTATTTTTTTTCTGCCATTCAGAGAACAACTCATTACAGTGCTGTCTTGACTTTTTCCTGGATAAGGACTCGATTGACCTCAAAATTGTACCAACATACTGTAAAAGAAGGTCCCTGTCCCAAAGCATGTAACTAGATGGGACAGAAAGTAGGCAGGGAAGCAGGGGCACTGGGAGAAGGGATCCTCCCCATGGTCATGCAGCTGTTGCAGGAAAAGAATGGCAGTAGGCTTTGGTTTTCTTCGGTTCCAAGTTGGTGCCTTATGTGTCAAACTGGGCTGTTTTTCTGTATTTTTCCAAGTATATAACTAGGCAGTGTTTAATTTTGTTCTAAATCCTGCAACTATAAGGTGATGGAGGTGTTTCCTGAAGACCAAAACTTCTAGCTGAAAGCAGGTATGGTTAGTTATGTTCTTTGCTTTTAACCAGTGTCTCTCTTCCGTGCTGTATCAGGTTCTCATTAAGGATGTTAAATACAGACATTTGTGCTTTTGGGAAGAGACATGCTTCCTGGGAGGGCACTTCCCCCCCAAGGCATCACTCCATTGTTTCTTTGCTTTTATTTTATTTGGGAACTGTAAATATTTTAGTATAGTTTTCCATGGTGTTCCTCTTTACAGCTGCAAGATGAACTGCCTGGATTTTGCCAAATAGACTACCTTTATGTTCCACAAGGAGCAGAATATTTTCCATTTGGTCCATTCATGTGCAAATACCTATCTTCCTTGGGTATACAGGCAGCTTCCATGCAAGAGGAGAAAAAAATTGGAAGGGCCTGGGAATATGGCAAAGATCTTTGTGGAGATTCTCTACAGTATTTTGACCTTTCAGGCTTTTTTTCTCAACTTTTTAAGCATTAGCACTTTGGCATGGTCAGGTGCTAGGAATCTCCTGGCACCAAAGGCAATGCTCTGTTGAGGCTCTGTCCTTCTGCCCTGGTGACCTCTCCTTGGATGTCTGCCAGCACGGCTGTGATGAAACTGGAGCTGCTGCGCATCTTTCGGCCAAGCACTTGCGGTCAGTAAGAGCAAACCTCAGTCTTTATGTTCAGCATCGTCACAAACTCTCTACGGTTGGATCTGATGGTCTTTTCCAACCTACATGATTCTATGAAACAGCACGAAGGTTGTCAGGAGATCTAGGTTGTGGTCTGTTCCAGCATATTCAGTTCTGCTCTATGTTAGGTTCTACTACTGTGTCTCTGTGTGGTCTTGGAAAAGCCATGCGGCTTTATTTGTCCCCCCATCTTACTTTAATTCTTCATTTGCATCATGTTAGTGAGAAAGTTTGCCCACAAACACTTAGATGTGCAGCTGATTTTTTTTTTTTTGTATTGTCAATAATTTATTTTAAAAGTAGGCTCTTTTAAACTTCTAGAAAGCACCTCAGCTTTCACTTTGCTATCGGGTTAGTCTTTCTTTGACTGAAAACTTCTGTTTCTTCAGAAGCTGCACTAGTAGAAATCCTCATATTGTATACAGCTGGATGAAAGGTTGGATTGAGTTGTTTTGCTACCAAACTGTAAAGTGATTTTCTTTTTAAATCTTTCTTTCCATTTGGCCCCTACTTAATGTCTTTCGTCTGCTTATGGAGAACAGGTGCAATTATTCACCTTTGAGTCCTGGGAAAGAAATTGTAATTCAGCATGGTCTCATAGAAAGATATGTAATTCACTGTTCCACATACAGTACATTATGCAGGTCAAACAGAATTGTGAAAGCTGTAGCATCGTCAAGGAGAGCATACAATGCATAATGCTTGGTACCAAATCAGGCTGTTTATCTTAATACTTTATTTGGGAGTAGAAAAGTAAAAAGAATTAATTATAGATGAAGCTTGATAGAATTGTCTTTTCAGTCTTCTGAGGACAAAATCTCTTGGCACTGCTATGTGAGGAAAAGGATGTGTGAAGGTTCTCCAAATGGTTCGTTGGGATGTAGATTTTAAAGCAGTGGTAGGAGATCCATCATTATTTAGATAATTTAATCTTTTTTTTCTTTTTTTTTTTTTTTCTTTTACCATGATGAAAATGGGGGCCAAGACTTCAAAAATGCAGCACAGAATTTGTTTCTGAATAGAGGAAGTTCTCACCCTTTCCTTAAAGAGCAACCCTGGCCACCACTGAATTAAGATGCTCTGTCTGACTATATAGAAGTTTCAGCCCAGGGTGAATATATTCAATAGGTATTTAATAGATGAATGATGGAAAAGATCTGTTTACAGAACAAAATTCTTCACTGGGTAAACTAACAGAGTTTCTAGCTGTGGTTGCTTGCAACTGAAGAGCAGCTGTGTCCCAGCGTACCTGTTGCTTGAGAATTACACAGAATGAACAGATTTAATTTAAAGATATTTACTTCAAGTTTCAAGACCTTTTTTCTCACCTGTGGGGAAAATAAGTCAGGTTACTGTTTGTGTGTATTGTGGCTGAGTCTTTTCACTGCAGTCCTTATCTTTACTTGCTGATAAGTTTATGACACTTGCACCTTTCCAGGAGAAATCTGTCAGGTCTGGTCTAATCATAAAGGCAAGTTGCCCCAGAATTTTGAATAGACTCCTTTTTGCTGCTTCATAGTCAAAGAAGTCAGGTGCCCATTTCCCACCTTTGTTGAAATAAATAATTTAATTGTCAAATCTTTTCCTCCCCCTAAATGCAAGACAATGATTTATAGAATAGATACCAGTCTTTTCAGGCAGTTAAGTGTTCATGCTTTTTTTTTTCCCCTCCCTCCTACACATGATCAGTTAATTCAGGAGCTGAGAGATAAACTTAATGCTTTCCAGTAGAGGGTGTCTGAAGCAGATGTTTGGTCATTTTGATTTTTCTGAAATGCAAAATGGAGTAATTTT
Source organism: Elanus axillaris (assembly GCA_026212715.1). NCBI lineage: Eukaryota > Metazoa > Chordata > Aves > Accipitriformes > Accipitridae > Elanus > Elanus axillaris. The sequence goes on along the minus strand of JANZLQ010000078.1, from coordinate 947,108 downwards.
GTGATTCTCTGCCATGGCTTTTTTATTCTCTTTTCTTGCACCAGAGGAGTTAATTCAAGGTAAAAAGGGCAATAGAAAGACAAAGTTGTTCTTACAACCAAGTATTGTACAATAGGCAAACTGAATATGGAAACTGTATCTGCTTATGGTAAGATGTATAATTCCCTTCAGAGAAAATACAGACTGCTGTGTAGATCTAAAAAATGCTCAGAGTCTGGGAATAAACAGCTCTGCTGCTGTTCCAGGACTGAGTGTACCACATGACAATCACTTTGTTTCTCTTGAAATGTTAGTGAAGTAGAAAAAAAATAATCACATAGCATTAATGAAAGAAAGCCAAGCATGTTAGCGCTTTTGTGAAGGCTAAGTTGTATGGCTTCGTGAATAACTGCTTTTTAAAGGGCAACTAGTATTGAAATCTTATTAACTGACTCAAAAGAAATTAATTGATTTGAAGGACTACATCTAGTTTTGGTATTTTATTCTAAGATGTTCCATGTGAACAAACCCTTTTGTCTAGTCTTGTTAACATTGTTAGGGCTGTTAGCATTAGTGGTGGTCTCTCCGGGTAGAGTAACTTGCATGATTAAAAATATTTTTCCTTTTTTAAGAGAAAAAAAGGGAGGGGTAAGGGAAAGATTTTTTTCCTCTGAAAAAGGAATGATAAACCCACACGGAAGGAAAAGTACCAATTAAATTATGGTTTTGGGGAAACAGTTAAACTGTCTATAAACATGTCAGTTATAAAGAAGGAGGGAAAAAAATCCAGATATAATCTCTTTCAACCAAAGTGAACTTAGATTGTTACCTATAATCTTTGTAAGGATTTTTGTTTTCACCCTATTTAAGTTAGTCCTAAAAACCCCAACACCCTACATCCCACCCCTCCAAAAAACCCCAAGAAAAATCCAGACCCAACAGAAATGTCATTCCTACTCAAGGAATGCTTTTTAAACTGACCTTATACATTTTTAAAAGTCATATGTCTGGAGGAATAAATCCATCTCATTTCCTACACCCAAAGTGAAAATACTTCATTCTGAATTAAACTAAAGTGAATCAAATGTAATTCAAAAGCAGATGTAAATAAGGCTAGTGATCATAAAGGGATGAGTTGCTGGTCCAAACATGGAACTGAAGGAGAAACTTGAGAGCCATCCTGCATAAATGGCATAGCGGCAAGGAGAAGTCTTTTTCTTGCTTTTCGCAATACTTGAGTTTCGTGAGGAAGGGAAGGTTTCTTCAACAATGAGCTTACTACAATGATGTCCAGTGATGGCTGTGTATCAGCAGATCCACAGCCGCATACGAGACTCCTTGCTGATATATTGGACATTTATAGCTTCCAGTCTGAAGAGGTGGTGGTCTGTCTTACGGCACAGAATGTCTCCCACATATTCCACTTCTGCTTTTCCCTCTAAAAATCCCCCAAAGTATACACTTGTTTTTTTCTGTGTAGAGAATACAATCGGCCAAGCTCTCAGATGACCAGAGGTGATGAAGTCCCAATGGACTCAACCAAGACATTCCTGTTTGTATTCATTAATGGTCTGGTGAGCAAAAGTAGCCAAAGGGTGTGTTTGACTCTGATGTGGACTTCTCTGTCATGTACTTAAGTCTTTATTATCTATTGTATTGATACACTGAAACAAGCCTGGTTCCTGTGGTTCTAAAAAGAGGCAAATTGCCTCTCTGAATTTTGCCCTGACCGCGTTGCTTTAACCACATATGTATGCTGTTTTGTTCTGTCCCCTTCTGGCTTTTCTGGAGATCATGGGAGAAAGGCAAATACCTTTTTCACATAAGGCAAAGAGGTTTTTTGGGTTTTTTCCCCCACTATTTTCTTTTCACAAGTGACGTGAATCCCCCACCTAACTGGGGGGGGGGGGGTTAAGAAAATAATCTTTTAATGTGGAAGTGTTTATGTTCTCGTTAAAGGGTGAACATAACATTGATTTCCTCTACCCTCACCCAAAATCGAATTGCAAACTGTAGTGGCTGCAGCTAAGTTTGTTCATCAGGTTTAATGGTGGTATACTAGTTTAATTAGGCTTTGGGTTTAAGGTGTTTCATGAGAAGAAAAGGACTTCTCAATAGTTGGGTTAAAAAGGCAGGGAGAAACAATAGCTGTAAGGGCACTTTCCCATGTACTTGAGCATGATTAAATGTAGCAGGGGGTTCTTCCTTCACTGAGTAAATTACCTTTGTCCCACGTGTATATTGATATAAACCTTAAACATTTGGCTTTGCAATATATCTCAGGCTGCTTCTCTTGCTGCTCTGGGTCAAGAGAGAAATTCATGAATGCTGACAGGAAATCTCTTTCTAAGTACAAGGAATAGGTGTCCAGTTTCTCAGATAAACAGAAGGTTAAAATTGTCAAATTCTTTGTGTGTTTACTTTTAAACAAAGCACACAGCAAATGAAGGAACCTTTTCACCAGATGTATATTAGTGATTCAGATGCCACATAATTTCTCTAGTGTCATACATACAAACTCCCTTGAAAAATCTGCCTCCCTGTACAGATTGTTTCAGCCCGGTATGGTGATTCAGAAAAATATTGGTTTGGGTTATTTGTTACTATTTTAGAAGCCAAAAATCTGAGCCTTCAAGAAACTCTACCTGACATTGCCAGATGCTACTGAAGTGATAGTCTCATCAGGGTGCCACAGGGTTTTAATAGGAAGAATGTGCATTTCTTTTACAGGGTAGGAAATGGAGAACAGTTCATAAACTTTTTCATTTTCTCTCCTCCTTTCCCATTCCTACCCATCTTAAAATATTTTTCTTGTCTGTAGCATTGTGACAGATTTCAGGCCAAAGCTGAAACATAAGGCATAAATAAATGAATACATGATCTTTTTAATTCAAATGTAATTCGTTAAAATCTGTTCAAAATCTTGTCTAATAGGCTAACCTATATTTTAAAATTCTTCAAATCTTCTCTCTTGTATCTGGAATTACTTTAAACCATTTGGGACTGCTAGATGTTGGATATTTATTAAATACAGCATCAATGTATCTATACTTTTACATTTTAACTTACAAATATTGAAGCAAATACAAAGTTTCCTTAAAGTCTAATATTAAGACAGCAAAAACTTGTGATGTGCTTTTCAGTCAAGCCGAAGACATTTTCTTGGATCGTGTTTTTGTAACAACATAACAGTTAAAGAGAAAATAAAATGGTTCAAACCAGGGTGTGTAAATATTTAGGTACTAAAATGAGACCAAACCAACTGTAACAAAACACTTGTGGATGTATTCACTCAGTCCATGCCTTAGTCACTGTGCTTTCTCTGGCTTATTCCTTCTGAATTTGAGGTACAGAGCCTTCCCTATGGAGGCAAGAGCAAGGTGGGATTTAGGCCCATGAGGTTGTGCCATCTAGTGACAATTCACCCTACAGAAGCCACCAGCTACCAGGGACTCTTGCCATGGCTCTCATGCCACCACCAGTCTACACTGGCTCCCAAAATATCCTAAATGACATTTGCTCAACAGCGAGCTTTTTATCTCGGTTTCCGACTGAGAAGTCATTGAATGAATATCCTTGTTCATTAACTACTAGTTTTAAACATTTTAAACATTTATTCCATTTTAGCCACTCTTTGAGCATGCTATTTCTAGCTCTTGATCTGAATGCACTATTTAATAATGATGGTGGGCAGAATAACTTTAGTCATATCACTAATAATCATCTTAACCAATCTATTGTGCAGCTGAACAGATGAAGTTAATGCAGAAAGCAGAGGGGTTTGGAAGCAGTTTCCCCATCATAAAAATGTAAGACCATTCACTTGTACATCGATTCAGATTTGAAAAAAGCAAGTTGCTGATCTGAACAGAAATATATGCCAGTCAAAATAAATACCGGCCTTAATGAGAGTTATTTTGTTGGAGAAAGGGATCTGATATTCAGGAGACTCTTTAGCTGTGGTAGTCGTTGAGTATTGCTTATTCAGGAAGTAGAATTGTTGGGCTGAAGCAGGGAAAGTTTATTAGCCCTGCCTTGGGCATCAGACTATTAGATTTCATGTAATTTCAGCAGGTTTATAAGAACTATTTTACACCTTCATGAGTAAATGTGAAATTTTAGGCACTGGGAAACTATATAAGCATTGTATTTTTTTATACCATTTTCCAAATAGTGCTTAGTTCTTTGAGATCATACTGGTTTTATTACAATAAGCATTATTTGTCCTGCTATACTGTTGGTGCTCATTTTCTTTTTTAAGGAGAATATAAGAATGCGTGCTGATATAAGGTACTGCATAACTTTGTTAAAAAAAGGGCTGGGGGGGGAGAGGGGGAGGATGATGGAGAGGTGCCTCAGACAGATGAAAAATGCCCGGTATGTCAAGGAAAATATATTCCCCAGTGTCATTTCATGCTCCGCAGGGGTTTGTTTTCTTGAGTCCAGTGCAAATGCATAGTCTCAAGAAAGCCATTTTCTGCTTAATGTGGAAAAGAAGAATAAAGCAATTTTTTATTCCTCTTTTATACAATCTTGTCAGGAAAGAGAGGTGGATGAAGAATTACAATCTTCAGAGATGCCATCAAGACTCCCTAAACAGAAACCTTATCAACCCCAGTCTGTAATCATGTCAAATTTCACAAATTAAGCAAGACTGGATTCTGCTTTGGATGCCTCCAAGGAAAACCCATGATACAATAGAAACTAGCACGCACAATTCCTTAAGCAGATCTCTTTTTCCTCTGAGTGAACAGCGACGAGATGAATAGGGAGGAAGTATGCAAGCCTTCCTTTCCATTCCCTGGAAGAGGTTCTCCACCACCCCTCTCACCCCTGCAAAATGAAAGCTTGCTCTGACCTGTTTTCATAATTCGTATTCCCTGTGCTGCATGCCGGAGAGCAGGCACAGAGCAGCACTGAGAGTTCATGCACCCGCCTGCAAAGAGAGGGAATACGATGCAAGAACAAGCTAAGACAGGAGAATTGATCTCTTCAATATCCTGGTGGCAAACATGTAGTGTTCAGCTCCTAAATGAGTCTAAACAAAAGTTCCCTGTGCCATTTGAAATGTCATAGGGGTTATCCTGCCTTGCCTACAGCTCCTGCTCTGGAGGACAGAGGTTTTGTGTGATACCTGCCAGGCCTTTGTGCTTGCCGGGGGTACTCTAGGGCATCTCAAATGGCACTAGGCAGCTATAATTAGGCAACTTAATCAAGCCCTTAGTTCCTAGGACTGCTTTGCCAAATATCTAATTTTAGCTGTCAATGATGCAATGAGTGAACATTCCAGATGCTGCAGAAAATGAGAATTGTCACCATATGACCCACCAGATCTGCCAACCTGAATAAAGTGCTCAGCAAACCGTGAAAAATTCAAAGACCAGCACCTGTAAATGGGAGTGTACACCCCAAAATGAACTTGTTTTTGGCTAGTCACTTTGCTTCCATTGGATTTTATGCATCAGAGGGTAGCGTGCTGTGCAGTAGTAACAGCAAATGAACCCAAGGGAAAAAAAAAGTGCCTTCCTGAGATTAATTAGTGTAGACATTAACACCATTGACTATTTTGATGAATCCTTAAAAGACTCCAAATCTCATAAAATGAAATCCTACAAAGGATTTGCTTTCATTACAAGTCAATTTAAACCTAAGAGTTTGGGGAAAAACATTTTTTGTTTTGGTAGTATTTTATTAAATAAAGTCTATAAATGAAATTGTAACATAGCAATAATTTTCCTGGAGTACTGCATGATAATAAACTAACTTTCTAGGATGGGTGGGGTGACAGGTAGTAACACTATTCATTTTAACAAGCTGCCTTAATAATACTCTGCTGCATCACTTCCAGAATGCATAAGTAGTAATGTTTGAAATACTTCTAAATGCAATTAAGAAATTCACCTTTCATTTCTGTATCTGCTCTTAAATAATATGAATATAAAAATAACGGTATTCCTGCAATTGGTAAAGGACACAAATGCATAGTCTCTCGGGAATGGCATCTATGAGAATGCTCCCACAGAAAATCCTCCCCTCTTCCTACTAATGCAATGGTTAAAATATTTTCATGTTATATTCCATCCCCATATGGTTTTCTTCACTGTTGTTTTCTCAGTTGATGGAGGGAAATTCCCTAGACACATTTTACATAATTGCTTGTATGGTTGCTGTTGCTTACATTTGTTCTGTCAATTGTGGATAGTTCTTATTTCCAACTATTTTGTTAGAAATGTTCAGAATGCTTAAAAATGCTGGAATAAAGTGTATTTAACACAACCACTCACTTGCGGAGCTCTACAAAGCTGGAATTCATCCTTCAACCTTTCTTCTCTCCGTACCTAGCTCTGTCTCATGGAAAAACCTTTGCTGATTTCTTTTGCTTACTTTAACACTGTTTTGAATTTATTTTTGTTAATTTTTTAGAAATTATTTTGGTAGTTGTAGAAGATAGATTTTCACCACTATTTTTATTTGCAAATTGCTTTTGCCCTCTTTGAGGCAATGCAGGCTGTTAAAAGAAGCCCAGACTCTGGAGCCAGGAATTGTGAGGTTCCCCCGCACTTTGTTTGACGATAATTTTCAGATTAATTAATAAAAGGATTCTCTAGCATCCTACAAGTATTGGCTTTTACCCTCAGTATTTCAATGGGGGAACATTTCCCCTATAGCTTAGAGAACTGATGTACAGTGAAATTAGATGAGGAGCATTACTGAGCTTGGAACTCATGTTTCTTATTACCTACCACCTCGCTAAATGTACCAGAAGGTATTACTCACAAATTTTTTCCTGTAGCATTTTCCCCCCTAGCAGAATGATGCAGTAATACTTGCCATTAGCCATCCTGATGTTTTGAAACTAATATCAGTTCCAAGACAGCATTAAACCTGTGTGCATAAAGACAATTGCCTGAGGTAGGGATGAATGTGGGCTCCCCACACGGATCTCCCTGCAACATTTGGGATATTTTTTCCCCAACATGTTTGATCTCTCAATTTGAAAGTCAAAGTACAAATTCGAATGAAATCTGACCTGGACAAATAAAGTATTTTTTCAATAGACTTGCAGAAGCCTCCACAAATTGGATCTATGATTTAGAGAAGTTACATAGGTTTTGGGTTTTGTTTGTTTGGTTGTTTTTTTGTCTTTGAATTCCAAAAGACTGTGCTGTTGGACATATTAGAGGTGACATGAGGGTGAACGCTTCTGAAGCATATGCTCTGCAAAGACCTATCTAATACATTAATCTTTAAAAACCCAAGTATCCTGTCTTGTAATAAAATACGATGACAAATCTCATAAGGCAAGTTGTTGTATTTGGGCTTTCTTCATTTGCTGAAAAATGACTTGGGAAAAACTACCTGAAAGTCAAACCAAAAGCAATAGATTCTGCCTGTAAGAAATCATAAAGTTCATTATGTACACAATGATGTGGCAAATGAGAAGAGCTGAATTTTTAGTAGCGCTGGATGAAAATTAAAATAATTCTGGCTAAGTATTATGTTGCAAAGCGGTAGTTCAGTATGTTTGAAACTCATTTGAATTCAGCACCAATGATGAGATCTTAACGGAGTATTTTAGAGTGGCTTTTCAAGTCTGTAATCTGTAGGACAGAAGGATTTTTATTTGATACCTGCATAAAACAAACAAACAAAAGTTTTTGGCTTTCTTTTTATAGGATGAATTTAGAATACTTGTCCAGTTTTATATTGTTCCTATAATAACCCTTCACTGGGGAAATAGTCTGTCAATTATTCCTGGTTTTCATTTCAGATTTTTACATTCTGCTTTTAACACAAAGAAGGTGAGAAGTAAAACTAATTTCCCAAGTGATTTTGTTTTTCTTCAAAATGAGAAATGTAATTTGTAACATTTCAGATGATGTAGAAATCAGCTACAGATTTAAATGGCAAAATCCTACTTTCCATTAATATGACAGTTCATTCCAGCTGAAGACCCACCTTTCCCTGCTTATGTGGACATCCTGCCATCAGTCATATAAGTGGGAGGTGCTGTACTTGGGAGGCTTGTGGGTTTTTTTGGTTTGGTTTTGGTTTTTTAAACTACTTGTAATGAGCCACAGTCATCTATCAGCATTAATTTTCAGGTACGGAAGGAGAAGCACTTTCCATTTGAGCTCCATTTGCTGTAAATAAGTAGCAAGCTGGGAGAGCTGCATAAGCCAGCCACCAGCACAACTGTAGTTTGAAATCTAAATAAGCGTATAAAGGTATTAGCCCTTAGAATTTGACGATGAGTCCTGATCTGATGCCACAGGAAGTTTAGGGTATTGCTAAATGTTTCTGACAATAGTTTACCATCCTAAAAAAGCAAGTTATCTGCCTGAATATCTATTAGACACAGGACGCTTTGAAAAAATGAAGGATATTTATTTGGTGAAGGAGAGTTCAGCTAAGCAACCTTAGTTTTGCCTGCTGTTCACTGGTAGTGTCATGACAGAGTAACAATTTTAACCAGTTTGTTAAATACTGTTCTTTAACTCCCCAAATACGTACATCAGCATTTTTTTCTAGCCTTCATTTTCATGCAAGTAGTATGGATCTGCCAGGTTATGCTTCAGACTTATTCTTTCCATTTTGAGGCACTTTCCCATGACGTTCTTCAAAGGGCAGAGCTGAAGGTGTGCAGATTTGGCTTGGGTAATCCGGAAAGGATCGGAAGTTTCTGCTGGCAAAGTGGTAGGAACAACTCGTTTGCCGATGAGGTGGCTTTGCTTGTTACTCCTCGTGCTCGGACTCCCCAGTGGTCTTGAGAAGTTTGAGGGTTGCGAAGAAGGTTGTGGCTGTATCTCAAAATACTGCCTGAAAGACAGCCTGATTATGTGGTGAGGAGTTACCCTCTAGCTGCTGTTGTGTTTTGTTTTCATAAATTCAGAGCCTGGAGGCCCAGTTCATACAGCAAGCCCCTGCCAGGCTGCCTCTGAACTGGAAAAGAGCAAAAAAGTCCATGCTGGCCACAACCAAGTTATGGGCCAGCACGAGAGACAGCAAGCAGCCTCGAAAAGACGTAGTGCGAGAAGCCACGTGACGGTGTTGGTTGAGGTTACAGGCGGCTGGTGGTGCGGGAACGTAAAATGAGCAAAACAAAGGCCTGTCTAAGCTGGTTACCTCTTTTCACCAGTGGCAACACAGATGACCAAGACATGGTACGGAAGCAGGGCAAACACCGCTGCTCTGCCAGCCTCCGAGAGCTCGCGGCTGAGGCGCTTTCTGAGCCAGAAGTGTTGGGGTTTTTTAACTACCAGCATTTTTTGAGGCATCACAGCAATTCTCGGGAACAATGGGGAGAATAATTGCTCTTAAAGATTTTTATGGAGAACTCCTTCCTTAGGCAGTTCCTGTGAGGGACAGCCTGAGGGAAACAGGTATTTTTGACAATTTAACACGTGGTTAGTGGGGACCAAGGTTAAAATCGCAAGTAGGAGCTGGCTCACTGGCACAAAATGAGAAAGAATACAAAATTGTTGCATGTGAGAGTGAGGGTCTCCTTAGAAAGACAGATTGCCGTTGTTTCTGGTGGAAATGAAATTACTCACTTGCCTGTACCGAGATGCCACTCTTTCTGTACTGTTCCAAGCGGAAGAGACACGGCCCCAAGCAGTAAGGGCTGTAGTAGCCCATTAGTTGTACTGAAAATGAAGTCAAGCTACCCATGGCCTGAAGGGTTAGGAATTGAATAGCTAAGATGGTAGAAGGACTCGAGTGCCTTCTGAGGTATTACTTAAACTGCAGCCAACTGATTGGATACCTCGCATCTGAACAAACACTTGAACTGAAAATATTTCTGTCTTTTCCCAGGGACGTGTTTCATTAGTCATCAGTAACTCTTGGGTGTATGTACAACCACCTTCACAAACAAGTGTAGCAAATAGCTTGAAATCTGAGGAGAATTTTTTTCTTTTAATTGTAGAATTTAATAGTTTTTTCTAAAAAACCCTGCTTATTCCCATGATATTTTTCTGAATAAACTTGAAATACAGCAAAGTCTTTATTTTTAGGAGAAAAAGTTGGGTTCAATTTTAATTATGTCATCAGAACCCCTGGGCTGTGTTGTCAAAGTATGAAGACTATCAATATGTATGGATCACTGTCACATTAAGTAAACATTTCCCAGTACATCTGTTGTCTTCCTCCTCTTTCTTTTTGGAGTAATATAGTATTCATTGAGGTAGACAACTGTCCATGCTGGTAGTTATGCAAAGGAAAAGAATTCATTTTTTAATTTAAATTAGAGGGAAAGTAATTAAATAAAATGCGCAATTAAAATGAGATATAAAATAAGTAATACACAAAGTGTATATTAATTACAGAGTATAGTTACTCTGTATGGGCCAGATTTTGGCTAAATCCGTTTGCAAAACAGGCCCCGTATTCTGATCAGAATTATGGTCCTTGGTAGCTCATAATCTTTGCTTCCTACCAGGTCACCAACAAATTCCGTATTTCCATCAGTTCCAAAGCGTTTATTGTTTACTGGTCTATCAGTTAGCTTTCTTCTTGGTTTGAAATGCACATACCTGGACATCCTGGGGCTTCAGAAGAGAGCAAGGTCAATTCAACCATAATGTCCCTATCCAGGTGCCTTGGAGAGTAGTGGAGAGAAATTCTCAGCCATGCCCGTGGATACACAGGAGCACCCAGACAGTCTCAGGTGAGCCTAGAGATCAAAGAACAGGCTGTTAATAGGACATACATACTGATCTTTCCACTAACACAGTTTTCAACCTTTGGCAGTGTATGACTTCCTTATCCCAGTTATATGTAAATCACAGTATTTTGTAACTGCTGATGGCCTTAAGATTTTTCGGCCTTTCCATGCTTTTGGTCTATTCTCTATCTTCTAGCGATGGGTTCCACGGTTTATTTATGCTTGCTGGGAAGAAACATTTAATTAATATTTTGGTGGGTTTAAACCTTTTGCCTGAATTGGAAATTATGTATTTTGGATATCTTGCAGTGGTCTGGCTACCATAAAAATGGGAAGAAGTTATGTTACCACACAGTAAAGATAACTATTTTGTCCTCTTCCACAAGCAAAACTTAGGATTTCTTGCGGTTAACTATGTAGTTGTGAGTGGTATCTACTCTCTTTCTAACCAGCTTTACTGGCTGGCAGTGAGTCCCAGGACCTTGGATCAGACTTCAGAAGATTTAAAAAAATATTTCACTAGAACAACAGCAGGATCATTTATTTTTAGCACAGCGTGTATCGAGTGCATTTTGGTTTGAGATACTGTTTATAGACTGTTTAATTATTTTTTTTCTGTCAGGCCCAGCCTGAATTTACACTTATTGCTCTTTAGCAATAATTACAATTTGTTTTGTATAATCTTAGATATATTTTCAGCTAAAAGAAGCAATGAATTTCTATAGCTCCTGAAGTTTGTAAATGATTTCTTTTGGCTAGTGGCTGTCTGCTATTAAATCACTTCACAGCTTTGGTATGATTGTTAGGCACGGCAAATACAGGATATTTTTAAAGGAAGTTGTTTGGAGAGTAGTAAGAATGTTGACCTTACAGAAATATAGCTTGGGTGAAATTTGTGCTGAAATAAAATCAGCTACCCTCTTCCTCTTGAGGAAAGATGAAAACTGCATTACTCTTGGTGGTCGATTTAAGTGACTAAGGAACCTATTCTTTATTAAATTTCTTAGGGATAAGAGCGACAGGAGTAGTTGAAGAATGTGAAATGAGGCCCTCTAAGAAAAATTGGTCACTTAACGAGCTAACTAGGAAGAAAGATGGAGACTATATGTTCATTCAGCCCAGTACAATTTCTGAATAACTTCTGAAGGTGATGAAGTTTCTGTGAATTTATTGGTTTAGACTGTAGAATGAGGAGATGGGGATTTACCTCATGGAGCTTCCCAAAATGGAAGTTAAAGTTTTTTAATCCAAATCAAAAGGACATACAAGTTTGCAATTCTGGCACATCAATCTGAGTGTTAAGAGAATCCTTTTTTCAAGGAACTTTTGCTACAATATATCTGGTCTTACATTTGACCAATGTCTTACCTATGCATGAGGCAGGAGCCCGTCACTGTCAATCAGCTGGGCTTCCACTTCCTTGCTGCTGTGCAGGGCAGCCAGCAGGAATTCGGCAAGATCTGGCCGCTCAGCATCTGACTTGCCCTTGCGTGAGGTAGGCTTGTAGGATTTCAGCTCCTGCTATCTCACTCAGTCCTTAAAAGTGGGTTGGGAGGGAGAGAAGGTTTGGAGGGCAATGCTCATGAATTGGGAAATCAGGCAGGGATCTGGCGGGAGAGCGGAGGAGGATGCAAGAAGGCTGAGTTTCTCTTTTACAGCATATAAGCATGTTGAGATCTCCTCGAATTCAAGGTCATACTTGCCCTCTTAAAAAAGATGTGTACACATGCTAATAAATAAAAATCATGGTCTCCTTATATTCAAGTAAAAATAGCAATTTTACTTTTACATAATAATTTGAAGCAGCCCTTGTGCTTTTGATGGAGTAGCTCTGTATTAATACATCTGAGTTTAGAGTTTGACCCTAGCAGTGTAATGAAATGATCTTCCTATTGAGGCATGGCAAACATCACTGCCTGGAGCTTCCTGACTTTCAGTGAGAAGGAAATTGGGCTAGCACTGTGCCTGCAGTGAGAGGGATGCTGGTCTGACTGACCCAATACAGATTCAGTCTTTTCAACTTTAGCTTCCATGGTACCTTGAAATCTTTGCAGAGTTTTCAGCCTTTGTGCCCTGTTAGTAATCCTTAGGACAGCTGTTGTTATGTGCCAGCTTAAGGGATAAGAAACCAAATCTAACTTCCAGGGTCTTATCTTTGCCTGTGTTCCACAAAAACTGCGGTCACCGTCCTGCAGAAAGACATGTATGCAGAGTCATTATTTCCTCACTTGAAAGAAGAACTACATATTACTGCCTGATGGAGGTTTTTTGGTTTGGGTTTTTTTTTTTTCTTTTTACTTTTCAGTTCACATGCACAGCTTCAGTTTAAATCAGTTTGACAAGTTGAAACTCAGCCTGCATGGTGGTGTTTATTGCAGATTTGACTAGAACAGAGTACTTGCAACTGTCAATGTTCTTATATTGCATACATATTCAAACTTTCTACCCGACTCAGGTGCTTATTGCTTTATTCTGGCCAGGCATGACAAGCACCTGGTAATTTCATATATTCATTTTCTATATAATTCAGGTAATCCTCCACTGCTGCACAAATGTCAACACTTACTGACAAAGGAGACTGGGGGAAAAGTAACTTAAAATGCAATCAGAACAGGGCTTTCTGTGGAAACAGTTATGGTTGTAGCATTATACCTACGCAGTGGTCCAATTACCTTGTCAATGAGTGAAATACACTCTGAAAAAAGAAGTGGAGATTAATATACACAGCCAATGTCTGAAGATCAATATAGTCTTGGACCTACCTCAGATTTATTAGAAGTGTGGATAGCACTACGGATGTAAAAGGAATTTTATAGATAGATACATAGATAGATGTATCCATTTTTTCAAAACTGATAGGCAAATTTGATCCCCAGTGCTTAAGAAGAGGCAATTCAAAACAGGTTGATTTTCTAAAAGTGCTAAGATACCAAGCATTAACAATTCGGTTTCTTTTGGGGATTTCTAATTGAGCATTTCTCCATAATGGAGGAAGAACCAAAAAAAAAAGTCAATTTTTATGTCCTAGTAAAGTTCTTGGTCTCAGGAGCTTCCGTATTATATGTAATATGATGTCAAGAAATAAATGAGAACTATCAGCTGAGTGTAAAGTAAAACACCCCACACTTTGCACAATAGGGCTTGTGTATTTTTGCTGGACATTTGTTGGTGCTATGGAAAAGAGTCATCTAATAACGGTTCCCACCCTGACTCAAGTATCCTATCCATATCCTGAGAAAAAAATGAACGTGAAAATATTTCAGATGCTGACGTTAATAATACAGTACTGTTATGCTCTGCCTTTCACACTGTCCCTTGTTTTTTATATGTTTTATATATATATATGTTATATATATATATATATGTTTTATATATATGTGTTTTTATATGTTCAGCATAATGAAAACACCAGCAAAACAGTATGTGTTGGCTGTCCAGTGCAAAAAACACAGTTGACACCTTAGTCGGACACCTCACAGAGGAAAACTGGCCCTGAAGATTTAGCGAGAATCTCAGATGTTGCTGCTGCTAATTTACACAAGGCAAAGCAGCAAGAAAATGTCTTCCTCAGGGAAGATGTCCCAGTGTTGTCCCAAGACAACAGTGGAGAATCTCTTGTCTTTGAAACAGATGTTATGCAGGGAAGATGAAAGACAAAAGAGAAAGCTGACCGGACTGAAAGATTATGCAACCATACATTGCTGCAAGATGGAATTCAAATGCATTTGATTTTTCTTGCTAATGGAGGAAGCTTTAGAGTAAACAGGAAAGTCACAGAAAGGGGTAAGAAGCACAGGTTTCTTCCTCAGTAATTCTGTGCACAAAGCAGAGCAGACTATTCCACTGCTTGCACTGGGAAAAAGAAGGACAGCAAGGGCAGTCCAGTCACAGAAGATTGCTGATTTGTGCAGGGTTGCAAAAATAATGGCAAGTCTGAAACTGAGCTGGAATTTGTGTGGCTTGAATTCATCTCTAGTTTCAGTCAACAGGGACTGTGCCCTTCTCAGCATCATTCAGCGGCTAAGCCTGCAGTGATTCCAAGTCAGTGTTATTTTCCTCTCACTGTCATTTTAGGAGTTTGCAACCACAGTTCTCTTTTGTGCTAATGTTCATTAACCCCCCTCTTGGATAATACGAGTTCTCAAAAGGTGAAGCTTGTTATACATTTAGACACATCCTAACTATTGATTAACATACTTGTGTACTCTAGAAAGTCTGTCGCATTGCAAATGTACTGCAGGCTGTATAATCTACTTTCTGACTGAGTCAGAGAAGTAATGGCTTTCTCCCCCACCCCTCCATCTTCTGCCTTTGTTATTTACCAAGCATCTTAAATTTCTCTTAAGGTAAGACTGATGACTGCCCTTAGACCTGGAAGAGTGCAGGATCCTGCAAAAAGGCTAGCATGAAGAAACAGTCAGGAAAATTGGGTACATTTTCACTCTTTAGCACTTTGGGTTTTCAGTTCAACATAGACTAAAATTGAGTCAAAACCACTGCAGATCCGTCTCTTTCCAAAACAGCTCCTTGCCAACATCTCCATTTGAACCATTAAGCATTGGCTCTGTATTTCTTCCTGATCACTATGTTAGCTAGGAGAATTAAACACCCTTCTCCACTCAGTTTGACAAACTGCTTCTTCAGAACTGCCCCTGGAAATTTTTGCCTAAGACCGTTCTTTCCTCTTTTGCCCTAATAGGAAAGTAGCTGTCTTATGTTTTTATCCTTTGACATGCAACCTCTGCAATTTCTCTACACAACTTAGAATCTTTCCCCACAGTTTGTTTGTGGAATTATATCACAAAGTGTATGTTCTTCCTAGTATGCTAACAAAACCAAGTTAAAGTACGAAAACCTAGCATGTTTGGAAATGTTCAGTTTTTCTGAAATATTAGTATTGTTAATTTCTTTTTTTAAAAAATCCAAGCAGAAAGTGTCCACTGGATTAGCTACTCCATGTTGCTGTTGGGTACGAAGTGGATGCAATTCAAATCCACCTAAATGCTTGAGGTGCCATCATCCCATTGCCTCAGGAGTGTGATAATTTTCACACTAAAAGCGGCAAGGTACTGTTTTGTTTCTAACTTCACATATATCTGTCCTGAAGGCTGCCAACCCCCGTGTATAATGTTACCTGGTGCTATGTAAAGGTGCCATATAACGACTAAAAATGATTGCCTCCTTGTAATTCTCTCTGAAATAATATTTTGTATCCTGCTTATTGCAGCAATGAGAGAAAGTCTGGCTGTTTTAACTTGTCACTGGAAAGAGAGAAAACTGCACCCAAGTATGAGGGTTGCCCCACTGTTGCCTGCAGCAGCTATAGTTCCAGCAGAGTTTACCTCTGTGGGCATCTAGGAAATGCTTTGCACTGTGCCTGTGCTCTTTCAGAGGAAACATTGGAAGAGTTTCACTGATCTCCAGATGGTTGTGAAATACTTTTTGCCATTACTATACTCATTAGAAGCATGTTGGAAAGTCAGGTGGGCTTTGGCGTGTAAGTGTGCAAGGGGTTAAATCAGCCAAATTAGATGTCGGGGACTGAAGATGTGCAGTTGCCCAAATTCTATGCAGATGGACCCTGGAGTGGGTGTCCAGACGCTTTTTTAAAATCCTACTGAACCTTCATGTATCAGTTTAGGAAATGGAAGACTCTTACGACTCTGGCACCAAATATACACAACTTCTCTTAGCTGGCTTAAAGTGAAGTTAGTTTATAGATGAAGTTACATCTTTCCATTCAGGTGAATTATAGACATTTCTGTAAGTTTAGAAAAGCTAAGTTACCAAAGTAACCAAGTATTGTTACCAGTTTTGATAACTGTAGTCCCTCAAATTTCTTGATTTTAAGGCTATTTTGGTTACCTGGTCTTGATTTTTGTATATGATGGAGACTATGAGAACTCCTTGCAGGGAATCTTGTTTAATGCAAACCCAAAGGACTACCATAGCTCTAAGTGCATGTAGATGAAGCCTTGCCCTATACAAGATGAATGGCACCACTGTTTGGGCTGATGTTGACTGTTGTGGTATGTGTTCCAGCAGGCAGATCACAGCTGACATCACTGAAATGTTAAGCTCAGCTTTCTCTAATTTATGCACAAGGAAGTCACCTAAACCAAAAGCAAATTTAAGTCAGTTCTGTCTGGTCAGCGTCCAGAACTCTGACAAGTGCAAAGAACACTCATGGCTTATCAGGATTTCTGGAGCTCTTTGCTAGTTGGTCTAGCTATCTTTCCGGTATAATGTGGCCTCAAAATGCAAGGCAAAAAGTGGGCCTTGGGTTTATTATGTCTGAATACAAGTGTTTCTCCTTACTATCATACAATACATGAAAGGAAGCATCAGGAAGGAAATATACCCTGTAGCATCATTCTCAAGGGAAGGTATGCTTCCACAAAATGAAAATAAATGAGTTGGTATTATGATAGTCTAATACTGTGATGTTATGTACAACAGATGCATTTTTCTGCTAAGATTTTAATCCCTTCAGGCCCATTAAGCAAGGGGAAAAGTTTAGAAGGGATGCTGTTAAAAGAAGACATTAATGCACCTTTAAAAGAAAGTGGTTGGAGCACAAATCGCAGGAGAACTACAGTACAAAATAGTGAATGAAATATTTATACTTTCCACTGAAGCTGAGTTTATGCACTTGAGGGAGAAGCCCTGTTGAGATGGGTCTTGCCATTTGTTCTGTGTCTATTTTTCCAATTGCTCAGACACAGCTGTTGGTTTCACAATCACTCTGAGGTTGATTAGATTAGAAATCATAGGCCTGCCTGCTCAGCATGGCTGGTGACAGACAGAAAGTTCTAAGCATGTAGTTTGGGTAAAGGAGATTTCTTTTTGTGTGCTTCAAGACATATATTGACTCTTCAAAATTTAGTGGGACTGGATCAACTCTCCTGTCCTGTTCTAAACAGAGCAAGTTAATACGTGATATAATGATTGTAGATGTTCAGGTGAAATCTCACTTAAGGGCCAAATATGCAGCTACAATAACTTGGCATAGGTTCATTGACTTATCCAAGGCCCATGCCTCTCACATTTCGGTACCACTACTTTTAATTATATTTGTTCAACATGAAACAAAACTGCATAATAAAAAAGCTATGAAAGCTTTTTGGGGAAGACTTTCCAAAGCAGACAGAGGAGGAAGGTGCCTGGATTGAGAGTAAATTGGACTTTGCGCCTTTTAGAACCCTCTCTTTCTCTTTGGATTTTGCCACTGACATTGCTTATATAGGACTGTTCTCCCTTTAAAACAATTATTTATGGTTACTAGAAGAACATTATTTATTTTCAAATTGCTTCTGAAAGAAGAGCAAAATTCAAAACCAATTTTGTGACTTGTATTCTGCAAAAGAGTTCCCATGTTTTCTCTACATGGCTCATTTCTTCCTGGAGGGTCTTTTCCGAACGCCGCCCTCCTATTCAGTCTCATTTATGCTGGCTACTGGCATTCAGCTACCCACATCCCTCGCCGCAACTACAGCAGTTGCCTAAATGGAAAGAGTGAAGAAAAGATGTTTGGGTGTGGTTTTTGGTTGGTTGGTGTGGGGTTTTTTAACCTTAATTTACTGCAATTTGTAAATTTGATATTTGATATAAAGGGCAAAATGATCTTGGCAAGGTGTCCCTCTTGTGTTTCAGTTTCCTGAACTGTTTTCAAAACTACAGTTTTATGATCTGATATATAACACCTTCACCTGCCTTTTTTTCATAGCTTTTCATTAAAGCACACAGATCTCGTAGGCATTCACATTAGATCTTTCATACAGAACATTTAATAGTCTTGGCTTTTTACTTAGGCATGGCCTTTGTTTTTCAGGTTTTTTAGATTTATTTTAATAAAGAGATTTAGATTTTAAAATTTTTAGATAAATCTGAAGGTGCAGAGGTGCAAGGCATATTTCACAATTCCCAAAATGAGTATGTGACTAAACTAATTGTCCTGAAGTAATTTTACAAGGAATACCAGTAACATACTTTGTGCATGCCTATTTCTTAAGTGTGTATAAGCATATAAGACTAAGCCGGACTGGACATTAAAGAAGATAATTTGCACAGAAAGTCTTTAAATTGTAGCCCTCAGGAATGGCTTGGGAACATGATCAGGCATCCGCTGAACATTTTTATTTGTAGTGTCAAATCAAGAGCATATGTAACAGTGGAAAACGTTCCTTGAGAACTGTCAAATCTAATCTTTGTTTTGCTGCATTTATGAATAATCGATATATAAAGAAAGGAAATGTAGTAATTCCCCCTTAGAAACATCTTCTGCTCACTATTTCAATAATATTTAATGTTTATAGAACCTTTTTCTTCCTCAAAATGTGTTAAAGATGTGAATTTATTTAATCCATCCGTGTTAATTTATTTAATCCATCCAACACTTCACTGAGGCTGGTAGTTATATACTATTATTTCTGTGTCTGAGAGAGGGGAGAGGGCGGGTGACTTAGGCTGCTTCATTAACTTTTTTGTGGACAGGAAAAAGGGGCACAGTTGGATCCCATTTTCGAACTAGGGATTTCCTGATTTTCAGTCTTCTGTTTACCCAACTGCATTGTGCTGCTCTGACTTGAACTAAGTATTCCCTGGCTTAGGGAACCAAGGTGTTGTAGATGTAATCAAGATGTCTAAGTCTGCATACCTCCAGCAGGCACACCAGTACTTTGTTAGCTGTTACGTGAAGCTTCCCGAAAATCATTTGGTGGTGTCCAAATGGATCTCATAGTCATGGATCCATTGTCTACTGGTTAATTTAGGACATTGTATTTTCCCTATAATTTAAAATCAAAATGCCATAAGATAACTTAGCTTTGGTATTTCTTTTACTGTATTGAACAGAAAGGTGCTTTGAGACATTTGCAAACTGTGCATTGTAAGGACAAGGTAGCATTTTTCTTGTTTGCTTCTTCTTAGAACTTTTGGGGGTTTGATATTAAGGATGCTTTTTCAGGGTGGAACACAGGGAATTTATTGTGTAACACCTGTTAACAAAAGAGGGACTTGATTAATTTCCCACTCATGGTGCTGAGAATGTTCTCCTTTGTTGTCATTTTCTCAGGGTTATTACTCATTACCCTTATTCATTCTGCTTTGATAGAGGTAAATAGCTTTTAATTCCCCCTGCCCCCAAACCTTCTTAAAGTTTCCTTTGACAGCTTGTTGTAATTATGCCCTTCACTGAAGACACAGTCATTATTCTCTGTTGCCCTGAACAAGATTATTTAAGGCTCATTGTGGATTTACTCTGTGCATGTATGTTAAATGTATTTCCCTGAAAAATAGAAAATAGCAATATAGGGGCAGTATGAGACAGTGGTAAATGTGATACTGATCACAGCTTGTATGTAGTTGGAGGTATTTCAGTGAACATGAGCAATGCCCTTGTCATTACACTAAAAAAAAAAAAAAAAGGAAAAAAATGAATGCCAAAAGGATACAAGCAAGAAACTATCCAAGCTTGCTGTAAAACCTGTTATTGAGTAATTGTTACATACAGTTTACTGTTGAGCTGTCACTGTATCCTCAGCTTTAATAAAATATGAGCTGTTTGGTTTTTGGGGTTTGGTTTTTTTTTTTTTTTTTGCTATATCAGTAGTCTTCTTTTGGAAGGTATCTGATGGCATTATGAATGTTATTCATAATGTTATAATATTGCAATGCAACATTACTACATCCTTGTTTTCTCCACTTCAGCTCCCCAGACATAACTTACTTGCCAAAATTAACAAGTTCTTGGGAGTGTCAAGATTCTTGCTTTGCCACAGGCCTTATTGTTGCTGAGACATCCTAGTGCTGAGGCATTTACCGAATAGCTCAGACCATTCCTGAGAGACAAGGAAAGAGGGCATTTGTTCTTCGTTTCATGTCTTCTCTCCTTTCCCTTACCAAAGGGTGCTACTTGGTAAGGCTCTGTTCCTAATTGCTAAGGCTGTTAATTCTCTGACAGACCAGACAGCAGGGGTAGTTTGAGAAACATACCTTCGCCCTTAAATGAACTTGAATTCACTTGAGTAACTATAATACGCTAGGGCTCCAATCCAGAAAAAATCAACCGCCTAACACAGTAGTTGTGTACTTGCTTTGGGTTTTTTTATATATAAGTGATCACGTTTGAATTATCAGCTCCTGTAGAAGCTGCAGTCACAAGTTTTCTAGCTGCATTGCATCTCATCTAAACAGATGCTTTTCATTTGGAGATAGCAGGTATCTTTTGCTTATGTCCTTAATTTTGTCTTCTTGCCTGCTCCCTTTTATGTTAGGAATTGTTATTTTTTTGGTATTCTAACAATCTTAGGCTATTTAGTAGGAGTCTGATTCATTAAGGTATTGGCATTTCTGGTTATTTGAAAACAGTAACATGATGCAAGGATTGCTATAGACATTTAAGGGAAACAATAGTTACTGTACAAATGAATATTGAACACTACTTCCTAGCTTATCATCAAGAGTACCTTCAGCTACACTTCCATATTATGAAACTCGGCTTTATGGCAAACATATTCCTGATGGGGCGAGTTGTCAAACACAGACACCGATTTGCCTGTAAGTAATCCATGCAGAAATGACTGCATGTGCATAGCTTTTTAACTGGGTATATTAAGTTAAAAAAAAAAAAGGTTTCTGTAATGACATATCCCAAGTGAGGCATGTCTACCTCAGAATGCGGGTAGCTGTGTTTTTACAAAATCTGTTAGACATAGGTGGTAGGTGCAGACAATAGATACAGACTCACAAAATCTACTTGTATAGTGTACTTATTCTTACTACTTTTTGCTTCACCTAAGCCACAGAGGGTCAGCAGCTGTGTAAAGATACATGTTGGCTGAATGAGGATCGAGAAGCAAAACTGGGAGCACTACGGTGGCTGGCTACTCCCGGGGTCCGTGGTGTATTGCACTTGCTGCCCACCTGATGTAGACCTGCTGCAAGTAGCAGTCCTTACCTGGGACTTCTGGATGTCTGTATCAGAGGCAGCCAGAGCACCAACAAACCCCCTGAAGCAGCAAAGGAGGAGTAGCTTGCGCCACAAATGGTGAAACACCACCCTAGCTACCAGATTTGGCAGATCTGCATTTGCTCTAGGGCTACCCTTCCTGTCGAAGTTTACTGTATAGCTACACAGACTGTGTGTGTTGAGATGTGTAACTTCCAGATGTACGCGGGTCTGTGATTTACAGTAGGGTCTGTGTGAATAATTACAACTTTTGTGCATGTGCACGGATTTTTACAGGATGTTTCCAAGAATTCTGAACAAAAAGGACACAGAGCCAGTGCATATTTCAAAGATATCATCATCTATACGTGTGTTTCTCCTTGCTTCCTGCAGTCTGAGTTCCTATAATTGGGAACAATCCCAGTCCAAGAAAGAAAATGAGGAATAGTGCAAATAATGCAGACTCTTTTTTATCATAATGGTCTGCACATGCCAAATTTAAATGTGCACACAGATGCCACTGAAATTGAGATAGATCCAAACCCATCTCATGCCTTTAGCCTAGCAAACACTTTCTCATTTCCCAAGAGAACATGAAATCCCTCACTGAATACGAGAGATTGTACCTTAAAAATTATTTCAAGTGATTATATTTATAGGCTGTTTATGAGGCTCATTACTATGTACATGAGCACATAAATGAAATTAGCCTCACAAGAGGCGTTTATCCAAGGACACACAGGATGTCTGCAGCAGAGCCAGGAACCAGAAGATATCTTCCAAGTTTAGTCCGATATCTTAACCACAATGCTATTTTTGCTTACTTGAGGCCCACTGTACTCCAGTAGCAACCAGAAATCTTCAAGCGGAGAATTCTGCTCTATCTTTCCAAACAAGATCACATGCAGCTTGTGTGGTCCTCCCCACTATATTAAGACATCTCAACAAGCATATGCACCTGTGTCAGTCAAGATCACTACTTCTACGTGACTGTAAAAAATAGCAAAAGAAAACAAAAGTCCTATTTAAAGTAAGATATTACAGATCTTTTTAAAAAGAGTATCTCGTGCTTCTGCTATAAAGAAATATCCTATTCAGAGAAATCCATTACCCAATTTAGTATGGAGGGGATAATCTACTGTGGATGTTAATCTTTTGGAGTCTGTTTTAGCTCTCTGTTTTGTAAAATTATTGCTTCATTCTCTGATAGTTTTACAATTCAGTATCATTAATTTTATATATAGAAAAGGATTGATGGAACTGCTTATTGTTAAGGTTTCCTCTCTTTTCCCATTAAAAATCTTTCTTGTCAGTTGCTGCAAGAGTAGGATTAAGTTTACTCAGCAAAAGGATTGAGATTAGCATGCAGGTCTGAGGCTTGGAGCAGTACCCACCGGCCAAGGCTCAGCAGGTCTCTCTGCTGCCCGGATGTCCACGGGGCTCACTGCTGCACTTCGGTGGGCTGAACCCACGGCGGGGGGACAGGAAGGTCCTGTTGCTACCCATCGCTCTGAGAGCGTTGTGGCTGAGGCCTGTCTGAGAAGGAGCTGCAGGTTTTAATGTTGTGGAGGAGCCATGGCAGGGATGGCTTGCCTGAAGCCCCCAGTTTACATACGAGTTGGGACTAAGAAGCGTTATGTCTCTTGGCGGAAGAGCAGGTCCTTTGAGCAGGACCGTGCTGCATGGTGCAGAGTATTCTGAAAATGTAGGCCCTTCCTTAAAATGTGCACCAAAAGCCAGTGCTGAGTTTTTAGTTAATTTTGTATGTGCCTTAGTTGCCTACCTGTTAACCGGAGATGAACGTAGTTCTCTGTCTCCTCAGGTGCTAGGAAGATACATTAACGTGTGTTATAAAGCATGCTGTCACTGTACTGAAAAACACCTGCCTGAAAGTCTATGCAAACATTAATAATTCTGTCTTCAGAGCAGAGTTTGAACACTGTACAGTAAATATGATACAGCATTAAAAAGGGATGAGAAAATAAAATATGAAGAATTTCGTCATTCGGTTAGCAATGCCCATCCAGCACCGAGAACAAGGCAAGGGGCCCTCACAAGAGAATTAGCTGTAATTCTGCAGATTTTATCCTAATGAAGAGTCTCAAGGGAGTAGTTAAGGTGGAATAAGCAGTCTTAATTCTGGTACCCCAGAAATTTCAGCTGGTTACTTTGCAACTTGTCTTTTAGTATACTTTCTATTGTGTTATATAAAGCGACTAAGGTGGACATTTAGAAGCTCCATCAGGCTAATGCAGAAAACCTAGTATCATATTCCAGAAATCCCAGGTTTGGTATGACATGTCTTCCCCGGCCAAAAGGCACTGCTATTCATGCTGGCAGACGTGCAACAACCACCAGCTCTAAGGAGGAGGCCAGAGCTGGGGACTGAGCACTGAACGTATACCGGAGCCACACACCGAGCAGAGCCACAGGCGTTGTGGCTCCTAGGGGAGCTGGAGCAAGTGGCAGGGTGTGCAGCTTGCAAAGTCCGCTGCTGGAAGTGGTTTTTAATAGCTGGTTCAGGGAACGGTTGCGACGTTTAAGATAGAGTTGTGCTGAACTGGGTCAAACTGCTTCCCGACAGTCCTGTGGGACTGAAGCGTGCGGTGGCACGCTGTCATCTACTACCCTACTTGCATCATGGGTTACGTGTGTATAAGTGGACATAGAAAGCCATCCATTATTTCAGTTCAGAGACGGTGCTTTTCAAAGCAGCACGTTGGAATTTCAAGCCTCTGTTTTCATTCATCTTTCTAGGAGTTACACAACTAAGTATCCATACATCACCTGATTTTTTTTTTTTTGCCTTGCCGGGTACTGCTGTTACAAGGCTAGCTCCTGAATTAGGTGTTACCGTGTTTCCCTCATGCAAAAAGGCAGCAACTAAATGACTGCATAAAATTAGAGATATAAGTACCGTGAAGTTCATATACTGCTCTTTGTAATGTTGAAGAACGCGTGAATGACTTGCTGTGACAGTGAGAGCATGGGATCTCTGTCACCTCTCTCTTACAGCCAAGAACTTAATAATAGAAAAGACCAATTCAGAGAGGCATGCAGAGAGGGTCTTTCATTTGGCCTATCGTTCTTCACTACTGTTTCCTCCTACTTGATCTCTCACTTTACGCCTAAGACATGTTTCTCTTGCTGTTTGAAGAGTGCTGAGTAGGGATTGGCTCTTATCTAATATTATTTAGTGTTAACTCCCCTTTTCCACTCAGACTGCAATGCCTGCTTCACAGTCATGCAGCTGGAAATGAGAATGTGTGCTCCGCCGGTAGTTGAGTCACTGAGCTGGTCCCCCAAAGTGTCTGCTCTTTACTGCAAACAGGTTTTTTTCTTTTATTGCAAACAGAAATCTCAGCTGCCAAGAGAACCACCTACATATAAGCATGCAGGTAGTGTAGTGATGGATGCTACACAGTACACATTAGGATTCCAGTCTGAATGATGCAGATGTTTAGGGACTTGCAGTGGCTTTAAGGTGACCCAGCGTTGCTAGAGTGACAAGGAGTTGGGACAGTGCTATGGGGCTTTTATTAATATTACTATACTTTGGAAACAAGAGCTAAGAACTTGCTAAGAGCTGACATTTGCAGCTAAAATATATAATGCCTGAAGAAATGCAAAAGCAACCCTTATTAATATCGGCTTTTCCTAGCAGTGAGCTTGAAATATGATGATAGTCTGTAAGCATGCAATGCCTCTTTCCAATTAAAAAAATGTGCCTAGTACCGTGTCTAAGCAGGGGTCCAGCAGTGAGGGACAGCACGTACAACTAAAGTAATCGGCACAGTGTTAGATGAAAAGGAATCAAGAAAATGGTTGATGCCATGCTCTTGGCCACAACCCTAACTGAACCATTAAATATTTAATTGTGTCCTGAAGCCTCATTAACTTGGGTTTGGCTGTTAGACCAATGGGAGAAGGAAACTGCAGAATCAAGAAATTTTGACAGAACCGTCATAAAGACAGAGGCTTTAAAGCAGACAAACCAAGCCCAAGAGCTCGTAGTGTGTTCCCAGCCGTTGAGATTGGAATTACGAATGTGCGGAGAGGAAACAACCAAATGCATCCCTCACTATCTCCTGGATGTTGCTTTGTGAGGTAATCACTCACCTCTTCTCATACCCAGTACTAAAATTTGTTTGAAAGAGATCAAGGAAATATGAAGACTGCAGATGGTGTCTGGAGGTTGTTATATATCATTACACAGGAAAAACAATGTTAAAAAAGCATTAAGGTTGCAAAGTCAAGTGTTCAAAACGTATAAAATTACAGAGTAATGGTTGTCTACACAGTTGTAATGGGCTTCTCTGTGAACACTCATTATCTTTTTATTATTCATTATAATTATCCCATTACTCATTAACCTTAAATGTGGGATCACATGGAATTTTCCCCCTTGTTCTTCTAATTTAATTTATGTGTGAAAAGGGTTTTAGCTTTAAAAAAAAAAGAACCTGAAAATGCCATCCCATGCATATTGACAAATGGATTGTCAGCCAGGTTGAAATCTTTCTATTTATCACAGAGACGTAGAGAGTCTGGCAGCATTAGATTTTAATCGTCTGTGTGGACCAGGGCTAGAAGGGGCTGGATCACTTTGCAGCTGGGCGTAGATGATTTTTGTTGACAACAGAGGAGTGGTCAACGTCAGGTATTTGGCGTTTATGGCTAGGATGCAGAGGGGAAGGTCTGTCCTCTTCTTTCCTCATACATGTCTCTTCCCCCTTCTACTCTCACCCATTTGGGCTCCTCTCTTGTCCTGTCTAGCCCCTCAAATGGATTTGGCTCTTCTTAACTATCAGGTTGCCAGTGCTACTGCTTTTTCGTTCATCATTTTAGTCGATTCTTAATCTCACATCCCATTTTGCACAAGTATTTCCAGCTCCCCATTTGATTCTTCTCCACTCTAGCCTGTAACAGTCGCTCACCCTGGGCTCCTTTCACAACACCAGTGCCCTGGTGTATTGTCCTTGTCTCCCCCCTATGACCTAGGCATATCCCTCTTTTGCTCCTCAGTCTCCTTTTGCGCTCCCTCCTCCACAGCTCCTCATCTCAGCGAGTGATGGGCAACACCCTAACAGCACAGCAGTATCATAATTGCAAAAATAAGGCAATGCCCCACAGCACTACTCGAGTTAGGTGCCAGCGGCTCCTACCATATCTGCGCTCCTTGCCCCGTGCTGTGCTGCTCGGGTGAGACCAGCGCTGCTCTGCCGTTCGCACACTTCCCCACAGCTAAGAGGGAGGGAGATGCCGTTCCCTGTCTGTCTGCAGAGGTTTGTGGGAGCTGGGAGGGGAGCAGGTACAGAAACTCCAAGGAGGTGTTTGGTCCTTGAGAGTGCAGGGACTATGCAATTTAAAATGTTTCTCCTGTGGCCAAATCTGGAAAGTTTTCACAAGAAAGGCACAAGGCACATCCCTAGCAGAAAGAGTCACTCCTTTGGCCAAATTTCAACTCCCTTTTCCACATGTAGTAAGAAACCTTGCCTTCCTTTGGGATCCTTCCTGCCACTACCCAAGGAGAAGAAGCTGGATGAGCTTGGACATTTTTGCCTACTTTTGGCACCGCTTTATTCCGACACCGGAAAAAAAACTTCCTATCTTTCTTGAGAAACAAGAAGAGGACAAACGGTTTGACTGAAATTTCTCACCATGAATTTGAAGGGAGGATGTGATCTACAGGATGGAAATACTCAGCTGAAGTAGCAGACATCTGACAAACCAGTAGCTCACTCAGATGGAGGTCTGATATCATGGGAAATGTCAAACCCCCATAGTGACAGAATGCTACTGGCCCTTCTGACAAAACATTCAGATAAGATGACTAACACAAAGAAATATCTATTGCTAAAATACAACCCCCAAATTAAATGAAATTAAGTTGTCTTTTTTTTTCTCTATAACCTCTTCACAGTACAGAAACGTCTACCTTTGCTTGGTGGGAATGTACCAAGTGGCCAAATTGCAAATAATCTGCAAGGTGAATTTGTGTCAGTATTTCAGTTGGAAAACTGTATGAAAATATTAGTATTTCACTCCTACTCGCTTTTAGTGTTTTCTCCCTGTCATTCTTACCCTGTTGTATGTGAGGTGACAAATCTTTGGCAAAGACTGTTTTTATGTTTTTAAGCTGATATATTTTGCTGCCGTAGGATCCTGAAAAGACAAGCGTATTGATGTCAGGGGTGTGCAACTTGCAGTTGTGTGGAAAAGGGAAGCTGTGTACATCTGTACCTAGCAGAAACTTCTTTAAATCCCTTTATTGAAAAGAGAGGTAAATAAGAGGTGAGACTTATTGGATCCTCCATTTGAGACCCTATTCTTCCCCTACTCATGAACTTAATAACCTCACCTTCTACTACGTTTCCAACTCCCTAACTCTGTCCACAACCCTGCTGAGGCACCTTGGCTGACATGAGTTTAGATGTTTATGGCACGCAGTGGTTTCTCCTCCCATCTAGCAGATTGACTTCCAAGTTAAAAAGAATAGCTCAGA
>JANZLQ010000078.1:895555-906342 GCA_026212715.1 Elanus axillaris | reverse complement strand
AATGAAAAGGGGTGGGGGGGGGAAGTAAATTTTTAAGAGACACTTGCAAGGAATTTAGTAAGTCTGTTAAGGACAAGCACTGAGTTTGGGGAAAGACGTAACCTTATTTTTCTTGTTTTGGCATGACGCTGACAACTGCAGTTTGAAAGTACAGTCTTGGTACTTCTTCGGGCAGATCCCGAGAGCAGAGTCCAGAGGAGTTTATTTCAGAGTAAACACTTTTGGTTACTGTTGTAAGTGAAGTATAGTCTTCTGTTCTTGCTGCAAAACATATTGCATGGAGGTGGTTCAGCTCGTGTATATCTGATGAGGATCTATAGGAATCTTTTATTTTATTTTGAGACGTTAAGTGAAACTTCCTTAGCTGCATCCTTGCTGATGGCATAACTACTCAAACAACTGGTTTGCAGGAGTATGTTGCAAATTGTCACATATGAAATGATAACGATGCCAAATCTTGCATTGTGGTCTGAATCTCTTTCTTTAGTTTCTTGCTTGCCAAAGCAAATTCTTTTCTCTTTGCTGTTTGGCGCGGAGGAAAACAAAACTAAGCACCATGAAGTATCATGTAACGATGCGAAAAAGGGGGAAAAAATATTAACGGAACTATTTGAATATATTTGAAAGTGTCTTTAATTTGGCAGATGCTGTGTTTTATTTTTGTCCTCTGCAGCTGGGGTAGACCCTAGCGCTGGGGTAAGCTTTCTTTCTGCAAACGCTCTGCCGAAAAAACCTGAATTACTTGGCTAGAAAGGAGGAGGTGCCGCAGTTACCTGCCGACAGGAATGCTTTGGCTTACGATCACTGTACCTGCATTTGGGGTAAAAATATGCCAGTTTAGCAGCTCTTTCTGTGCGGTTTGCTTTCATGCATTCTCCAGATATTTCCTACCTATTAGTCACGGTTCGGGTTTGGTAGTTTAACTCTCACGGTGTTGACTCTGCTACCCAGCTAGAAGGCTGAAATAACCTCAAACGGAGAGGTGGTGTTTACTGTACTCACGATACCTCTTCATCTCTGTGTGCCTGATGCATATACGAACACATGCAACAGGAAGAAGTGTAACTTCCCAACACCTATGTGAATAAAATCCTGTCTCTGTGGATGTGAAAATCGTGCAGACTGGCCCACAGGCAAGAGGGGTAGCGTGTCCGTGAAGCGACAGATACGTGCCCCAGCTGAGGAAAAAACAATTGGGAAATTCAAACAGGTGTACTTAGAAGAGTTTAAGCTCCATAAAGTAACTTTACAGGTACACGTCTGGGCGTGTGTATGTGTTTTATGTTTCCTTTTGCCAATTTTAGGGCATCAGTTGGCACGAAGGAATCGGGCACCTCTTTCAGTTGCGTGCCACGAGCATGCCTCCCTCCTTGCTCATTTTAGAAAGCGTATTTTTGGAACTGGCGCAAAGCTCTTGCCTCTCTTCACCTTGTACCTACCAATCCCGTGCTGTTTTGTCACTCACGTTTCTGTTTAGCGAGTTTACCGCATTCCCTACTTTTGGCCATCTGGCCATACAGAAGGCCTTGAAGAAAGCGTTCCAGATACGGAGATGCCTGACAGGGCTTCTCTGGCTGGTGGTGTTCAGATTGTGTTTGGTGCCTGGTGTGAAGCAGGGGTCAGGTGTAAGGAGTAATTCATCAACCACACACTGATTTCAGGCTGCATTTCCAACCATCTGCAGCTTGGATTGCTGCCAGAGCTCAAAAGTCTAGCTGGAGCCCATGTGATCGTGCCAAAGTAAAGGCAAACACTTGCAAATAGAGAAATGCATTTCGAGGAATGAAGTTCGTTTGCACTTAGCCCCTGTTTGAGTCAGTACGTTGCAGCATGTTTGAAGTGCTTCCGAGAGCTGCCTGAAAGAAATAGGAATTCGTTTAAATGCCATTTAAAAATATTTAAGCCTGGCTGTAATTTTGACAGTAATATTAATATCGAACTCTAGTATTTTGCCAGTTGCTTTAAACAATAAGGAAGATACAAGTTACATTCCTCTGGAAAAATGCAGAAATAGATGAACTCGTTTGTTTTCCATTACTGTTTGCCGTCTATCCTTACATGCCTGGAGAAGAATGTTTCTGTTGCTGTAAGGGACGCCATGAAATGTATTAGAATGATGTCGAATCTCTTGGTTGATCTTCCTTTCATGTCTTGCCTCAATGTCTCAAAGTCTGTTTAAATTTAAAGAAAAAAAAAGAAAAAAAAAAGCGCCCCCAAAACCCAAACAAACAAAAACCACAAACACCAAAACTGTGGGAAAGTTCAAATTTTTACTCTTTCCAACATTTGCGTATTACTGTATTCTGCAGAGATTTATTCTGCAAGCAGATATTTTACTTCCATAACAAAAGATGGAAGTTACAAGCATTTGCCAGATTAGGCAACATAGATCTTGCTGTGGCAAATGCTGTCTGTTGATAGTTATAATTTAGGATGCCTTATACTACGTGCCCCTTCAAAATAAAGGACAGTGCTTCGGAACTGGACTGGTTTGGCTCTCAATGCAGGGGGGCCTTTCAGAGTAGTAAGCATGATGATATATATTCGTACTTTAATTCAAGTATCTTGGTAAAAATCATCAGACTGTCAGTTCTTAAATTTCCATGAATTAAAAAACCAGATAAGAAAAGATGCCTTCCAAGTACAATGCCGGAGTTCATTTCGGGTCTTGCTGAAAGTAGCCTGGGTAGTGTTCCCTTTGCATATAATTGCAGGCAGGGTTTTTTAATTATTATATTTGTTTGGTGTGGGGGAAGTGGGTTTGTCGCTATCTATACTGCAGGCAGGGACTTTGAGTTCACTTGCAAACAAGCCCATTCCGGAGTGTCCAGGAAGAGAAGCATATTTTAAAAAAATGAGTGGGCTTTTTTTTTTTTTTTTTTCTGTTTTGTTTTTCTTGAAGAAAAGCCTTTTAATGTTAGAAATTTTATGTAGAGGAAAATGGTTAATGTGTCTCCAGAACTTGCTTCCAGTGCTACATTAAAATTGTGTTTTGTAACAGTCTCATCAGCTACAGCTGTATGTGATTAAATAGTGTAATATCAAAAGCATGTGTGAATAAGAGCTTTTATGATATAGTTGTTCCATACCAAAGACTGCAGATGGGCAGAGAAGGGAGACAGAGAACAGTGATTTACTCGGATATTGTCACAGCCTATACTGTGAGTGTTTGTGTAGTGATCGTTTCACAATTGCTTTCCCACTCATACAGGCAAGACTGAGTGATGGAGGGAAGTTTAGAAGTAAACACTTTTACACAGGGAGCTACTTTAAATGTGCAAGGTATCAGCCTGAAAATGGTGCCTGCTGATGCAGAATGACATACCAATATTTTAAGTAGCTGATTAACAGTAATATTATTGAATAGAAGTTATAGCGAGAGGGATCTGTGCTGCTTGCTTTGAAAAATCAATGAAAGAGATTCAGTTGCCTTCAGGAAGGCAGAATCAGGCCCACAAAGCACATACTGTTCTCCATGGCAAAACCAGGACAGCTGAACAATATGCAGGTTTAAAAAAATAATCATAATAAAAAAAAATTTACAAAAGAAACCAGAACTGCCTATCAAAATGATTCTATATAGTACAGGTGGGTGAGGACGTACCTCATATGATATTTAACAGCATTTCGGGTTTTCTATGGCTATAATTTCTATTCAACATTATTTATTCTGATTTATAATTTTAGAGAATGAGCAGCAAACCCCTGTCTTCCTGTCTGTTTCTGCCACAGCTGAGAGATGATTTATACATAGTGGAACTCTAATTGCCATAGGAGATGTTCTCCATGGAGCCCTGTGCCTATAATGAAGATTAGCAATTTCTGTGAGAGAGTAAGCGTGGTTAATCCACAAAAAGTGAAGGCTAGAGTGGTGAGCCTGTTTTGCTTTTATTCATGTTCATTGTTAAGATAGAAATACTGTGTAGCCTCTTGGAAATTTGAAACAAGTCGGTTTTCTGTGCAGATCTTTCCTGAGGACACAGTGTTTCTAAAGGGAGAACTGAAGCAGAGGTTGCTCCTCCTGTCCGTAGCTGCAGATTGGAGGCTCCTGCTGAATTCCTCTGCCACACTGTCTTTTCGATTTTGTTGATTTACAGCAAAGTCTAATCTCTTCTAGAGTTTTTTTTATTAACGGAAAGACTTTTCAGGCCTGACGCTGCCAAATAAGAGCAAAAGATGATTTTTCCTACTTTCGGATGCAAGGACTTTCTTCTTGTCTTCCTTGTTTGTTTCTGTGCTTGCTTGCTTGCCTGCAACCATGGTGGGAATAAATTCCCTCTCTGCTTATTTGTCATAAAGTCAACTTCAGTATCAAATGTCCTCGGTTATTAAGAAGTAAATATTTACATTTTTAAGTGTTCCATTCGTGGTAAATTTGCGCAGATGAAATTGTTCGGACAGATTTTCTATAAGGGTTCCTCTGTTAATTGTGTTGACTTCATTCAGATGCAAATGAATGAAATAAACCACCTGACTTATATAGATCGTGGTCAAAGCTGGCAGACGCGTAAGATTGCATGTTTACAATGTAAAGCGCTCTGATATTTTGTTCCTCGTTGGTGCCTCCATGACACATGTTTTATGGCTGGTACCATGTGGTTGATGATGATTTATGGGCTGTCACGTAGTGGAAGTGGCGTCACTGCTGTGTGATTCAAATTTATTCAAGAAGAAAAGTTGTTGAACAGATTTGCATCTGCCCTCCCCACGTATAAATCAAACAGCAGTTTGTTCTTATTCTGTGAGTTTGCATTAATAGACTAAACCCTGAAGCTGCCCTTAAATGCTCCGCTGCAGAGCGTGGCGGAGAAAAGCGGGAGAGTCCTACGGGTAGACCAACGTGATGTTGTTTTATTTAACTGATTGCTCATTTGGCTTCTGTCCCGCTCCCTTCCCCACCCCCTTTCATAGCCCTTCCTCTGCCCAGCTATATTTAGAGACCAGCCGGGCTGAGCCATTCAAAGTTCAGTATCGACGCCAGGCGGGAGCCTGACCTTTCCGCACACGGCCTCGCACCGCCGGCATCCACCATGGAGTCCCGTCTGACCTGCCTGCGAGAGCTCTCTGGTTATTTGAAGCAACGTGCAGTGCAGTCTAGTTGCCTTCCTGGGTGAGAAGCTGGCAGCCTTTGCCCCGGGGTTCCCGGAGGGCGAGAGGCAGACCGAAGACGCGGCAGATGGGGCAGAGGGCCGTTTTGGATCGCGCGGTGCCAGAGCTGGTAAAACCTTGAGGTGGTGCCTTGGTGACCCGCGAGATGAAGGGAGATTAGGGGACTTCAGATGGAGGCGTTTCGCCGGAGGAGATGAGGGAGCCTGGTGTACCGCTGTATCACAAAAGGTTTTTAAAGCTAGGTATCCATAGTTACAGCAGGAGAGTTAAAATCTAGATTTCAGGGACTCACCTGGTGTAATGTCCTCCTTCCCTTTAAAGAAGAAAGTATTTGGCAGTTCTTAAAGCTGGAATGATGTGCCTGTGT
This sequence comes from Elanus axillaris, assembly GCA_026212715.1. Taxonomy (NCBI): domain Eukaryota; kingdom Metazoa; phylum Chordata; class Aves; order Accipitriformes; family Accipitridae; genus Elanus; species Elanus axillaris. The sequence continues at coordinate 900,866 of JANZLQ010000078.1, read as the reverse complement.
GAATTCCCTGGTGCTCTGAGAACTGCCTGTTTAAAGTCTGCTCTATTTTTCCCCCCTTGTTCTGATTTTTCCGGCTGCGGAAAAAAAAATGGCATTGCAATTCTTAGCCATATAAGGGACTTGTTAGTTTCTTTATGTGGTTGGGAATTGTTTCTCCTTTTGGTCTTCAAAGGCTGTTGCTGCTGAGTTTGTTTTAAAGGGAAGGAACCACTTCTTGCTTAGACAAAGGCTGCAATCCTCATTTCTTCCCTTCCTCGCATCTCTCTGACCTTTTATTGGGGGACACGCATATAAATAAATTCTGCTTGTTGGTATCGTGCAAGTTGATGGATGCCCTTATGAAGAGAGAAGCATAATGGGAAATGCAGTCTTCATTTCTGGTCTCTCATTTTATAGTGATGAATTTGGTTTGGTGCCAGTTAGTAAGTACATGACCTTTTCCCTACATCTCTTGATTCGTGACAGGGGGGTGTCCGAGCCGTGCTAGTGATCTCTCGTTTCAGCTTTTCACAAACTATGAAATATTAAAAATGAATTAGGTCACTTGGAGCTCAGCTAATGTGCCTCTGATGCAGGACGGCGATTTCACGTTAATGAAGCATAACACGCAGCTTAAAATGCAAAATTCAGATTTTTGTGAGCACAAAAACCAGCAGGGACATATCACTCGTAAGTCAGAATATTTTATCTCGAAAATGTTATCTTTTTAAGACAAACCAAACAAGATATTTTGCAAAGATGGTGTTATCGGCAGCATTCGTTTAGTGTTCATTCCAGAAAATCGTCTCTGCCTTTCAGCCTAATTAGAGCTAAGTTTTTCAGTGTATTTACTTTAAGATCAAAACTGCCGACAAGACTTCTTTTAGTATCAGCTGAGATGTGTCTACACAGCTGTCAATGTTCTGCTTAGCTGATACACACAAACCGATAATCTACCATATGTAACTGAACAGTGTAATATACTTGTTTCATGTGCAAATGACACTTCTGAAATTGTGTAGTGATGAAAAGAGCTGTGAACGGTACAATGAATGAGGTAAAGAATAGGACCGATAGCTCTTATACAATTCCCTGCCTGGTTTTGCATTCACAAAAACTATCTTTAATACTGCTCTATAGCTGAAAGACATCAGAAAAAAGTCAGAGGCACTGCAGTCCTTCAGATGTCTGACAGACCGTGCAGGAGGACTTGGTAAGCTGAATACTTTACCTAGGCTGTATTAAGATGACGTTTACTGTGTCAAGGTAGAGCTGCACTAAGTACTGTTAAACAATCCTTCATGAAAACAAGCATACAGCAGACATACTGCTGTGGCCTTTAGCAAAGCAGCTGGGAGCTTTCTGCCTGGGAGAGCATCGCACTTGCGGATTCTGTTTTCGTGCTTGCTGTATCTCTTCGGAGCTTTTGCTCCAGAGCTAAAGAGCTAAGTTTTGCTAAAGAAACACAGGGGTAGATCCAGACATTCCCAGTAACAGTGCTCTTTCGGTCATGCTTTTACTATGGCTACCGGCTGGTGGTGCAAGGTGGGATAATAATAAATCCAGCTGATGTATGGTGACTCTGGGATGGCAGTAGTGGTGCGTGCTGATTCCACCTGTCTGTCGTTGCCTCGCAGATACAGGTGTGCAATGCACCGAGTCATCTTGAATTTTGAGATTACGGCTATAATCCCCTTCTCTAGAAACAGCCGTGAGAAAGCTGTAGAGTACTGGCCCACCAGGACATACTTGTTATCTGTGTGATTTAGAAGCCTCGCCGGCCACTCGGTTTCTGCTTTATATCTCTGCCATTTTACAAAATGACTGTAATTGTATACAGTTGTCCCTGCGCAACGTGCAATTTCCTGTAGTTTGAAAACCTTTCAGCATAAGATTGTCTAAACTTAATAGCATAAACATTAATTTACTGTGTTAGATGGGTTATTGGGTGTTTTTAGCATGCATAAGTCTGGCAATAATTGTGCTGGACAGAAGAAATAAGTTTTGTTTCCTTTGCTTTCTGCCCTGCTTTTACTTAAATGGATCCCTGGTGATGGTAATACTTCGCATGTAGCAGTCATTTCAATTTGCAGTGGGCTGTATAAACATTAACTAATCTTCAGAGCCCATTCTGAGAGGTGCCTTAAACACCTTATTTGCTCTTGTAATGGCCGCATGCAAATAATGGCCTCAGCTTCCAGAAGCCTTACACCGGATTATCGAGAGTTTGGGGACAGACTTGTGCGGCATCCACGCCTTCTCTTTTCAGGTGGAACAGGGAGGCGGGGAATGTTGTTGCTGCTTTATGAGCAAATGCAGTGCGTGAGTGATGTAAGAGTGGAGGCAAAGCTGGGAAAATAAAGGGGAAACATTTACAGAAGGTGGCATGTTAATCTCTGGTTATCCAGAAGTGCTGAGTACTCACAACTCCAACAGATGGAGGTCTCAGACACATTTGAAGCCAGACCCAGTACGACTCCCAGATGGGGCATCCAGAATTACAGAGCAGTTTGAAAAATCACTTACCTGAAGTGAGCACCTGAACCAGCCTAGCTTGAGCCTTTCTGTTGGGGAAGGGGAGAAACGGAGCAGGGTAAAAGGATGCACTTTCTGGAGGAGAGGAATTCCCCGTTGTTTCGGTGTTGGGGAAGCGGTTTGGTGGCAGTCCTGCTAAGGCACCCAGGTGAAAAGGACATTCGTGGGGTGCGACCAGTGATATGAGGGGCAGATCAGGGCCTGGGTTGCACCGTTGTACAGATTCAAACAGTGCTTGGCCCGAATTTTTCCAGAAGACATTACAAACTTAGTGGACACCTGGATAAGGATGCAAAGGATCCTTCAAAGTAACAGAGGGAAGATCTCTTTCAGACAGTGCCATGCACAGCCCACAGCCTCGCTGGCTCTTGAGGAGCCTCCTATCAGGCACCGACGGAAAGGGGGTTTGAAACGATTGTCACAATTGGACCAGCATCCTGTTAGGACTGGTCTATGTTCGAGTCCCTTAGGATGGTTTTTTCCAATCTACAGCACCCTGTTAATCAGCAGGGGAATAGCAAAGAAGTTATTTACGGGTAGGTGTTAGCTAAATAGTAGCTGATAGATACAGATTCATCAGGGTCAACTGGCTTTGGTTTTCTCATGCCCGTCGTTGTGTGTCTTGCCAGGACTTATTTTAGATTTTTTTTTTTGTTGTCATTACTTTTTGTATTCCTCTCTTCTTGGCTTGTAACATTATCATATGTGCTTCCCTTACTGTTGTGGTGAAGCAGTTGAGTTTTTAAAAATTATGGCTCGTTTGACTCAAAGGTACACTGTGGATGGGAGAGCAATGGGTGATATTCCTGATGCTGATAACTTGTTGTGTCCCAAGGGTTCTGTTTTAAACATATGAAAACACTATAAACAAGAGTGGATTATTGGTGTTTTTAAAGCAGAACAAGGAACTGTGCCAATGGCCACAAAGATGTAGATTGTGAATTTTACAATGTGTGTTGAGGAATGAGGTATGACTGCCACGCTGCTACAACAGCTGATGAAGTAGACTTCATTTATGCTTCATCTCTCCTGGCCTTTTAGTACGGGAGTAAATTATTAGTTGTTTATTATTTCTTAACAGTCAGTGGGTGACTTCCTTTTTGTGCGAGTCAGCTATTCTGGGGTAGATATGTGACTTTTATTTCCTTCTTCCTCTTTCCCACATTCTCATTTGCTCTCAGGAGGGATTGTCAGGTAAGCTCATGCCTACTTTTTAATCAGCCCTAGTGGCAAAGAGGTGATCTGAGGTTTAGGTGACAAGGACAGATCTTGAAAAGGCTGAGGCATGAGGTGTGGGCACCATTAGCATGAAATGAATGGAAGGAAAGCCAGAAGGCTTGTTTTTGTTATATGATTTGCTCATCTTTTGTGATTTAGCATATCGACCTCTTCACCGTTTTCTCCCAGCTTTGGATCTTTTTCCCCTTGTTTTATTTTTTTCTCACCCTTTTAAGAGCTCTTCTGGTTCTCATTTTGCTTTCACCTAATGCTTTTGTGTACGTCATGTTGCTCGTTCTGGCATTTGACCACAACTTTTTTTTTTTTTTATATGGATATTGCAATCGTGTTTCCTAAACCAGTCATACTCTTCCCTCTTCTTTTTTTTTTTTTTTTTAATGTTGTTTTACTGTTTGCAGACTGCCTCTGACTGTGCAGTTCTGTTGTGCTGAGCTGCATACAAAACCAGGGTAAGAGATAGTCCCTGCCTGCAAGAGTTTATGAGCAATGTAAATAAGGCAGGCTCTCAAAGGTGGGTAGGAACAGAAGCGGAGAGAAGTGAAGCGACTGGTGGGAGGTTGCATTGCAGAGGAGTGCCAGTACCTGGTTGGTAGGTGGTAACTAAGAGTCTGTTGTTTACCCCTATACCATCTGCTGGTCCCATCACCTTAGGAATGAGTTCCTCTACCTTCCCAGTTCATGCGTTGCTATTTTTTTTTTTTTTTAGTTTTCTTCCCTAATATTTAGGGTTGCAGTTGCGCATATTCAGTTCACAACTACCTTTATGCTTCCCTGGGCTTTTCTGGGCATTGATTTCTTCATCTTTGCTGTTCGGTGGCCATTGCCCCACGCATTGCTGTCTGGCAGATTTCAGTTGTTGGCAGGAAAGCCAAGGAAGCTGCGGTGTGGTTCTCTGGAGTTGCCTGTGTCGGTACGCTGGCACTTCAAAAATAAAGTCTAAGCTGCTGTTGCTGGCTGGCTTCATGGGGAATGAAATGGAATGGGACGAAAGAGCAAAGCAGCCGAGGTCAGTGTAAGACAGCGAGTCTATTCCCAGCAGATGAGAGCTCTAGAAATATCATGGTGTGCAATGGCTGGGGGCTCGCGCTCAGCGAGGATTAAAGTTGGTATTTTTTCATACTTGCTTCCCATTTCACTAGGGCTTTAACATTGCAGGAGAGCTGTGTTTCCCACAACTGTTCTGTGCTTTTAAAAAGTAAATACTGTGGGGGAAAGGGATGCATATGTCTTGCACTTCAGCAAGTTGGCTGCTGATAAATGTTAGGCTGAAATTTCAAAGGGACAGTGTTTTGTACAGTAGCTTGGGGCCTCAGAGTCAGAAGTGCTGGTCACCTGCAGCTCCTATTAACTTCAACCAGAACCGTATGTACTTTGCACTTTTGAAGACCAGGAGCTCCTTAGGGCTTAAATCTTACCTTTTTTTTTTTAATAGCAGTTACAAGCTGACAGGGAAATCTTCTTTCACTTTTACTGTATTTTTCTTAGGGGAATAAAAGGGGGTTGGGAGACCAAGGGAAGGACTTTTTCTTTTTTTTTTTTTTTTTTGGGGGGGGGGGGG
>JANZLQ010000078.1:866955-895455 GCA_026212715.1 Elanus axillaris | reverse complement strand
GACGTAATTTTTATTTTTTTTTTTTTTTTTCCTCCCCCTCCCCCCCTTCCCCCAGCAGTGATTGAAAGTATTTCCGACAGCAAATACCTCTGTATCTCTAAACAGGTAACACTTCATATTGTTAGCAGCACAACGTTAGTGATTTAAATAACTTTTATTGTCCATTTGCCTTTGGCAACTCTAGTTTGGATAATGAGGATGGACATAATTTCTTCCCTTTTTAATTTTTAAAAATCTTGTAGTGTTTGGGATGCAAGGGCTGTCAGGAAATGATTATTTACTTAGACGAGGAAAAATGTGACAGAAGCTTCTCTAGCAGCTACATGGAGATTTTTTTATGAAACCTGCATTTTGAAAAAATACTCACTGCTTTGGTCTGTTACCAGCTCTTGTAATTATATTAAGTGGCAGGATTTTATTATTCCTAAGGGAATACTTTAGTTCAAAAATATCTAAATTTTCAATATGTGTGTTGGTATATGTACTAATTTTTATCTCCCTCTAGATTAATGGGAAAAACTTGAATGTCTAATGCAGATAAACCTAAAAGGCTCAAAAGTCCCACAAAAAAAAGCCGAATGCAGCCTTCTGAAAAGCTTGGGATGTAGCAGCCAGCCTCCTCAGGGCTCCCTAGGTTTAGGTGTAGGTTGCAGTCCTGAGAATTTCTTGAGTTTATAGACTGAGGTTTTGGGGTTAACCCTCAGCTGATGATCACTGACTTTTTTTAATTAGACACGTATTTTGAAATTCTGGGTTTGTGCTTCCCATTGCTGCTGAGTGCTGCTGTATCTGTTGCTTAGTCAGCATTAATGGTGGGAATATCCAAAGCAGACACCTAGAGAAAAAAAACCCTGTGCCTGATTTGTTTAGTTGTCTTAATTTTCTTGCCGTTGTTGTTGGTAGAAGGGATTTATTGGGACAGATGGGGTGCCTGGGTTGGGAGCCTGGTAACTTGTGAGGTGCTCTCCTTTTGGGCCCCATCCTGTGGTCTGGGTGTGCTCGCAGCTCAATGTCACCTCCTTAGCAGCTCTGCTGAAACCGCAGCACTGCGTACATGATGAGGAGTTATTTAGTGGGAAGAGGACTGGCAGAATTTGGCCTTTAGGAAAGAAATCGCGTTTTGTGAGCCTATTACAAACAATAGAGAGTTAAGTGATGAAAACCTGCCACTACGTAGAGAAATAATACTGTTTCAATTTAAGCCTTGGTTTAGTAAGTTTTCCTGGATAGAAACTTGTTCCTGAGGGCATTTTATCTATTTTTCTCTCTCTCTTAGGGCTTTGTACTGCTGCCCATCACTGCAGTATCTGAATGCTTTCTATATAGAGATTGATAGCAACTTTGAAGTCCCCAGTGAACTCTGCAATCTTTGGCATATCTTTCTTTAGGGGGTGAGAAACTATGTTGGATGGGATTTTTCAGATCAACTGCTAGTCTTATTTAATTTTACATTATAATAGCAAAATATTTTAAAATTACCGGTTCGGGAGATGTCACTAAGTGGTTTTAATTTTCTTCTTTTTGTGATTTTACTGAGGTTCTGGGGTACAAGAAACACCAGTGTTGAAGTCAGAATACATTACTGAGTCTTAAAAATGTGTTTTCTTAAATGTCACATCAAGCAGATAAGGGACAAGTTATCAAATATCTAATGTTACAGAGGTTTTCTTTTTTGTTCAGCGTTATCTAGATTGTTTGAAAAACATTCAAATAATGTTTTTGTTTTTACAGGTGATGCATACCAGCTCTGTATCAGCTCAGGAGAACTGTTAGATGCAGCCTTTTTAACTTTTAAAATGATTCAAGTAAAAGTAAATGTTTAAATTAGTAGATAGGAATAAATTCTTAAAGCTAGCAAGATTACAGTGAGAGGATTTACTAACTGGTTTGGATATTCGGTTCCGAACCATTTCGGTATTAGTCTTGTGTAGCTAATCTATCTATGGAGCTATGTAGTCTGTTTAAACAAGGTACTTGGTTCTCCCCAAATAATTTCAGCCCGTCGGAGAAATACCTTGATTAGTTTATATGCGTCGGTGTCTCCCTTGGATGTGAACGGTAAGAAATTTTTGAAGAAACTCAACTTGTAGCAATGAGACTTGTGGTTAATTCAGATGACCGTTGTCATTTCTTTGTTGTTTCTTTTCTTTTTTAATCTCATGTGACTGTGAGCTCCAGGTATTGGAGCAAACTCGTAGAGCTGTCCTGCTGCCAACATTATGAGTGCCTCCAATAGTGTCCTAGCAAAGACAGATGTCTGTAGTAACTTTGGACTGAGGAATGTTGGTGGTGGTAGCTAGAGAGAGTTGTAGGTAAACCACTCAATATTAAGGCATGGATTTGAACCAGGCTGTGCATTTTGTGGGCAGTTTGTGGAGAAGGAGGAATTCTGGTAGAGTTCAGGAGAAATGGGGAGAGCAGGGAGGATAATCTTGCAGTGAGAAATTTCTTTTTATTTCCTGGGTGGACTTGATAGTATTTTGTTAGAAGGGATACAGTGTTAGAAGAGACCTCAAGAAGTCATCCAGGCCATCCTCCCTTCCTCAGAGGTGAAATCAAGTGGATTTACAGTATCTCTACCAGGCATTTCTCAGTGGCTTGTGTTACAATGAGACACAAGGGATTCCTACCTTGTGGTGAGAAGTGTAGCTGAGGAAGCTGCTGAAGCCCTTGCCCTCTGGTTAAAGAAGTTCTGCTACCTATCCAAGTACCTCATCCAGTGTGCTAATAATTTTATAGTGTGGACGAAAAAAAAAAAAAAAAGACAAATTTGTCTGGTTCTTTCATTTTTGTCCTTCAAGAAGGACCTGTTGTCCCTCCCCCATAAAGACACTTCATTCTAAATGGAATTTATGGATGTGAAGGAGCACAGTCAACTCAGGAGTGACTGCTCTGTCTGAAATGTCTGTAACTATTATTTTTTACAATACCCTTTTTTTTCCCTGCAGCTGTTAACTTCACATACTCTTCAAAGGTGTTAAACATGTATTATTACATGCGTAAGTCATGTTTTTTGCCAGTGGGTTCAAGAAGTCAGCCTGTATATTTTTGTTTCAAAAGCTAAGTGTGTAGCCTTATCTTATTTTTCACTACTGAGTGCCCGTTAGGTTTGGTGGGAGCTACTGGGTGCATAACATTTTTAGAAATCAGGCCATTGAAGTATACTTTGGCTATAAATAATGGTGAGCCAATTAGGTTTTAAAACGATAAAGGTTCACAAAGTGCATCTTTCTTGCCTTTCCCTAGTAAAGAGACCGGGTCAGCTTGGATGAATTCCCTTCTGGCACGGACAGCGTACCCACATCTCAGTACGTTCTCTGAGCAAGTTTCTTTTTTGAGGCCTGTGAGTCAGCAGGGTTTTGAAGTGGATGAGTCACAGACAAACTAGCTGAATGATGGTTACCAAGTGGGTGGGGGAAGCAAGGGTTTTATTCTGGGAAGGTGTAAATGCAGACAGAGGCCAAGTCTGGAGGTGAAGGAGGCCCTGGGATGAGAGGCATTAACCGATAGGAAGCACTGAACCAGTGTTTGATGCCGGCTGCTCTTCGTGGTTCGCCGCAGTGATGCGCTTCCTCGCGGCTCTGTTTGGTGCTCCTGTGAGAAGGCTGTGCCTCTCTTGGGGAGCAGATGTCCCAAATGAACAGCAGCTGATCCTCACAGATAATAGAGAAATATTAACTTTGCTGAGAGCCAGTTAGTTTCTGTGCCGGAGTTAGATTTCTGACCAAAAGCAAAATGAGCTAGTCGTTCATACAGAGTGTAAACCTTTAACATCTCTCTGGCTGGGACAGGCAGCATCAAGTGCTCCTGTGCAGAACGGGTTAGCACGCCGAACTCCGAAATCAACAGTGGCATATTGTATTGTCTGAGGAATCTTCTTGTAGGGCTTAGAAACAAGAACGCAAACCACATGAAAACATCCCATTCTGGATAATCCCATTTAGCGGTTGGTAGAAGACCAGAACGCTGCTCCGGAGCATCCCTTTGGGTGTTTCTCACGCGTTCCTGCAACTCCTCAAGTTGTAATGGAATTTGAAATGATGTTTCCCTTGAGGTGTGAGGATTTTTTTATTACACAGTATTTTGTAGTTCAACAGGAAACCAGAAAATATGACTGTATATCATTGCCACCGGAGTTACCGTTGACCACATACCTCTGTATATTAGCAGATGGTGACAAAATCTGAGTTTTGGGGATACAGGCGACGTTTTTGTGTGTGATGGAGTGTTCACTTAGAGTGGAATAGCAGAATAGCTCCCAGTCAGAGACCTTTGGAACAGAATTAAGAGCGGTGGCTTAACAGTCAAGCTGCTTGCAACCCTGGCTCTCTTTCCTTTCCTCCCAGTATGTTCAGATAAGCCCAGCAGAGAGAGTAAAGTAAACACTTCAACTGATAGTATCCCGGAGTGTTCAGAAACTGAAGAAGGAAGCTGTGGTCACCAGATTCCAGCTGTCCTGTTTCCTCTTCCAAATTAAAAGGCTTTTATCAGGATAGCGTATATAAATATTTTTCAGTGCAAGCTTAACTCATTCTAAAACTATTTTGATTGCAATGTTTGTATTCTCTTGATTTCAGATCTAGAAAATGTGAGACTCTGAACTGGCTGAGAGGCAATCTGATATACTCTCTATAAGAAATACAGAAAGAAAGTTATCCAACCTAGTAAAACAAAGAAAGAGCAAATGTCTGAAAGTTGAAGCCAGTAAAATTCAAGAGATGACACGGTGCAGGTTTTGAAAGGTGATGGCAATTTACCACTGGAACAGATTGCTGAGGGGTGCAGCAGATTCCCCTGTCTTTAAATCAACATTGGATGTCTTTCTCATTCCTCCTCAACTTGTGGTGTTCAATCCAGGGGTTACTGGGTGATGTTTGATGGCTTCTCTTATGCAGAAGGTCAAACTAGATCACAATAGTGTTCCTTCTGGCCCTAAAATGAGGGTCTGCGAGCTGTGGCTGCTTGTGTTGTTTGAGTAACAAATTCAATTGCTAGTGGTAATGGAGGACGTGCAGAGCCAAACCTCAGACTGAATCTAAGTGACAGGGAGAGTAGATGTGCATGTGAGAGACACCTGGCTTCCCTAGATTCTGTGTTACGTCAACTTAGATTTCCTTAGAGCCATGCTCGCTTACCTACTCCCTGCCTTTCGCTTGGCCCATTGCATCTCAGAGATTCTCAGTGGCATAAATCACAGGCTGCGATGGTAAAAGGAGGGAGGATTCAGGACAGATTAACGAAGAGAACGATATGTAGGAAAGCATGACTTTAATTGCCCACGACTTTGGGGCCTTATAATGTTTCTGACTCTTTGGCATATAAATTACATCAATTTAGAGTCCCTCATGCATCAAGAGATTGGGTAGAACAAGTTCTAAGGGAATCTGAGTGAGCATAAGTGGGTATAAATTACATTACCTTACAGATTGCCTCTGAATTTGGCCCAGATTCTTTCCTTTATTTTCATTATGTCAACTTTGTGCATTGGCATTATGGTCTTTTCAACAACTGGCCTGACAGCTAATGAGTTCTTTCCACCAACAGTAAATCAACCAAGTCAGACAATGCTGCTCCGTGTAAATACTTCTCTTTATGTTCAGAGTATTCAGAATCCCATTAAGTTTAGAACAGTGTGCTGGTAAAAATGCATGTAGAGAAGTACTGTAAAAAGCGATAATTATTTATAAGCCACCTGGTTTCTTCTTTGCTCCCCAGCTAACCATGTTCTGAGTCTTGGGGAGAATTAGAAGGGGGCTAGACAACATGATAATGCTGAAATATAAACTGCTGTGCTGAAAACAATTAAGTCCAAAAGGCTTTAGGAAGTCTTTTTTATTTATGCTTGTTTGTACTCCCTGAAATTCCTGCAACAAGTAAGGTTAAAAGAAAAAGTCAAGAAATAAACTAGTAACACTTCCATTCTTGGAGAGCTGAAACAAAGGAAACTTTAACTGTAGTTCATTAGGAAATAGTTTTCCTTTTATTATTGAATGTAAGAAAAATTGTATTTGTATGTTAATTAAGTTACAGTAGAATTTGCTTTAGGAATAAATTACATACCTGCTATGCAACTTATTTCATCTCTTGGTTCAGAGTGTATTGCTAAAAGGCTAAACTCTATCCCAGATTGCAACGTCGATAAATATTTCTGTGCTGCTTCATTATGTTTTAGAGAATTTTTCCTTTTTCTGATATTGGCACTTGAGCATTTAAGAAGCCATGGGGTAGGTAAAGCAAGGAATTCCTGACTGGTTTCTTTTGCCTTTTACCCTGCTGTATGAACTGAAGCAGAAGTCGCTGTTTTGTGTCTTTCTTTTCTGATTTCAGATCAGTAAGAAGCCTATAGAATCTTATGAAAGATATCCAGAGATACAGTTGATGTCTCTTTTTTTTTTTTTTTTTTTTAATATTCTCAGGTGGTGGGAGCTATATAAATGCAAACTACCCATATTATTTCCTATCATATAAGATTTGCTATCATGCTTCTCCTCCAGAATCCCTGTGTTCTCTTGAATGACAAAATTGCAAATGTTCCATGAATGTCAGTGCAATTTATTATCATCTTTCATTCAGAGCATTACAAAATGATTTGGAGATGCAGGTGTTGCTAATGATTTTCAGCCACCCTCCTTAAATATTGGAGAACATAATTGTCCCTGTTTCTATAACAAGGGTGAAACTCATTAACTAAAATGAAAAGGCCAGTTTTGAAGGTGAGTCTGGGTTGCTACTACATCTTCTTGTGTTTCTTTTTATACTTTCTTCTTCTACTTTTTCAGTTATTTTTGCTAAGTGGAATCCATTGGCTGCAAAGGAAGTGGAAAATTGTTTTATGTGCAGAAGGATGCTTTAGATGAAAAGGAGGGGGGAAAGGAGGGGGGAAAAAAGTGCTGTTTGGCAGGCCTAAACAAGTATGTTACAGTATTTAACTGTGGATGTTGCGGCTTTTTCTTTGTCATCGAAAGACTCAAACCTCTGTTTACTCCTAAAATCTACTTCAACAGCTTCATATACAGTACCTTACAGATTGCCTCTGATTTTGGTTCTTAAAAGTCCTTAGTTAATAGGAGGCATTATATATGACTCTTACCATGGAAGGTTTGAAGGGGATGTGTGGGGAAACATTCCTGGCCATATCTCAGGCACTCCTTTGTTAAGCTTCCTGGTGAGGAAGTTGCCTGAGAAATCAAAGCCGTAAATGGAGGCATACTAGAGAGAGGCGCTAAATTTTTGAGAATATACAAGTCTATAGACTTGACCCCTTGTTGGTGAGGACATTGGATCCAAGCGCCTGGTGATAGGAATGACTGTATCAGTAGAAAAAGGACAAGATTCTTTCTTTCTCTTTGCAGGACTGAGCAGGTGTAGTTGGTCCTGGTTGCAGAGATGCACAGATTCAGCAGTTTTTCCCTTGCAGCCTCTAATGGAGAAAGTACTGTAGTAGAGCACTAGCTGCAAATTAAAGCTTTCTTCTGTTGGGAAAAACCCTTGGGGGAAGGTTGGTGCGGTCATGTCGGCTCTTTCTTGGGGCAAATCCTCTTAGGCGTTGCTATATAAGGGAATGCAATTTGCAGCCACATGCCAGCGGGAATAAGTCAACTGGGATGGCTAGTGTGGCCAATGTCAAATGTATTTTAGTACAGGTGTGGTTAGGAGATTGTTGTTGTTGTCTTTTAAAGTGAAGCTGTATATATTTTGCTTGTGGCAGCTCTCTGAAGGTTCACTGGCTCACTTTTTATTTGATTTTGATTAAAATCGACGTTTCTGCCAGCCTTAGTGATCTCATGAGTGAGATATCTGAGTTTGATTCCTGGATTTGATCTTTTACTGTGTTGTATGGTGCAGGGAATCCCTGCCTCCCTCTAGGAGGAAGGCAGAGCTTCAGATCTCTGTGCAGCAGCCCTGTTAGGGGTGGGATGACTTTGATGGGCTCTGCAGGAGGTGCTTTTTACCACTAATTGGCTGCAGATACGCACCAGGTAGGCATTCCCAGCAGCCTAAGCTTTCCAAACACAGAACAGACACAGTCAGTGCCAGTCTCCCATCCCTCTCCGATAATCCTATTTAATGTTCATATGGAAAGATCGGGTCTTGTAGAGAATAGAGTACTCTATCCTAGGTTCACATAGACCTTTGTGTTTCTCCAAAGGCTGAGAGCAAGGCGTGCCAGGTAGTCCTTTTCTCCACCCAGCAGAGGTGAAGATGGCAGGTTGTGAAATGAGGCCAGGATTTGAGCAGCATGTTGTTACTAAAGTACGTTCTCAAGAAAGCTGAGGCACGCTATGGCTTACTTAGATAAGCTATCCAGAGGTTGGTGAAGTCATTAGTAAATGTGCACTGCCAGACCAATGAATTTGTTTAATCTTGAACAGGCAACGTTTATAGATATTTAAATCATCTTATGAAGTGGCTGTCCAGAGTCATGGCAGGATCATGATCTACGTAGTGACAGACAAACAGACCTGCTCCCTTTCTTTGCTGCGACACCACTGAACTCTGTAGAAAGCAAGTGCAGTCCTACCATGCTGCTGTCCCATGGTTATCTAATTAATTAAGTCCTAGTGCTAGAGGTAATTCTGTCCTTGCTGGCAGCTGCTCCTTCCCTGGTGCAGGCATTTGCTTTTGCGTGGCTACCAGGTGAATCAGGCTAGGGAGCAGACCCGGCTGAAAGCGAAGGCATTCTGGTTTGGGTTTTTTCGTTTTGTTTTGGGTTGTCGCGGTGTTTCGGTTTTGGCTTGGTTGGTTGGTTGGTTTGTTTTTCTATCCTTGGGCTCCCTGAGCCAGCTTAACCCATGGCCAAACAAGCACTAGCGCTGGCACCTGAGAGGGAGTGGGAACACCCCGTCAAGGGAGGTGGCGAGGGCCGAGATGACTTGCACTTTGGGCAGCTTAAATTGGTAACAAAAGGACAACCTGTGTTTACATGCCTCTTTGTGTGAATTGAATAGTTTACTGATTTCTGGCAGGAGTTGTGTTTGGGTTCTCTGGGGTCCAGGAACAAAAATGTCAGAAGCTTCACTATAGTGACTTAGTCTGTCAGCTTCCTGTGTGGTTCTTTGCCAAATTAAATAGAGCCAGAAGTCTCAGCACCAGCAGCTGTAGGGAGTTAATCCCACCCAGATCCAGATTAGCCATGGCACATTCTTGCAACCATAGGCATGACAGCTTAGTGTAGACAGCTGTTCCGATAAACTGATCTGGGAATCCTGCCCTCATAGGAATGTTTGATGTGTATTGGTCACAGAAGTTGTTTGCAAAGTTATGGTGAGACAAACTGGTAGCCTTGATAGCAGTTGCATGGTATTGTGACTGTTGCGATGGCAATACCGCATGGTTACCAAAAATGACGTGAATGGTTTTCCTTTGGAAGTGGAACGATTTGTATCTCTGCCTGAGTTACACAGATAGAATGCTACGATTCGTCTCCGTGGGTTGTGAGGATGATTCCTGTTTGCTCATGCGCTAGAGGCTCGACACAGAGAGACAACAGGTGTAGGGATGGACAGCTTGCTTCCTACTCTGAGCAATGTTCTTTTTGCAAAGAGGCTCTTCCTCCCTGATGGTTTTGCTCTTGTGGCCTCTGTTGGCCTCATTCTTGGTGGCACTGGCTGGATATTTGGTGGAAGGGGACGACAGGGATAATTGAAAATTAGGGGAATGTGGTGACGGTAGACAAATTTTGCCTAGGTGAATGGAGGGTAAAACCTTAAGATTGTTTGGAGCCATAAAAGCGGGTCAGCTTGGGTAGCTGCATGGGTCGAGTACCAGACTTTGAATCTTAAGAGTTGGGGATTTGAGCACCGTTTAAGCAAAAAAGTGTGTTTTGCCACAGGGAATTTGGATGCTAACAGTTCGCCTGGGTTCAAAATGAGAACGCATAATTTCATTGCATAAGAATTAATCCCCTGAAGATGCTAAATACTTAGGAACTGCCTCCAAAAGACTATCCGTGAAGTGCCAGACCCTCAAGTTGTTGAAGGCTGGGAGTGTGTTCAAGGATAGTATCCGTATATTTCCTCTGTTCCCGTGCTTTTCTCTTGGCATCTGCTTCTGGTTATGGTTGAAGACGGGATTTGGGGCTAAATGGACTGCTGACCCAGTATAGCCATTTTTGCGACTTGAAGGGAGAATATTGTTAGAGCCGACTATGTAGAGTATTGTAATTGTAGGCACAAGAGCTTGGCATGGACAGCTGTTCTGATGGACTGATCTGGGAATCCAGCCTTCGGAGGAGTGTTTGATGTGCATTGCTCACAGAAGTTGTTTGCAAATATATGGCGAAACAAACTGGTAGCTTTGATAGCTACCTTGACAGAGTAGGTAGTCTGGAAGGTAATCCATTATTTTCTGGGCTTTGCCATTAGTGTGCTGTTCGACTTGGGACAAGTTATTTCATCTGTTTGACTTGACTCTCCCATTCTCCTGGCATGCATCCCTTAATCCATGTTGGCATTTCAGTTGTCAGCTCTGTCAGTTGAGGACTTTCCTGGGCTGTGTTTGCACAGTTGCAAGCAAGGCAGCGCATTTCAAGGACTTGACTCTGCACTGCTGGAAGTTCTGCCTCTCAGCTGAAATTTGGTGGCTGACTATGAATGCTTTAATTTCATTGTGAATGTGAACTAAAGCAGGTTAAGTTAAACTGTCCTAAAGCATTGCCATGAAAACGGTTTAGACTGACTTTGAAATTGTAGTAAGTGAGGAGCACACATATATCAGGTAAGACTGGGGTAGCATCCCAGGGTGTACGAACTCACCGACTCCCCATTGTGCCAGTGTGTCCCCTGTGTTCTGCACAGTGCTTTGCTCAAAGGAGCTCTCAGTCCATTTTATGTCACTACTCACTATTCTAGTAATAATAATGATAAATCTGAATAGCAAAATGATTCTGCTCAGATGTTCAACCTCTGCTGCTCCTTTGATTAAGGAAAGATTTAATGCTTTAATTTGAGACATGTTTTGTTAAAGAATAGAGGGCTTTGATTCGCATGTTTATAAAGGGGTGCACTTCCTGAGCAGAATGGAAAACATTCCTTGCTCTGGTGAAGGATGTTGAAAGTACAGGCACTCCCTGCAGCTGATGGATTTGTTCTGGACTCATATTTATCAGTACATGTTAACAGAAAAGAAAAATGTTGAGGTATTGTTCCACAAACAAGGTAAATTACATTCCTTCCCACCCTTTTGCTGAGATGGGTGCAAAACCTGCAACTCCATCCGAGTCATTTCCTGATGGTAGGATATCTTAGTGGCAGGATTTTTCTTGTGTTGTTTTTTTTCCTGATATTCATTCCTTTCCTTCATATTTTTGTCAAGTGACTGTAACTTCAGCAAGCGTTTTAGTATGATATTTGTGTGGCAAATAATGTGCAGCTTAAATGAAATTAAAGTTTACTGTATTAGAAGATATTGTGAATTGCAAATATAAAACTCCCAAAACAAACACCATCAGACTCTCCTGGTGATTTGACTTCCTGGTCTTTTTTGTTAGACTGGTGACTGATTCCGACAGCAAAGACAGAGATTTTTTTCCTTTTTTTTTTTTTTTTTTTCCTGAGGGAATAAAAGTTAAGTGCCTATTGCATAGTACAGAAAGGACATTTATTACGTAAACTACTGGTCTTCTAGCTATGGTTTGGCATTATGATATTATCAGCACTGTAGAGTGTCACTAATATGACCCAGAGCTTAAACTTGCTACTGTCACTGTAACGTGTTTCTTCTAAAACTATTATTGTCAGCCAGCTACTGCAAGTCCAATTCTACATTCTAGCATCCTCTCTGAGAACAGCTAGGCTTAGCTTATCATCCTCTTGGCACAGAAAGAGATGTGGTTTTGAGCTCTGTAGGGTGCAATCAGAGCTGAGGAGCGCCATTTTCCAGGAGCAGCACATAATAAGTACCGAGTTTCAATCTGCTTTCTCTTCAAAACCAACGTGAGCAGCCCTGGCTTGGCCAAAACTCAAAAGATCAGAATTTCCAGGGTTTTTAAAAGTAGGGGTGAGATTACTACAATTTGGGAGATCTGGAGACCATTATGGCTTGAGCAGAAGGAAAGCTTTCAGTTGATCTGTAAAAGACTGGCCGTTATTGCCCCTTTTGAGAAGGTGCAGCATGCCTCTCCTTTTTCCTCGTGCAAGGCAAGCTGATTGCTACAGGAGTAACAAGCCATAACCCTCCTCAAGTGCTTTTGAGAGTCTAGCACTGGCCTGCACTTCATAAATTGGAAGGCTGTGAATCCTGACTGGCTCTGCAGAAAATATATTGTATATTGTAGGCTCTTTGTGATCTTTTCGCCTTTGCACACCTTCACAGAGCCAGACGCAATCCAGCCCATTATCTGTATGTGAGAGTTTTCACTATTGTAGACTTGTAAAAGTTTCTATTAGCAATTCTGATTTGGAAAGGACAATTGGAGGCTGAAAGAATGGCAAATGCAACCCGGATATAACTTTTTGATCCCAGAACCCAATTAAATTTGTGGTTTTAAAGTGTGTGTGACTCCTGAGTTCAGCTCTAATACTAGATTTATATTATTTCCTGGAATGAAAGTCACTGCAGACAATTTCCAGAGGAGCATAATAATGATCCAGTGCAAAATGAATCCAGCTTTTGATCCCCCCCCCAACAGAAATAAGATAGAGAACCAATTTAGTTTTATATTGGCTATTCTTTTAATGCTCAGTCACTTTCCTACCATGAGTGTCTTCTTTTTTTCCCAGATACTTTCTTCATTAGTGCTGCTGTTGCTACACAGTGGTAGTATGCATTTGTCTTGACATGGCTAACACTCTAGCGCTACTACGTATTTAAGGAGAAGAAAAAAACCCAAAGTATTTGTAGAAGGGAAAAATTTCTTATTTAATATCCTATTCATAAGCTCACTTTTCATGAATAATTAGTATTCTGTGAGCCATGTGTTTCTTTTTTTCATCATGTCAAGGTCGTCTGCCTAAAATGATGCTTCAGCCTGATCAGTTAAGGTAAGGGGGAATGTCAGACAACAGTAACGATGAATGCTCTGTGCTGAGCTGCTGTCTGGCTCAAAACAGCCTTCATGCTTCTGAATTATTATTAGAGCCACTAAAGTTTTGGACTAGCAGCACTATATCTGTGTTTCTTTCCTAGTTATATCACAGGACAACTTTAGTCGCACAAGGAAACTGTTGTCTTAATTCTGCTGCTTCTTGGAATTTGTGGCACCTTTTGCTCTTACAGACCTCTAGGAAAGAGAGGTGAAATATGCCAAAGATGAAAGCAAGTGTCCTTGCCCTTCTCTTTACTCCCCTTACCGAGCTCTTTGCTGTGGTGCTTGGCAGGTTCTGCAGGTAGTATGAGGTTTCTGGTCTGTAAAGTGATATACTTGAGAGCTTTGGGGACAATTGTAAGTTATTCATAGGGAGAAAGTGACTACAAATTGTTTTCCGTGGAAAGAAATGAAGGTGGTGTGAGAAGTCTTGCTTCTATGGAGTTGAGCTCTTTTCTTCCCTACCTTTCCTGCCTGGCTCTTAATTTGGGGGGAACGGGCTAACTATAATATTTATCACAATGAAATTTTTGTCCAGCAAGGCTGTGCTCTGAAAATGAGCAAGAATCAGAAGTGCAAATGTGCTCCCTTGCTGTTATTGGTGGACTTGCATGGACACGAATGAAGCTGTTTTTTCAGCTACCTGAGGTTGGAGCACGGCAACACATTTGTCATCCTCTTTATAACCCCACATGACTGGGGAACAAGCTGAGTAAAGCTCTGTCTGGTGTGTATCTAGGTAAGTTCCAAAAATAGGTGCATCTTCATATTTTCTGTTTAGTTTGAATATGAATTGCAGCTTTGTTTTCAGTCTTTGCTTGCTACTGTTTAAATGTTTTCCAGGATAAATATAACCTAGTTGTGAAGTAGAAGCATATTCACTTTTACTTCTTTCTGGACTCCTCCTGCCCCCACTCTGAGCTCTGTCCAGAGACAGAGCTGAGAGAAACATACATGGTAATGTAGTTCCTGGATTATCCTGGATTTGCAATAACCACGGACACAGGGGGATGAATGCTGTCAAGAACAAGTCTCAGCTCAGGTGAATGTTAACTGAAGATGAAAATCACTATGAAGAAAAAGAACTGTTGCTGCAAAATCAAAACAACACATCCTTTCTGAAGCCTTTGGGAAAGCCTTTCTTGCACAAAACATCTTCTGTGAATCAAAAAGATATCCATTAATTCCTGTTATCCCTTCCCATTTCACATTAGAAGATACCCTGGCTGTGATGATCATCACCTTTATTCTTTCTCTGCTGTCTTGACTGAATACAGAGTGTGACTCTGATGTGGTCAGTTTGATCTTCATTTCAGGTGCTGAAAGGAGAGGTGCTCATCTGTGTCCAAAATCAAAAAGCAAAGCATTCATCCGCTTGAACTTGGTGATTCACTGAGATCTCAGAGCAATGTTTTTTCTGCGAGCAGCTAACTTGAGCTGATGCTGATTTACTGAGTAAACCTGTCCTGGATGATAGAAAGCTTACTGTATCTCTCAGAATTGCCTAATAGAGGGAAAACTCGGCAGAATGAAGGCTTGACCCCTAGATCTATCTTCCTTTTTTTCTTTTGTCCTCCTTTTCACTTTAAGCTGGTTTGGTAGTTGACCACTTTGCGCCTTGAAAGACCAGTAATGTACCTTGTGGCCTCTTCATTCAGAGTGAAGCATGAATCGCAGAACTGGGCTGTATCTCTGCCATCTACTTTTTTTCAGGCTCTGTGGAGAACAGTGTTATGCTATTGGTGCTGATTTTGAGCTGAAGTTCCTATCTGGATAATGTATCCCTGGATATGGTACGTTGAGCTTGCAGAGCTGGTCTGCTGCAATGAAATCCAGGACCAGATGAGTTGAAATGGATACTTGAATGAAATCATTATTACTCTCACAGATGCAGAAAAGTAGACACAGAGTAATGGCTTGGACAAAATGTATTGTTTTAAGACCATGTTAAATGAATTCCTCCAGGAAGGCTTGCATTTTTATGGAGAATGCTGTCCAAGCTAGAAAGATCTGTTCTTCTTTAGTCCTACAGAGTAATTGCATATGATTTTGAAACTTCAGTCTGCTTCATATGTTACTCTCCAGGTCAAATACCTGCAAAAATAAATATTATACTAATTTTTCCATCAAGATAGACATGTCTTAAGGCCCTGTTTCTAATCAGAGAGTTTCTGAAGCCTAGTATTCTACTGTGAAATCAGAGTAGTTGTCTTCTCAACTGATTCACAATTTTTTTCCAAAGTAAATTTAAGAGATTTTTTTTTTTCTTCTGTTAAATGTAGTGCAGCAGAACTTTTAGGCTCTCAGGAAGGAGCAGTCACTTTGCCTGGAGTGACACAGGCCAAATAGCCTCAGGGTTACTGATACAGAAATTCACCCATTGGGCTGCTTTGTCATCGGTCTGCTACCATTCTGTAAGTGTGTGTCTAAAAGTCTTCTTTCTGCATTGGTGCTTACTGAGAGAAAACCATATACAACTTGTCTCATTCTGGGTATTTATATTCTAAGGAACGCATCTCAGAGGAAGAGGTGGAAGTTCTCTTCACAAAGGATCTTTAATCCCTAGGATCATGATTGATAGGAAAAAATGTAGCTGTATTTACTTTAAAATCCTCTTTCTTTGAACAAGAAGATCCAGAAGCACAACTTTGCTGGAGATAAACAGATCAGGGAGGAGACAGTCAGAAAGCGACTTGGTCGCTGTTACTGGGAATGCATCCTCTGCATTTCAAGTATTCAGAATGTATGTAATGATAATTTTAAAATAAGTTGCTTATGATTTTTTTTCCCAGCATGTACTTGGAAATCAGTGTGTATTTCTGTGTGTAGGAAGTGACCAAGAAAGAGTACCCTGTCTAACTGTTTTGTAAGCAAAAATTAACATCCTTTAATTCTGGTTTCATGCAAGATGCTAAATGTTTCTCTCACTTGCACGTGCACAGACACACAGACAGGCACGCATGCATACACGGCTTGTCAGGTTATCCATTTGTGGAGATGAAAGCTGTCTTTGCAGTCTATGATGTGCCTTAAACCTCCTTATTACTGAGATGTAATTATAAATAAGGTATCAAATTTCCTGGTTGCCATTTTATTTTCTCAATATGTGAGCAAGTCTATATGTTAGTTCTGATTTGAAGGCTTTATTACATGTAGAAGTGACTTTTGGCAAGACCGTGTTTCTCTCCAGGGTTCTAATAATATAATAACATAATATTTTGCATTACACAGAGGTGTTTACTTTTAATGTCTGGTTTTGCTGCTCAGAAAGTGATAGCTATTTGATGAACTGTTTGTGCATGAGATGGGCATGCTCGACACACTATTTAAAGGTTTAGTTACATTTTGGGGGGTTTCAGCGGCTGCTTTGCATGATACTGAAGATGTGCTTGGTATAAACCTTCATTTTCCTCAGAGTTTGATGCTGTTGGGTAAGTCCTGTAGCACATTAGCACAACTGCCTCTTGCCATGCTAGAGTAGTATTCCAATTTCAGCTTAGCCTTAACTGATCTTACATCGTTATCCTGTCTTCAGTGTGAAGACGCTCTATAAATAGGCACAGCTGAATGGCATGAGGAAGGTTACGAATTGCAGTCCCCAGCGTGGCTGAATCTTGTTACAATGGCTAAGAATCATCATGAGAGTAAAAACTTGAGGTTCAGAAGGTGGTACGTTTGTAGGCCTGGTAAAAAATGATGCATCATTGTTGACCTGACATCTCGTTTACTAATGTCTCATTGTGCTGGAGAGGAAAGCCTTCATATCCCGTTAGGCATCCCCCGAACACTGTTTTCTTCCTTCCCATTGCCAGTGATCCTTATGAAAAGGTATACAAGGCTAGGTTGTGGGGCTGGTTTTGTTCCCCTTCCCCCCTGCCCACGGGCTCTGAAGAGAGTATGGTATCCAACTCCTACTTGAGCCGAGCCTCAGTGGAAATTGGCTGTCTGATTTCCATTCCAACATAATACGCTGTGAATATTAAAACTCCTAAAATATGCAGCTGTGTGGGCATTTCTGCAAGTTCTACAACTCTTACAAAAGCAAAGCAGAAATTTGCTGAGCTCTGAAAAAAATCCCTTCTCCCTTAGGAGATGTTTCAGAGTACAGGTATCACAAACAGGCGGGGGCAAAGGTTCATCACCTTGATATTGCTGTTGGTGATGCTGGCACTGGGAGCAGCGTTCAAACATGCAGAAGAGATGTTTGGGCAGCAGTTGGATACTGCTCTGCAGGAACCAGTGCAACAGTTTGGAAAAATCTTGATTCCTTTTTGAGTAAAGATGCAGTGGTTACAAATACCCAACCGTTTGCTAAGGGCCTCTGTGCTCGGTTTGGATGGTAAGTCGCATTTGAGCCAAACATAGAAACCCAGCAGTTTCTGTAGAACTGCCTGTAGAGTGGGATGCCACACAAGTAGCCCCAGGAAAATCTGGCCTTCATTGCTAAGCATGGAACCAGAAACAAATGTTAAATTTTTAGTTTTCTACATGCGTCTGCATCTATTAATAAACAAAAATATAGCCATGGAAATTTGTATGTCTTCCTTGTGAAATCTCTGCTTTTATAACTGTTCCCTCATACTGTAGAGCGAAGCTAACAAAAAAAGTGGTTTTATGAGGCAAACTGTGTTTTTCCTATTTAGCTTTCTGAAAGCAAACCTGAAGTAAATAGTTGTGCAGCCAGAGTATGATTTGTAAGCAGTGTGAGAATAAAGGTAATAAAGAAGGATGGCATTTCACTATAAGAACTCAGTTTAGTTGCATCAATCTTAATGCAGTAGTACCTTTTCTGCATTTAGAAAAGTAAAAGAATACAGTGATAGTGGCCTTAAAACCTAAATATTGCAATGTAGACAGCTGCCAGCAGAATCCAGTCTTCATTAAGAAAACAACTTTTAGTATTGCAATAAATTTTTTTTTTAATTAAGACTTTTCTGTATCTTTATCCTCCTTGGTCCCAAGGAATTTGTGAAGTTAGTGGTTCTGAAATGC
Organism: Elanus axillaris; assembly: GCA_026212715.1. Lineage (NCBI taxonomy): Eukaryota > Metazoa > Chordata > Aves > Accipitriformes > Accipitridae > Elanus > Elanus axillaris. The sequence continues at coordinate 877,439 of JANZLQ010000078.1, read as the reverse complement.
AGGGCATATGAATAATGCAGCTTTACAAATAAGAAATGTGTGCAAGAAAAATGATTAGATTCCAGTATCAGTCTGTTCCTGAATGTTGATTTAAACAAGTGGATGCTGTTCCATCCACAGGTTTTGAATTTCTGGTGTTTTAGTTGTAAACTTTTTGGAGCAGAGACATCGTATTTTGAGCTTGTGCAGGGAGCAGCGTTTCGGTATGGACTTGTCAGTACTGCTAGAAAAAAAGAAAACAACAAACAAAAAAATGTTCTTGAAGGGAGGAGGAATCACTGCAAGTGTGAGAAGTAGTGCAAATCAGAAGTGGAACATGTTTCATACTCTGTGTGGACTTCAGTCCATCCAGCTCAAATGGTAGTTGGAAACTGTAGTGAAAAACAGCTAAGAAGAAATTTTATGAACTTCTCCTAAGCACATTACAAAGATACAAATACAATGAATATAGTAAAGTAAGAGAGCATGATTTTAGAGTATATTTGTAAGACATAATCAAGTAGAATTACTCAATGGCTGGTATTAAACAACCATTAGTATCGTTCTTAACCACCTACCAGTATAATTTGATCAAGGGGTTTTTACTGTATGTGCTCATTTGATTTAAGTAAAGTTGTGTTACGATATCAAAATATTGTCATTTAGGCAGGGGACTGTTCTTTTTATTGAAGAAAAAGATAAAGAAGGCGCTATTATTTGCTATAGTAAACTTGGACATTATTTTCAATCAATACCTTTTTAAGAAACTTTTAATAAATTCTTGTGGAATCTAGAAGTTCAGTAATATATATTGTTTCTCATAGTTTAGGGCCTAATTTTCCTTTCCTGAGACTTCCTTGTAGAAGAAAAATAGTTAACAGAGGATGACGTTTCTTCTGTGCGTTTCTGCAGCAGGAACAGAATTCCTGCCTTACCCTGTTGCAGTCTTTCCATTGCCTTCAAAGGGTTTTGGACCAGACCCATAAATCTCTGCTCACTTCTGTAGGCTATTTGAAGGCATTGCTATAGAATCAGGTTTCTTCCACTCTTATTCAATCCGTAGGATTCACGGTATTTGACTGAAGAAAATGTTCAGCGATACCTTCTGGCAAACTCACTTGTCGGGGGGTCATTGTCATCTGCTTGTTATTAGAGAGGGCAGGGGAGGAAGAGTTGTGAGCATCAGTGCTGGTACCCAGAGAGAAGCTGTTTACACCTTTTTTGCGACTGTGGAAGGCGGTGTCAGGTCCAGATGCCTTGCACCAAACCAGGAGCTGGCGTGCCTGTAAAAGGCAGGAATGTTTCCCTCCGTCACTGCCGCATCCTTGAAACTTTGCTTCTGCCAGAGCTCCCGGCTCCCTATTAGGCATGACTAAACTCGTCAGGTCAAAGGGTAGGATTACCAGACACATTAGTACTGAGGTCCATTTTCCAGCTTTTGGAAGTTCTTTCCTTATCAGTGCTTCGGTTTTGCTTCATGTGTTCCCTCGGTAATAGAGAAGTCGTGGTCTGAAAGTGAAGGAGTCTGACCCTATTCATACCAGGCTGTTTTTTCTGTCTCTTTTTTTGCGAACGTATCCTTTTTCAAGGCTAGTGAGAGAGAAAGATGGCTTTGCCATTGTGTACATGGTTTTAAAATGGTTCAATAAAATTCTTTCTCAACTCTAAAATTACATGGCTGTCTCTTTACGTAATACACTGTCTTTAACCATGACTCTCATCTGGGCCTCAAAGTATGAAGAAGTAGATTTTCAAAATCAGAGGTGAGCGACTGTGGCATTCCTCACGCTGGCCAGTACCCGATCACAAGTAATACCTTGTGCAACAGGTGTATTAGGTACAGCTGCCCAGAGATACCATGGGGGTCGGAGGTGTGTATATGTTTAAGATTTAAGAAATGCATTAGTGCATGGCCCAGTTCTCAGCATCTGGCTTGAATTCTCCTGTAGGGATTGTTCGGCTGCCCTAATAAAGGGGAACTAAAGAGAAAATGGAGCTAGTATTTAAAAACTGACTTTAGGTTGGCTGCTGAGTGGAAGATGTATCCATGTGTTTTTAATAAAATTTAAGGGAAACATTATCAAAGGTTTTTTAAGATGGCTGTACATCTTCCTCCCCTGTAGCCCCATCAAACAATAATTAGGAAAGATTCTGTTTGAAGTGGATGGGGGTTACTCTATGAGAATCGGGGGGTGGAGCAGCACTTTTGCCCCCTATAACACTTTTCCTCTTATCACCTTCAATTATTCTTTTTGTATCTATACAACAGTGGGAAAGGATTTTCCTTACATTAAAGTAGGGCTTGCTCTTTAACTCTGCACTCCCACTGATACTTCATCCTGTGAGGTTTTATTTCTAACCATCAGTGGCAATGTGGTGCAGTTCTTTGAGAGCATTTTGTGAGGGCTGCCTTAAAACACAGGTTGGTGCAGATCGGAAATGTTGTGGACACATGTGGTTTCGGTTATATATCACATAACTGAAGTTATAATGAGGTTTGACCATGGATAAATGAAGACTTCTGTGGTCTCTTGTAATTTGTGAATTTGTCTAATCGGTGTTGCAAACATCTTGCTCATGATGGGTCTACAGTGCAGTTTAGTGAAATATTAATAGCCCTAGAAAAGAAAAAAGTTCATCATTTCTTCTTCCAAATGTCAAACAATTTGTATGTCTCCTGATTAGGGTATTTTTCTTCTAATTTGTTTTTGGGGTTTTTTTAAACCATGAGACTACACAAGTGCAGGGAACTCTGTTCCTATAGCCTCATTCTAAAAGCAATTTTTTCAGAAAGGAACATTACGTTCTCCAATGTAGTCAGTCTAGGGAAAAGTTTCAAGGTAGCGTGTGGGTGATAAGTGTGCAAATCACATTATTTGTTTACAGGATTATAACAGCTGAATGAGAAATTAATTCAGTATGGTATGTTGCTTTTTCATTTGTGACTCTTGAAGCATCAGTCTGTAACATCAGACACCACAAAATCAGCATTCTTAAACTAATTCTGAAATTAGGGCATAGAAAATGTACATATAGTGACTCACTGGAAGGGGTAGGAGCCTTTGTCCTCCAAATTTGAATTTAGTTTTCTCAGTTGTGGGTAATACTTAAGCTGGAGAGACCTAAAGCCTTTTCTTTTTCTTTTTTTTTTTAAACACCTTTTGATTGAGAATGTGAAGTGCCACAATACCTGTTACCTTCCTACAACTGCTCCGTTTACACATCTAACAAATAAGTCCCATCAGATTTGATTTTTCAGTTATATATTGTGTCTTCTCTCGTGAAATTCCTTTGAGTTTAGGTACGTTACTGGGGAAAGGGAAGAAAGCCCAAAGTCTCCCTGCCTGATAGGTCTGACTTGAAATCTCTTTGCTTGTGGCGATTTCTGTCTTTCCTGGCAAACTGATCTGTTCTTTGAGCTGCTGTTCTTTGTATTAGAATCCCTTGATGGTGAATATCCTGGATGCTGACCTGAAGCTCAGTCTTCCCTTGGTGATGTTTTCCTTCCTGGATGATCTGTTACCAAAGACTTAGGCAAAGTGTATGTGTGCAGGTTGCTTGTCCCCCAGCATCAGGTGGTGTCTGGACGTGAGCTGCTGGCACGCGAATAACGATGCTGCTCAGCCAGGACCAAGCACATAATCAGCAGCTGACTTTGTTCCCACATCAGCCCAGCCAGAAGTTCTCCTTGCCTTCCTTGGGTCTCTGCCAGGAGGATGAGGGCTTTCTAACCCTTACGGAGTCTGAGCGCGTCACACCCCAAGGCAAATGGGGTAGAGGTAGGTGATGGCTTTGCGTTGCTTCATCTCGGGCCTCTGACTAATTGCAAAGGGGCTACTAAAATGCCACGCTGGGTAGGATAACTAGGTCCTCGCCACATGTGAGTGTGAGAGTTTGCCTTGAAATAATACAGGGATGTCCTTAAATAGCACTGCAGAGCCTTATAAATTAGGGATTTGTTTAGTCTTTCATTGTTCTAAGGAATCTGCAATTACAGCATTGGTTTGTGCATGAATGTATGTTATTAAACCAGTTTTAAAAAATGCATAATGCTTGGAGAGCAGTGTTTTGCAAAGCTGAAACTTGGCATTATAAATTCATTCTTTAGCATTTGAGTGAAACACGAAGAAAGAGTGCAAGTCTGTCAGAAATTAACTCCTTGTGGTCCTTCTTTCAGCTAGGTACTGGGGTGCCCTCCTTTCCTTCTGGGATAACTTAAAGTATTTTCTTGCTTTAAAGACTTTGTTAAAATCCTCAGGACACCTCTCCCAACCAATCAGTCCATCCCCGAGTCCCAGCACAGCATCAAGTACAAACTCCTAACAGATCCACTTTATGCTGAAGTTTGCAGGCACCTCATAAATGCTAAGCTAGAGCCAATATGAAGTCCTCCGTCCCTGGGGGTTAATGAGCAGTCTTCAAGAGGGGGTGGAAGAAAAAAGAAGCCGAAACTACTCTGTTCAAGCTTGCCTTGTACGCCTTTGCCTTTTGAACAGTTCTTATAAGCAAATTTTCATTTAAATTCAAGGTAAATTCTCTAGTTAGTCACGTTTTTAGAAAAAAATATCCTAATCTTAGTGGAAAGGAGTCTGATCCCCTAAAATGATGATATGTAAAGTCCACGTTGGGTTCTTAATTTTATTTTGAATTTTTGAGACGTCAGGGTACATTTGGTTCCCGTTCCCAGGCTTTCATCTACAACGTGAGGGCTGGAAGTATGCTTTAGGAAGTGAAAGCTGACATTCTCTGCTGATCACTTGTTTGGAGGAGCTGGGGTTTTAAATAAAACATCAGATATGAGAAAATCAGAAGAACTGTCAATATTGTCATTACCTGAATGCAGTTCAGATCAGCAGTGTTGAAAAGTTGTCATCCGATGGTTACAAGATGGCCTGTGACACAGAGCAGTTTTCTCAGTGACAGGTGTGTATTAGGTTGATGTAACAAAATTGCTACCTGCGGAAAGACAGGCAGAGCTGTACTTTCATTCCCCATATTAACTTCACCTGCAATGAGGCTAGGAGAACATGCTAATTGTGAGGGTAAGAAATACTGAGCTGTTACTCTGGGGAGAAAAGAGTCTGCATGTACTGAGAACAAACCAAGTTAATAATTGCCCTGGATTTTAGCATTGTTAGAAACTGAGAACACATACAAGTGTGGTTTTGCTAGAGCCTCCTTTGGAGGCTTCATTCCCCTTTCAGCCCATTACATCAGTTCCATCAGAAAATGTAACTCCAGCTTTTTTTTTTTTTTTGTGTGTGTGTGTGTGCATTGGTTGGAAAAAACAAATTTGACGTGCCAGTGTGAGTCAGAAGAAGTTTTGGTGTATGCTTAGGCAGAAGGATACCTAGCAGTTGGCTGAGGCTGACTTGACAGAGAGCTTTTAATTCCTGTGCAAGAACATGGAGACCTGGCACCCACTTCCAAGGGCAGCTGGGGTCAGTGTTACCACACACATGCTCACAGATTGTTCCTCTCCTGTAGCACAGGAATACTTGCAATCTGTTCAAACCTTACTGATTCAAAAGGGTGCCCAGGAAAAGGCAGCGGCAGCAAATGCGGTGGCCAAACAACAAACTTCACTTCTCAGGCGGCACAGCGACCCGCAGCAGCATGGGAGGCCCAGGGGCCCCTCTCCCTCCTACGCAGGGCACGGCTGTGGGGATGTGCCCTCCCCATCTGCAAACCATTGGGAAAAATGGATCTCGGGGTGCCCCTGCCACCCTGCCGGGCTCTGCCGCTGCCGGAGCGGAGGCACAGCGTGGTCCTCCTGTCCCGGCCTGGCTCTTCCCCAGCTGCTGCTCCGCTTTCTCTGGCGGGTTTGTTGGAGCAAGGTTTGCCATGGGCGCTGCCGGGTGTTGGAGTGTTTTGGAAAAAAAAGTCTCTCAGTTGGAGAATGTGCCCAGGGATGTGTGTGCTCCTAAGCCCCATTCCTGTTGTAGGCGAGTGCCTCATAAAAGCATAGGGAGTACAATTAATCCCCATGGGAATTGACAAGCACAGGGGGTGAAACATCTCAAATCCCACAGTCAGCCTGGCAGAACCCTGAATTTGAACTCAAAACTCATGAGATTCAGTCCGGAGCTTCAATCAAAGAACTGTCCTTTTCGTCTCTTGCAGTCCTTCATTTTCAAAGATGTTCCTGTTTAAATGTGTCTTGACCATGTACAGGTGACCTGCAAGGAGCAGGAAATAATCAGAAAGCCTTGAGATGCTCTGTTATGCTTTATTTCAAAGCCCTGACCTGTGCAGGATGCCTTCTGAATGTCTCTGGCTGTCTCCTCTCATTTTTCAGCCCTCTGTGGTAGATCTTTTGTCATGGGTTTCCATAAGTGAGAGCAGAGACGCTGTTGGCAAACCTTATGCCCTTTTAATATCGGCTTGAACACATCTAAAGCAACTCAGGGAAATAATATTTATGTAGCATGGTCATGAAATCATTAGCAAGCTGGCTGGCAAATTAGAATTTTTAAAAAAGGGAAATTTAATTAAGTAATGACATAGCTGTAGTGCGGTTTCATATCCTCCTCCTAGACAAGCATTCATTATGAGCTTGAGCAAATATTAGATATTTATCACATAGGATGTTAAATATTTAAATTTTCCTGTAACTGATATATATTCCTACCTTGTAGGCTGCTGCTCAATATTGAATTAGAAGGACAAGTTTCTCTTAAGTTGTTTTCTTGCTTGGGTGTGAACTTGTAATGTACGCGCATTAAACCCATCAAAAGTAGGATTTTGCTATTGTAATTTAGTACTTAAGTGGCTACTCCAAGTATTAAGGCTTTTATTTCAAAAGAATCTCATAACAACATGGTCCTGAAGAGTCTGGTCAGTGGCAACCAGCACCTGCAACTGGTACTGTAGGTTAAAGGCACAGAAATTGTTCTGTTGCCAATATGGGAGATTTCCCATGAAAGACATTTGGCATAAGGGCTTTTCTGGAGCGGGATGTTAATCAAGCATGCTGTGAGCTCTCTTTGGCCAAACCGGCCATGGCCTTTCTCATGAATATCTGTATATCCCAGCTGCTACAGCATTGCATGGCAAGCTTATACAGTGAGTACTTGGGTGACAGATGGAGGTCCAGCTCTGGTCTGGGAGTAAATTTTGCTTGGGCAAATTTTCTAAGGCTCCACATGTGTTGTCTTTACTTCTGCTTCTGTTACATTATTCCTCTTATCATTTTCTCGTCTCTGGGGAAGAAGCTGCAGGTGGTTTCTACAGTTCTGAGCCATGAAGCAGTTAGTCCAGGGGAGGTGGAGTCATCACACTGCCCCTTGATTAGAAGATCTTGGTAGAAACTTAGATCTAGTCTAGTGACTACAAGTGTGCTTGGGACAGCAAAAGACTGGGGAGCTAGAAGGATATTTATTATTAGACCTTCTGTCTGGTTTGTAACTGTGCCACTAGCTAGAAGGGAGTTTGAGGTATGCAGCGTAAGAAACAGCTTATGCTGAAACTAGATGGGCAAAGTAGAATCAATTGTGTAACACGTGATGTCTCCAGCAAAGGTATTCTCATGTTGTGTCCCTGTTATCTTCATTTTTTTTTTTATTTCCGAAGACATATACCAGCTATTTGTAAGTTCGAATGCATTAGGAAGCAGTCAAAACAGTGACAGCTAGGTCAGAAAAACAGATGCGTTCCTCCACCATAATTGCATATGATAATCCTCTCCATTGTTGTTATTTTAAAGGAAATTATACTGATTTAAAATTAGTCTTTGATTTGTCTTCTGTGAGAGAACCACAGCTGAGTTATCTTTGCCTTAGAATTGACAAAACTGCACTGTTTGTCATTCAGTCATTTAGTAGCAACCCAGCAAATGCAATGCCGTTCTGCAACATAACTGTATAAATCAAAAACTAATATTTGCTACCACCTTTTAAAAAAGTTGCTGACATATTAGAGAGATGCTAAATGAGCCTTATTGATGTTTCATTCTAATTAAATACAAGGTAAATGCTTGGTAATTGCACCTTTCATTAAAATGTGAATGTGTGATCTGCAAGCTTCCTGGTGCTGCCCTTTAAAAATCATCTGAAAATATTTTGGTCTGGTGGCATTAAGTCACTATAGCTTAGCAATGTATTGGTAACTTAATAAGCTGCTGGCATTTGTTTTGGAGAAATTGTCCTTCGTATGCAAAGCTGTCAGGCTGCTTGACTATATAATTCTTCTTCATGGGAAATAATACGATAAGGTTCTCGGTATCGAATTGGATGCTTTACCGTGGCCTGTGCTTGGGATCTTTGTGTGTGGACTGGAATTGCTTCACAGCAGAAGTATCATTTGGTGACAAACATGCTGATTTCTTTACATCTATCTACCTCATTTACATGGTAGGTCTGAATAGTTGCATGTTGCGAAATGGAGCCGGCACCTTGGTTATTTTTGATGTTGTTGAAATGAATAAATGTTGAACTTGCACTATCAATACTGCAGGTGTGTTTATGCCTCCTACGAAAGCCTGACACGTGCCATTTTGTGAGAGGAGAAGATAGGGAAAATTTACATTCTTGCCTGCTTTAAATTAGGATCTGTATTAATGATTTAGACTATTGTGTTATGAGAGCATTGATTTCATCTGTTCCAATGATTCCTTTTAATGAAATTGTTTAAGGCTCAGTTCACCACAGAGGAGAGGCTGCTCTCTGCATTATTGGAGCCAAGTTAAGGTCACAGATCTTGGCTCTTCCATCATGAGAATCATTCAATAGAAAACATGGACGGGCCAGAGAACAATTTTTGGCTAATTCCATGATTGCTTTGAAAGCAGTGGTGAAAAGCACAGGAGTTAATGAGTCTCTCCATTACTTATCCATTCTACCTAATTCAGCAAGCCAAATACCGCCCCCCGCCCCCGATCATCAGCTGAAGCTATTTTTTTAACTGTCCCCAAAATAGACCTGTTTCAGCTGAAAAGGAGGCCTGCCTCTAGTGAGAGGAAAGATCAAATGGTTGAAAGACTGACTCTCCAGCTTTCTGTTCTCCCGTCTGTCAGTGGCCTTGAGGAAGTCACTTCATCTTTATTTCTGTCTTCTCCTTTGAAAAGATAATGTTTTCCTACTTTGAGGATTCTGGCTTCGTGGTGTTTGAGCTGCCTGAGAAAACACAAGTGCAATTAACTACAAAGTATTCCTGTTGGCTAGCACAATTAAAATACAGTGTTTCCTGCTCCTTAATGTATTCCTTATATGTTAAAAAAACCCCAAACCAACCCAAAACAAAACACCACCACCGAAACCCACCAAAAAAAGAAAGTCAGTCCAGTTCTCTGTTTCCTCATATGGTGTGTCTGGCATAGGGTCCTTTAAAAAGAAAGCTAGGCAATCAGAGAACAGCTACACAGGTACATAAGTTCTATCGATAAACCAGTATCTAAGATCTTAAGGAAATAATTGTCATCCCATTATGTGTATGTGTGTGTATCGAATTGGAAATGTGTTGCTATATACAATATAATAATTATATATGTAACATGTTATGCTATATGTATGGATATAAATATTTATTTAATGTAATATAATTGGTATCTGTAACAACTATAAAAATGATGGAAGCATGTGTGTTTGTGTATTAATATCTAGATAAAATTTAGTAGATCGAATAATAACTGGATAGGTACAGTAATATAGTTCATGTTCAGGATGCCCTTGAGCAACAGTTCCCATCTCAAAGGCATTTTCATAGGTTACTGCCCCTTAAGTAGCTTTATGGTGGCAAACTCAGAAGGCCTGTCTTCTAGGGCATCCTTTGTGCATTCCCTAGATTGCATTGACAGCAAGCTAATTTCCTTGTTTTCATGTAAACAAGGAAAGCTGCAATTCAAAGTGTTTTGTCTGGCACAGAAGAGACAAATGACAGTAATAATACTTACCTCTCGTATAGCGTATCTCAAACCATTTGGTCTAACTATGAGTTGGGCACTATCAGGGAATACCAATTCCTTATGTGTTATCATGGCATGAGTCCTGAGTGTTCCCCAGGTCTTGGAGGACTGCTACATTGTGTTCAAGGATGAAAACAGAGGCACCCAAAATTTAGGGCTTTCATAAGGTGGAAGAGACAAGAAAATAATCAGAATTATACGCTTTGAGAAACATGCTTTCAGCAGACGCAGTTCATTCCCAAATGTACCAGAGCTGTGGTCTCACTTCATTGTGCTGCAGACATGGGTAGAGTTTAAAGATCGCTTTCAGCACAGCCCAGCTGGGCTGTAATCCTGACCCACGTCTCCAGTCACAGCCCCGGCAGGAAAATGGGCAGCGGTAGCTGTTCCAGCTGGGTGCTCGTAGCTGGGGCGTGGGAGCTCAGGTGGGCTTATCCGATGGTCCTGTCTTCCCTTCTCCAAGTGTTTCTGCAGTAGCTTACCGCTTCTGTATCGTTTGCCTGTATCTGAATCTATTCTGACGAGAAAAGGGTCACTACAAGAATTCCCCTGGGAAATATACTGAAATGTTGGGAAAGTCATGTTGTTCCTCCCTGCCCCCCCC
>JANZLQ010000078.1:802425-849856 GCA_026212715.1 Elanus axillaris | reverse complement strand
GCCTGCTCGCTGGTGGGGGGTGAGGAGCAGAACAGCCCTTGGCTCTGGGTGAGCCCTGCTCAGCAGGAACCAAAACACCCCTCTGTTATCAATGCTGTTGTCAGCACAAATCCAAAACGTTGCCCCATGCTAGCTGCTGTGGAGAAAATTAACTCTGTCCAAGTCAAAACCAGCACACTCAGGCTTTTCAAGGTATAAGGAGAACTTATTCCTCTGGCTTTTCTTCCTCCTCTGCCCTTTCTTCCTTTTGAGAAGAGGACTTGATGTAATTCTTGAAGAATGCTCACTGAGTCTCCAATGAAGAATACACAAAAAAGTTTCCCATAATGGAAGTGAATGTCTGTAATGGCAGAAGAAAACCAGCATCCCATCTCACATTGTTCTTCCGATTGTATCATGGTCTTCTGAAATGAAGAGGCAGGGAGAACATTTTTCCCCAGATGTGCATTTCTTGAAAGTTGTCCCTTGGTTATTCTCATCTGAGCCTGCAGAACTATATGGATTGCTAGCCCTGAGACTGCCCATCTGGTCTGAAATCCAAACTCTAAAGGACAATTGCAAAGTCAAGGGGCGATGCCCACGCCTTCCAACTCCATCAGCCTGGGCAAAGTTACAGAAGGAATGAATACTGCATATTGTTTGTATTGCTCATTTTCCTAGAATTTGTGTCTGTCTTGCATGTGGTGCCTTTGGTTTTTTGGATGTCAGAGTGCAATGTCCTGTTGGCATTATCCCTTACAGAAAGGGAAATGGAAATTCTGGGTCACATTTGTTGTCTCTTTTATACCCTCTGTGCCGGAGGAGAATTAGGGCTTAGGGGACACAGGCTTTCTGATTCACGTTCCTTTGCTGCGCTTGCTAGAGCGCACTGCTTTGGCTGCTGTGCTGGAGTCAGGGGTGGAAGTCAGGGGAAGAGCACTGAAGACTTGACCTCAACCTTTGTCTGTGAGGAATTCAAAACCCTAAAGGGAACGCTCTTCTATGAAGCAACACACTGAAGCCACAAAACCAGTGTCTGTCCAGCGTGGCCTCACATGGCCTCAAAATGCTATTCCACAACTAATTAGAAAAGCTCCAGGGTGGCCTGCGTCGATGCTTGGTCCAAACTGTGGGCAGCAGTTTATAGGAGGAAGGTGTCAAAAACACTACAGTGGCTTTGAGGGCTGTGCGCAGGTGCTGTGCTAAGCCCCACTCCTCTCTTCAGGTGAAAGTCTTCTCTCCCTGCCTGTCAGCTGCTCTGTTGGTGAGAAAGACAGAGAAGAGATTTTTGTAAAGCTGTTGATCAGCATGAAATAATGTTTTCCTGAAATGACTGGAACCACTCCTTAAGTAAAAGAGAACCTGCAGGTGGAGGAAGAGCCCCTGCATTCTTTCTGTATCTCAACAAGAGGACAGGCTTTTGACAGGGAGTAAGCAAAGTTTGATTAATTGACTTATCTATGGGAGATAGGAAGAACTGTAGCAGTCAGCAGTCTGCTGGCTTACACCTCCCTAATATAGTTCTTTGCGCAACAGAGCAGTCAAATGATGACCACATTTCTTCCCCCGCACACGCACACTTTCTAATGAGTTTTTGCTGAGCCTGTAGATCTACTGGGGACATACTCCTGGTCTGATAATTGATACGCAGAGTCTAACCTTCCCTGGGACGGATTTGCAAAAAAAATGGTTTACAAGCAGGCTTAGTGTTTTCATCATATGTAGCATCCCTTTTGAACTGTGGTCTCTTTATTGCTATTATTACAGTTGAGAGCTCTTCCCATATTTCTGTCCTTTGGTCGCTTTTAGTGCACAATACATGGATTCTAAAATTCAGGCTTAACATGTGAGTGGCCTGAAAACTTAACTGCTGCTTAATCTTGAGATAAATCTAGCTCCTCCTCTTGTGTGACTAACAGATGGAGGCAACCACTATGTCATGTTAAAGGAATAATTAAGTTTCATTCACATGCCATACGAAATGACCAGAAATAACTGCATTCTGCTTTGAAATGTGCTGTAATTTGTACCGTTACTTTGGATTGTTTTGGTTTTCTAAAAATAATAAATGACCCTCCAAATAGTGGTTGGCCAGAGGCATACAAGAAGCAATCCATAGTATATGGATTTGTTCAATGGCATTTAAAGGACCTTGATTAAAATTCAGCCCAGGCTGGAGTGATGAGAAGACTGTTTACTGAGGGCTGTTTGAAGTCGTACGCTGCGCTGCAGACAGACCAGAGGGATGCACAGATTGAAACATTTTACCTTGCCTGTCTGAATCCGGCTGTGAGGAGCCAATGGCACTCTGCGAGAGAGGTATCAACATTCTTGAGTGGTTTGACCGCTGCTCCTTCCAAGTTTTAATTTTCATTGTGTTCAAGTCGGCATCTGCACAAGCTCAGCTTCAGAGATCATGGCGATAACAACAGTCTTGTTAACTGGATCCACTTTTTTTGTCGACTACTACAGATGCTATGTTTAGATACTTAATTTTAAAGTAGTATGCATTTGAAAGTTTGTGCTGTAAAAAAGACATCACCTTTATTCCTCTTTTCCCTTAGCCCTGTTTGAGCACATCTCCATGCATCTCTGAAGAAACATGAAAGTATTATTCTCTCTTACTTCTCTATCTCCCTCTCTGCCTAGAGTAAGCAAGTACCATAGACAAAAAAACCACCACCAAAAAAACCCCACCAGGCAAGGACTCTGTCCAACCTCCCTGTTGTTTTGGGTTTTTTGTCTAAACTGAGAACTTGACTTTTTTTTGTCTTTTTTTTTAAAACTAAAAATATGAGCTGAAGACATGATTTAAAAAAATAGGTTCTTTAATTTTATTTTTTTCTTGGTTCTGGCTTTTGACTAGGTTTCAGGTTAACAACTGTAAAAGGACTTTTCTTGTTCTATTTCTATATGTATGCTTTGCCACAAGCTGTGTAACCTTGGGAAAGAGAGATGCAGGTGGTACAAAAAGGGTTAAAAATCCATTGAGAAAGTTTGAAGAGTAAGGTTTCCCTTCCAGAATGAACCCTAAATAAAAGGAATGTAAGCAGTGTACATACTTCACTGTTAACACAAGCAAAATTTGTACTATCTTCAAAATACTCGCTGCAGTATTTATCTGCTACCTTCTTTATGAGTCCATGGAAATACCTATTTGGTATATAGATGGCACTGATTAATGGAAAGTATGAGAGTCAAACCATCATTAATAAATGAATAAAGTAGAATGCAAAGTGCTGTGCTGTTCAGGGTAAAAGGAAAGAGGAAAAAAATATTATCGATATTAAAGGATGTATTTTTAAAGGGAGTTGATGAAGACTTTGAAACACCTGACTTTGTATTTTATTGCTCAAGGTAATTCTGCTGGCCTGTGGTGCCGAGAGCTTTGCTGCTTCTGCTGCCACTCGCCGTGGTGTGAGCCGACAGTTTTGCTGTTGGAATCACCTCAGATGCCTCTGCTGGAAGTTTTTCTGGAAGTTTTCCCTTTTGCGCATTGTCAGATGTGTGGATGTTTTGTCAACATCCAGAGTGTGTTATCCGGCTGTGGTTTGGCTAATCAGTTTATGATTGTGCTGGGGCAAATCATATTTGATTTGGGGTACTTCTGCTGTTGCTTCCTGTCTGAATGGGCTTGTGGAGCTAACAGGTGAGTGTAGGAGCTGGGAAGCCACACAAGTGTAGTCATGTGGATGTGCACTAGACCATTAATTAATTGATTTATACATGATAAATCATTATGTGATACTGATTTCTTCCAGTATTTGCTGGAAGTATGTTTGGCAGACTAAGCTCAATTATTGAAAAGAGGTAGGAGTTGCTTTTAGAAAAGATGGGGCTCTAAGAGCTTATTCATCCCCGTTTGTGCATTGCACTTTGTTATAAGCAGGTATTCTGAACTAACATGGTCTCATCCATCATTGATCACCATTCCTGGATCTAGGCTATGGAGAAAAATTTAACTGATGTATCCATCTTCCTCTCTCAGCTTCAGGCGGGATCTTTGTTACAGCCTGGGCATTTTCAGTAAAATTCTAGCTGTGTGTATGTTGTGAATAATACTGATTTACTAAAGTAAATTATGGGGGAAATGGAACACACTGAGATAATTATCTGTGAAGTGGGGAAAAGTGAGTAAAGCTTGGTCCCAGTTTTGAGAGAAGTCATTGGTATCAGTTTAAAACTCTTAATTGCTGCTTGTAAATGGTTATCGGGAGTTATTACCCATTTAGAAAGAGTAGGACTGCTAACATTGAAATGGAGCAAAAAGTGGCAAGTAATTGAGCCTTGAGGGACTCCTTGTCACTTAGGGAAGCATAGCTGATGTTCATATTGCAGTTTATGGGTGCCTGCTTGTAATGAATGCACTTATGGTTAATTATTTTTTGTCTAACATTTGCTGAGCTATAATCAAAACTCATCCAGAAGTATAAATGATCATGAAATGCAAGGGGCTGATGAGCTAAAAAGGTTCATGATGCTGCTCAACTAGTGGCGAGCATCTGAGTTGCAGTCTTGTGAGCTGCGGTCCCTACATGAGGAACCAGTTTGAGGTATTCCTTTGCTGTGTAATGCAGAAAGCTTCTAGATGGATGCTTATTTTTCAGCGACCTACTGGTGCAGCTAGCTATTTTGATAACTTTAGTCCAAGAACTTGGCACAAATGCAAGCAGAACTGGCTTAATGCTTTTTAAGGAAATTGAAGCATCAGTCTCAAACAATAGTTTAGAAATTAGTCAAGCAACCAAAAAGGATACAGGTGTTTAGCTGATGTCTGGAGGAGGCGAGGACATAGCAACACAGTTAAAAGTATTTTTGCTTTTTTCCTTAAGGATGCACATTTTAATGTCTTATATTCTGTGCATTTGGTAGTTTCTTAGAAGTCCTGCCCAACATTTGAAGTATGTGCTGATAAATGTTCACTGTGTTGCTGGCAAGCTTTAAAATTTTAGTGAATTCAATGGAACATCAAATGACTGCAAAGTGATGGCGGAGAACTGTTGGGCAAACAGTTGAACAAATGCATTGTGCAATGTAGATTAAGAGTTCAAAAATCAATGTTATTTGCAATTGGGTTGGGGTGGTTGGATGAACAGGGAGCGAGATGTGGAGGAAACAGAGGCAGCTGGCTAACAAGAGCAGAGTAAGTAGTTCTGGTGAAAACCAAAGCAGCTTCATCCAGTGGCAGTAACTGTGCATTTAGCTTTCCATGGCTTATGCGACCTAACGTACCGAGGAGCCATTTCCCAAAATGCTGTTGCAGACAATAAGGAGCACTGTGTCACTTGACAGCTAATTAGGAAGCAGAAAAATCTCCTCCTCCCTCTGATGCTCTGTCTATTAAGTCCTCAGCTGTACAGTAGAAACACTTCTGAATGGTACAGATTCATGATACTTTTGCACTGCAGTGTTCACGGTAGTGTCAGCTGCTTGATGCTAATAAGATAAACATGGATACAATGTCTTCAGACTCCCTTACAAAATGTGAATTAGCTTTCTCCAAGGTCTTCGTTAGTTCTCAGGCAAGCATGATTTGTAAGGTCTTTGCTCATGCCCTATGTCATAGAAACCTTTTAAAGAAATCTGTGCTTCCTTTTTAAACATTGTGCTGTCTAAACTTTTTTTCTACATAAAAAGAATAAAACCAAAAGGCGTTTCCAGAAACCTGCATGTCAAATTAGCACCTTTGCATTCTTAAGCTTGAGTGCCTCAAGTGCAAAGGCCAGTAGAGATTTACTCATTCTTCCTTGTGCAGTTTGCCTCATGCTTCAGATCCCTCTGACACTTTTTTTATTTTTTCTTGTGGCAACTCTTTCCCCTTGAGTTCCCTTGACTCCCAGTTTCATCACTCGGTCCCCATCCCCATCTCTTCCATGAGAATCAATGGGGGGGTCTCTCTAGGTAGTTAATGCAGCAGTACCTTTGGACATGTGTCTTTATTCTTTGTTGTTATGATTAATGCTTGCTAAGTTGGAGGCCATGATGTGGTTGGACTGATCATATGAGTGCATGTTGGGTGCACATCAACGTATAGCTCCCAACAAAGCTCCAGAGCCGGGGACTTGCAGGGTGGTTCCTGCTCCCTGTGAGCTGGTACTGCCTTTCCTTGCCGTGGAGCAGTCTGCTCATAACTCCTGTCAATGGGAGTCAAACTGCATCTGTAACCTATTTGAAATGCAGCATAACTCTGTTTCACAAGGTAAAAAACTCCAGGCTTTCAGGGGCAATCTGAATAGAGGACATATACAAGTATGTTTATTGCATTCACCTAGAAGGCTGGTAGTTAATCATGCACACAACATCTGGCCTGCTAGGACACAATCTGCATGTTGGATGTGGCCTGTAATTTCACTTTGTGTGGTCTAATGCAACATGACTTGTATCTCCATGTGGGTACTGCTAAGGTCTAGCTTAGTGTGTGGCTTCCAGTGGTGTTTGGAAGTCATGTTTGGCCTGAAGGGAGCAAAATTTTTCCTATTTCTTTGCTAGACCAATGTATGCTAATCCTGTAAAAATTAACCTGTACTGGAGCAAGTAATTCATCTGGGGACGATATAAGAATTATTTTATGATGTATGATTTTGGGCAAAGGAATACATTGTCTTCAGCTCTAGTTTCCATACCTGTATAGATGTTCACTCGTTTCTCTGAAATCTTGTAAAGTTTATAGAGAAAGTTGAAGCAGTTGCGTGAAGAGTGATTGCGTATTGAAGTCGTGCTTGCTGAGTACGTGATCTGTGATGCAAGAGAGCTGTTGGATGAAGCTGATCCGTGCTGTGTTTGTCCTGAGTACAAATGAACACCATCTACAGTATGGCTGCCCCTTAACAAAGATACACTTATTTTTTTTTTAAATGAGTGTTGTGTAAGGAATAGTAGTAGTAAATGATAAACCTTTGAGCATGCTCCTCTTCTGTGTGTGATTTTGAAATGTAGTTTTTGAGTCTCAGATCATCCTAACCAGAGTCCCGTATGTTCCCAACAACAAAGCTGATTTCACCAGGAGAGCTGGATCAGGTCCTACAGGCTAACAGCGCAGCAGAGGGTTGTTCCTGTGTGTCTGACCTTACTGCCATGACGGTCTTGTAAATTGATCTGTAGAGGAGGATTCCTCTTTCTCTACAGGCAGATTTTAAAAATCAATGCAGGTTATGACTTAAACACTCTCTGGTTCAGCACTTCAAATGAGATGTAGAGTGTGGGGATTGAGACTAACAGAGGCAGGAATGGGTAACGGCTTTTAGAAAATGTGATATGGTCCTCAGTGAACCTACTGCCAGATGTAAGCTGGATGGAAAGTATGGGGGGAGGAAAAAAGCAGCTCTGCTGATGCTTCACGAAAAACAACAGCTTTTCACGCTGGTAAGATTTACCAAAGGAAGAGTTTGCTTAGGCGCAGTTTGATCTGGCAGGGTTTGGGGCAGGTGGTAAAACCCACACCCTTCAGTTATACTCTTGTCTTGCCCAGAATTATTCACCTGATGGAGACAGTGGTGGGTTTTACTATGGAGTAGCCACATCCCATTGCAAGTGGGATAGCATCACCGCAGTGAGTGGCTGTATCAGTGCTGTGAATGGGATGCGGGCTCCATACTGGTGGCTGGAAGGAGGACGTGTGAAGGGCTGCTCCTGTCCCAGCCACACTGAGCTCTGAAAACCGTACCCAGCGCTTCTTGCTGCTCCCAAGGCCGCTTTGAGTGAAGCTTGTGCTCACACGTGTTGTCAGGAGTCTTCAGCACTGTTAGTTAAAAAGAAAAAAATAAAAAAAGGAAAGAATGGCTTTCTAGTTAGCTCAAATTACCTTGTTCTGAGTAAATGAAGACTTAAAAAAAAAAAGAAAAAAAAAGAAAAAAGGCCGCGTTGTCCTTGTTATGACAGGTCTGGCTGTCAAAGCCCATTCTGTTGCAGTGCTGCCCTGCAAGGCAGCTGCAAAGTCACCTGGGTTGTTTGGCTGCTTTGCTAACAAAGTAGGTGTTAGGAGAGCCTTGCAACGCTTGTGCAGGTGAGTAGTGTTTCAGACGGGCCACCAGTGAGCGCAAGGACAGCAGCCCCAAATCCCGTACTGAAAAAGCACTCCTTTTGTTGTATTTTTCCAGCTGTAGTACTGGCAGGGTGCAGGCAAGGGGGAGGGAATATAGCTCTCTGGGCTCTAGACAACAGCATATATGACGCTATATAACGCATAGTTGCACTTGCTTTTACCTCTCGGGGTGCCAGGAGGGCGACAAGCAGAGCAGGGCTTCCCAGGCGAGGCAGGAATGGTTTTGGCCATGAGAGCTGTGTTCGCGTTTCCATGATGGGCAGCGAGGGCTGAGGGATGGCATATGCTCGCGGAAAGGGAGTGGGCCGGTAAGTGGAAGCACATGGTGCTGGCTGGCATTGCTGCTCCCTGTGTTTGTAGTAGGATAGAGTTTCTAAAGGATTAGATAACATGCCTGAGCTCCGTGGCGTGCAGTTTTTAAACTGTGTTTACAGTTCAGGAGATACTGTGAGTAGAGATGATTATGTCCTTTAAGTGCTGTTTTTGTTGCAGCTTCTGTGATAAAAGGAGGCTCTGGTGAAGACATTTTCACTGGCAGATGTATATTCTCTGCAGATGTATATTCTCTGAGCAGGGGCTGTGCAAACTTTTGGGGGATGGGAGCAACCTACAGGGATACCTCAGCACTTCCCTTTAATAAAGGCGCATCATTAAGCCATTTCCTGCACATCTGAGAGGCTGTTGGAGGAGCAAGATGGCACTGAAATGAAATTAAAGAACTGCTTGATTTTTTTAAAGTATTATTTAATTTAATCTTTTTGGAGTATTACTGTTTCTGGGGAAAAATAATGCAATGAAGACAGCAGAATTACGTTGGGCCTATGATCTGAGTAACTAGACGTACAAATTCCAGTCTCTTCTTTGCTTTCGCCTTCTGAAAATGTAAAATATGGAAGGCAGTACAAATTGCAAAATTGTTTTATCATGCCAGCTATTAATGTGACTGACGCAATCCCTGTTGGTAACACGAAGAGGCCTTTTGCTGGTGGGTGTGCTCTCCACTGTGTATGTATCTGTTGGATACATCATGTAGGCAGAAATACACGCGTCCGTATCTATAGAACGTATACCTTATACCCTTATATCACGTGCTGGAACGCAGCGTAATGGAAGTAAGACAGAGGAGAGGGAAACCAAGAAGCCTGTCGAGGCCGAGGAAGCCTCGCTGGGTGCCGGGCAGCGGCGTGTGAAGGGGGCAGGCGCTGGGCGGCTGTCAGGCCTGGCCTGGCCTGGCCTGGCCTGGCGGGCAGGGTGGGTGTCCCGGCACGCGGCGCTCTGTGGGGCTGGCCATCGCCACCCACTGCGGGAAGGGTGGGTGGGCAGGGACGTCTCTGGTAACCAGCGTGCTCCCCGGAGGAGAGCTCTCGGCAGCGTCCCCTTGTCTCTCCTCGAGGCAAGAACGACACCTCTGTCTCTCCGCTCTGCGGCAGGGATCATGGAGAGCTCTTCCGGCTACTTTGAGCAGAACAGCTAATACGGTTTTGATGGTAAAGGTGGAACAAATAATTTAGATGTGTGGTGATGTTTGGAATTGGAAGATCTTATTTACCACCATGGCATTTCTGTCGGTGTGCGAGGAACCCAAAACTCGCGGTGGAAAGATGTATAAGAGAATAACTCGGAAGGTGCAGACTTAGCCATACAGCTTAGAATATTCAGCAGAGTCCTTGCATGACCTTTATTCAGCAAGGAGGAGGTCTTGCAGCACTTTACTGCAATAGCTCTTTGCAGCATATTGCTCAATATCATAATGGCTGCAGAAGAGCCAAAACATCATGCTCTTTCTGTCATCTTTGATATTTTTTCCAGAGTTCTGAGCCAGCTGCATCTAGCTGGCTCTTTCTTTTTTTTTGTAAAGGAGCTGACAATCCCACTGACTTCCGTAACAATGAGTTATCCTCAGTTCGTTTGTATATGAAAACTACACAGCAAAGGCAAGTCATGCCTTTGTAAGTCAATATTGAGACATGGATGAAATGATTATTTGGCATCCTAAGGATACAAGAGGGGTTTTTCATTGCTGGTCTTTGAATTGAAATGTTGAAAATATCTTTTTATATGTGAATGTGGACATGGTATGTGCTGGATTTTTATCTGTCACACTGCATTTTACTGCTTTCCTCAGAGAAGATGAACCTTTAAAAATGTTTCAGCTAAGAAAAGGTAGTATTATTTTCTCACATAAAAGCCTTACACTTTGAATAAATATTAATGTTTCATGTTCAAAACTCTATGCTGTGCTCTGTCTACGATTTATATACATTTAACCTTCAAAATGTGGGTATTTTTTAGACTAATTGGTAAAGGCATGGCGAAGGCAAATTGCTGGAAGTATAAAATCAGAAGAAATGACCCTGGCCTCAATCCTCCAGTTCTTTGTCTCCCATGTACTTGTTTGGATTACAAATCAGAGCGAATGGCTTTTTAAGTTATTGATCCCAAAGCGGCTCTGTGCTTTCGCTGGTGTTGAGCTGAAAGGATGGGTCAGAATTAGCTTGACATCATGACAGCTTTCCATCAGAGGACTGGTTTGGTTCCAGGTGCCAGATGGAGCCGGCTAAAAGTTGCTGCATTTTATACCTCACTGGTGTCATCCTGCTGCTGATGCTCAGGGTTTGCTATGAGGCACCTATGCTCTCTGGCTGAGGGGAGTCATAACCAAGGGGATGGTAACGCGTCTCAGCAATAAATGCTGCTTGGGAAAAGTGAGGGTGAAAAAATTCTCAAAACTAGTAAGAACCACCAGGATACATACAGGGGTGTGAAGGTTTGTCTTAACTTCCTATCTTAAATTACCGATGTCTCAATGTAGTCTGAAACTGTAGCTCTTGCATGAGAAAAATGTCCCAATGCATAATCATGTTAAATGAAGTGTGTCTGCACCTCTAGAGGGAAGACCATCAGCACAGCAGCACAACCCATATGAAATGGAAGAACTCGCCAAAATCAAATCCATGTTCTTTACGGGTGTATCGAATCATCTGAATTAATCTGTAGAATTGAAAGAACCGTATGTTTTAAGGGAAAACAAGTTCCGTGGCAAACACCAGCTTGCTGGTAGGAATCTTCTAAAGGAGGTTTTCAGAAGTCAATGTGTTTTCCCATAGCGTAATGATTTAGTGTGTCAGGACAACCATTAAATAAAAGGATGAAGTAAATTTTGAGAAGTTTCCCATATCTGTAATCTTTCTGGGTCAAAGAAAGCTTTACTTCTGTTTCTCTCCAATTTAAAGAATGACAGCCAGATTTGACAAGTGGCACTGGTAAAACTGTGCTGAAAACCAAACATAGAAGATACCATGGGAAACTTGTTTATAGTTGTTCAGTGGCTTGTAATTATTGCTGATTTTTTTTTCTTAATAGATTTATTGATGGGCTGTCTTACAAATTCACCATGAAAAGTTAAGACAAACTCTTTTTTTTCTCGCTTGCCTTCGGTCACTTAAGTAATATTCTTATTGATGACATACATTGTGAAAAAAGCCTCGCTGCTTTTCTGGTTTCAGGAATGGAAGAAAACAATGCTTTTTAACTCGGACTGAAACATTAGTGACTCCCCAAAGGCAAAATGAACAGACAACTGATGAAGCAGTTGCTGATTTTACCTATTCCCTTTTTCCCTTGGCCAAAAGAAGAGTATGTGTAATGGGATCTGTATAATTGTGGGTAAAATGTTGTACAAGTAGTTCCAATATCTGAAATAAAAAAAAAAAAAAACAAACCTGCTGAAAAGCATATCAGCCTATACATATGATTGCACATAGAAAGGATGACTTGGGAAGGGAATCTCAAGAAATGAAAGCAGTTAAATGAAAAGAACAAAAGTGCCCATTATTGGGGGCTGAACTAAAGATGAGTATTTCTGTGTTTTAGTGAAATGTGTATATACTTTTAGCACGTTTTGTGTATTTTTTCCTTTATTTGCCGTATTTAAAATAGATATAATGGAAAATATTTTTGTAATGACACTTAGCATTTATTATTTTGGATCCCCTACTATATGATCTCTTTTTTAAACATATTTGTTTCTAATGGAGCTAGATATAAAAATGCAGAAAAGAAGAAAAGGAAAAGTGAAGGTATACTCTGTGGTTCAGAAACTTCATAAGAAAGGACTGATCCTGCTCCCCCTGTCAGCTGCCGTGCTGTTGATGAGTGCTGATAAAACAAAAGTGATGGGACCAAAAATGGAAACATGTGAATCTTCAATTTTAATGCAACTTAAAGATTCTGATCCGTTTTAATTTGGATTCAAATCTGTTTTAATTTGATTTCAAGTCTTTTTAAAAGTAGTGAGAGTTTATTGCCTTGGCCTCAAAGAAAGCCGCAGCACCTGAACTTCAGCTCCCTTCCCTCCTTGCTAAAAGTACATTCTCTTTTCCTTTCCCCCCTTCTCCCTTTCTTTGCTCAAGGCTATGGTTACAGTAGTTAATTTTTAAAACAGGCAAATAGAGAATTAAATAGAATTAGAGAAAGACGCCTTTGTACTAGGTACTGTACAGTATAGTGTTTAAAAAGTCAGAAAATATGTTAGCAGAAAATGCCTAGACTGTAATTTAGATAACATCCCAGACAATGAGCTAGCTTGTTAATTGTAAAGGCTGGTGGAGAGCTGCCAGTTCTCGAACTCGTCTTTTTATATCCCACTGTTCCTCGCGGCTCTCCTAGATGGCGAGTGACAGGACGCGAACTTTTTTAGTTTAGGCTGGGCTTTTTTTAATGTTATTCTTTTTCTTGCCTTCATTTCTGCCGAGAAAATAGTCCGTGTATCAGAGCAGTCATTAGCTGAGCTATTATAAGACTAAGTAATAGTCAATACTGTCAGGAAGCAGGCAGGATGGGTGGTCTGGAAAGCAGGGTAAACAGAGTCCTATGGCCTGAACGTTGGTGCTGTAGACATCGCTCTAAGTGCTCTTTAGACCAAGTATGCAGTTTGCAAACAGTGAATCTCGCCAGATCCTTCATCTGAAAACTGTGCCTGAAATAGCGGCTGTGAGGTATGCAGAGTTACAGGCTAACTGCCATCAGATTCTTTTTGTCAGCTGCCCTAGAGTGACTGCAGTGACGGAGAGGCAAAATCAGAGTGCTTCATCAGAGTGCTTCTTCGGTCAGGCTGCTCAACAGGTTTGTGTGTTGTCTCTGGTAGCTCCTGGTGTGAGCTTGTCTGGGGGGGAGAGGAGCCCTGCAGCACTCCAGCCCTTCCCCTCCTATTTCTCAGCAGGCACTGGATGGGAAGATGACTGGCAGGCTGGTCCCCACGCCATCGGTCCTCACCCTGCCTTGGGGCTTTTAGATGACAGATTTTGAGGAGCAGAGGTATTAAACCTGGTGCAGAGGTATACAAAAAAACCCAGTGATTTCTGAGGTTGTGGCAAAGAATTTAAGCATAACTTCTCCATAAACATCTGAGTAACCCTACTGCTCCTCCGCAAAGTATTAATTAAGCATGTGGTTAAAGTATTCTGTTAAATGAAGGGTGGTAAGAAAGAAGCAATAGCTGTGGCAGAGATAGGAGCTGCCCGGTTCATCTCTGAGGGTTTTGGCGTGATTGCTTCTTGCTTACGCTTTAGGCTAGGATTTCCTAAGGAATTTGAGGGAATTAAGCACAGGACTGTCACTGCATTTCAATGGGGCTTGGGTGTCTGATGCTGCAAGGGCTAAGCTTATGCAGAATGACACTAGTCTGACTAATGGTGTGATTTCAAACTGATGTCATTAAACTGATGCATAAGACTGTATGCATAAGCCTAAGTCAACATTCTCTTGGCTTTATAGCAGTTTAGTTTAAATTAATTAGGACAGAGGTTTAAACTACGGTAAAGTAAGTCACTCTTAAACTGAATTGTGAGTATATTTGATAAAATTTAGTGCAGTTAGATGTACTGTAGGTGCATAGATATGGGTTTGTATTTCCTGGTCAGACCTGCCTAAATTGCCTAGATTTTCTTTGCCAGAACAACATTACTTCCACAGAAAACCTTCTATGTGGATGTTTCCACAAGCTGTTTAATTTATTTTGTAGTTTCCTTTAAAGATTGATAGAAGTAAATTTTGTCTTTCATTTACTGTTTGACTTAAGGAGTCCAACCATTGGGCCTAGACACACTGTAAGATAATAGACAAGACAGACATTTTTGTCTTGAGAGAAAAGTGATCCATCCGAAGGGCTGGACCTTTGTGGTTGTATTGTATTCTCTTCTTAACTCTTTGTATTAACTCATCTTAAAGTTTGGTAGCGCTTTTAAAAATCTACACTTCCAGTTTTGGAAAGTAAGTGGAAGAGTCAAGACTTGTGTGTGTCGTCGTCCCCCCCCCCTCCCCGTAGCGCAGATATTGGTGGAGAGTCTGTGTGTGCGTGCACGTGCTAGTGCCAGGCTGGCTGCTTGTGGAATGAATTTATTTGGAAAGGGATCTCTTCAGCAGCTGGTGGTTTCCTCTTTTGACCTGTGCTGCTTCCAAAGAGGACTTGAGATGGTTTAGTGGTGATGAATTGGCAGACTTGTCACTAAGCTGTAAATCTTGAACCTGCCTTGCTGTGTTGAGGTGTGAACCCAAGATCTAAAGGAGGTCAGTGTTTTAGGCTGCTGCTGCGTATGTGAAACTCTTAAACCTTCTTTAGAAGGAAGTACCGTTAATAATAATACTAATTTTTCCACTTTTACAGTCCCTTTGCTATTCCAAAACTATCCAATTGACATCCCTGTTAACATCAAGTAAATGCAATTAAGTTAAAAACAAACCACCCAAACAAAAAAAAAAAAAAACAAAACAAAATCAAAACCAAAAAAACACTGAAGCCAAGCCCTGAATAATTTTGTTCTGATATTACTTTACTTTTTGCTGGTTCTAGGACAGATAAAGAAGAATCAGGAAATCTCCCTTGTTTAAATGTCACTTACAAAATAATGCTAACGCTGTTGAGTGTTATTTTGATGTTTCCATTAGGAAGCTAAGTTTCTGCACAAGCTCTAGATTTTTAGACATTCGATATTGTTGGGCTGCATATTCTTGCTACATATAAAATACCTTTTTTATACTCTATACTTCTTCAAATTGTCCAAGGAACCGTCTACCTGCCATAATGCAACCTTAAAATAAATTACTTCAACTCGCTTTGAATGAGCTGCTGGGTCTGTGCTCGCTACTGCAGAACAACCAACTCAGGTGCAAAAAGCAGTTTAACTCTATTATTGGTTTAGCCTTATTACGACTAAGCCTTAGCCTTACTACTTCTGCCTCTGCTATACTGGACTTTTTGTGGCTGGTCATCCAGTCTGTGTCTAGAAAAGATGAAATGAGGAAGGGCTGAAATGCTATATTGTATTGGTTAACACTTTCAAAAAAAAAAAAAGGTGTTCAACTTATGACCACAACATTTTCACCTGATTTGTAGAAATTAAATGATTTACACCTTCAGTAAATCACATATTTCTAATATCCTTGAAAAACTTAAAATCAAGCCATGTGAAAGAGTATTTAAAAACCCCTGTCATTAGCTACTGAGTAGATACAAGCATACTCCTATGTAATTGAACTGAATGGGGAATTTTAAATTGAAATGCTTATTCATCACATTGAGTGTGAATCCTCTTTTCATGACAGAAGTCCAGCAGATTAAAATCAGTTGGGAGAAAGGGTGGCTCTCGGCAAGTGAGAAGATTTGACAGAGTATCAGCAGAATTTCACCACAGAAGGCTTTGCCCACATGCAATCCCGTTATTTCAAGTACAATCTACTCCAGCTAAAATTAGCATATATAATTGAATAGTGCCAAAGGCTGAAATAATTTACACTTAAGCTTGTAACACTAAACAAACAGGTATACGTATCACCCAAGCAAAAAACACCCTCTGGGCTTTATCCTTCTCCACCCCCTCTAATTAAGAGGACTTCAGAACCAGGCCCGAGATATTATGATGACTGAAGATGCTCATTTGGAAATCCTTCAGCTTTTTAACACTTAAAGTGTTGACCTCTGGTTTGGCCTAGATTTGCAGATAGCTGTTAGATAGCTCTTTTGTGCACTACTCTCGGGCCTGATTTTGAACAACCGTGGAAGCAGTATCGCTGACAATAATAATGTTCATTTATAGAGCTTTTCTATCCAAAGATCTCCGAAGTGCATAAAACCACTTATTGTTCTCATTTTGCTTAGAAGAAATGGAAGCCCCTAGTGAGAGCGTAGTCAAAATCACCCAGCCAACTAATGACAAAATCAGAGATAGCACCAAGGTAGCTGCACTCCAAACCTGGCCCTACCTTCTTGGTCCTCCCTATGTTCTCATGATAGATGTTTACTCAACATGAGCAAGGGGGTCATAAACAGGTCACAGATCTGCACACCCTTCTTTGCCAAGGATCTCTAGTGTCTACTAGCATCACATATGTGTGTATTCATTCAGTGTTGAAGTATTATGGCTCAACCGGATTAAATTCTGAACCTTTTTGGCGTGGTTTTTGTTGTTGTCAAAGATACTGTTCAACACTTTCCAGCGTACGTTTTATACTGCTGTGTGCAGAGTTTGGTTGCCAGAGCTGAAGCTTTCCTCAGGGAAGCCTCTGTTTGCATGCTTAATTTTTAATCTGATCTCTAGTAAATGTTAAAAAAGAGTTTAAAAAATAGCAGACCCTCCAACATGCATATTACAGGCAAGCTGAAAGGAGTAAGTCTGGAGAAGGAGGCACGGCCACAAAATTTCAAGTGATTTGAAGGGGCTGGTTTTTTGTACAGGTTGCAGGTTTAGCTCCACTTTTCAGTTACACCTTATTGCCTGGTAGCTGAGTTATTCTAACGTGACTGAGAGCAGAATCTAGCCAGGAGGCTGTGGTGATTGCTGGGCAAACATGAAATACGTGTTCTTTTCCCTGGAGTGAGTGAGAGCTGCAATAACTCCGCAGGTAATTCAGCCATCCTCAGGGCTTGACCTTATATTTCACACCAGGCTGTAAATTTTCTGCTGCGAGTCCAATTTGAATTTTTTGTTCTTCTTGTTAATTTGTTAAGATGCAGCCATGTGTGAGGTGCTAGGAGATATGAAAGAAAATCTGGACTCAGGCCTGAGAAAGCTTAGCCTTAGGCTTAGCCCTTGTATGGAGCAGCAGCAGCTGGGCTCTTGTACCTGCGTGGGGCTCTAATGGTGTTATTTTGGACTCCCTTCAGGCACAGCAATCGGCTCCATGTGCTTCTCTTTGTGGGGTTAGGACCAAAATAGATCACTACTATAGGCAGGCTTTGGGAGACTCCAACCATGTTTTGCTTTAAGAAAAGAAAAGAAACTAGCTAGTAATTATCCGGACAGTATTTTTGTTCTTCCATTTTGCAAGAAAACTGTCTTGTTGCTTCAGCCCATTCCCAGGAGCAGGAACTTGCCGCCTCAGAACCAGCTTCCAGCAATGCTGCTTCTTTCTTTCTCTCTTCTGCCTTCTCCCCCGGGGTGGGGAGGGGGGGAAATAGCGAGCAGTAAGAAGTGATATTGTATACAAGGCTATTACACTTTTGTCTTGGCCTGCTTAATGTCCTTGACACATACCCATTTCACCCAGCGACAGCCAGTATGCAAATTGGCTAAAAGCTCCATTAGGTTGTTCAAGGCTGGGGAAACCCATCTGTCAGTGTCTGTGACACAGCCGGGCTGGAGTCTCACGTGGGAATCTGTCCTTGAGATACCCAGGCAGCTGAGTTTCTTCTAGCCTCTAGTGTTCCCAGAATCAAAGGAAATTGTTGTATGCTCTTCTTCTTGCTACAGTTTGTATTTTTAGTGTTCCTTTTCTCCCCTGATCCCTTCTCAGATAAGCACAGGCATAGACTGAGAATTAACAGGGAAAAATGTGGGGCTTTTGGTTTTGGGTGTTTTTTATGTTGGGTTTTTTTTTTTTTTGGTTGCTTTTCCAGAAGTGAACAATTATGTGTATTAATTGTGGAAGAAAAGAACAGTAGCTATTTGTTGTCCTAAAAGAAGAACAGCTTTATAACCCTTTTCCATATTTTTCTGTGTGATCTGCTGATGACAGGCATGAGGTGGGTATTTAAAAAAAGACTTGCTGGGGATCAGCTGTGGTTGATATGTTCTCTGTGAGTGGACCAGAAGTGCATGATAACCTAACAAAATACCAAAGAATGCACCCGTAAAAGGCTTTTATTGAGAGGATTTGAATGTGGGGCCTGGGACTGAGAGTTACCCCTGCAGAGGCAGGGAAGCACAGCTCCTGCACTCAGGTTTGGGAGCAGGCTCGAGTCTTTCCTCAGATTGGCATCCCCAGGGAAAAGCTCCCGCGACAGCAATAGCACTTACTGTACATCTGTTGAAGGAAGCTACTTACTTGCTTTTTCTGCTGGATGGAGGTAAGGCTACAGAGTGGTAATTTTGCTGTTTCCTGCTTTCTTTCTGCTATCTCCAAGACCCCCATTAAAGCCCTTAACCAGCGAAGCATGCCAGGATGGATGGTACAGAAGTAGTTGTTAGCCTGTGAGCGCTACAGTTAGCAAAGTTACAGCGTTTTGTAATACAAGACAGTGACAGCAAAGTAGTTTAGATTTTCATCGCATTAGAGCAAGAAGACTAGGCATATGCCATTGAAAGTAGAGCCTTTCGAAGTGTGTAAGGTCTGTATTGACAGGCCTCGCAACTCTTGATTATTTCCTGCTGGTGTCAAGTAAGAGCACTGAACACAGTGTATCTGGCAAAATAGCTAGTGTAACTTCAATGCCCAGTGGTGTTCAGATGCATGAGATAATTATAGCCTCCTACATAGCAGATGCTCTGTTCTCCAGTTTGGCACTTCCCTCCTTCAGTGTGCAAATAATTTTCTCTACCTAAGCTGATGGCCATTTTGATGATACAGATACAAAATAATTTTTTTTTTCACCAAAAAGTCAGCAATTTGGTTTTTATGGGAATGCTTATATAGCTAAGAGAGTAGAATACCCTTTTATCGTCCTGTTGAGGAAGAAGAAAAGCCCTTTTGATACTACTGTGTGGAGACTGATAACATTAAGAGTTAATGTGTTGGTATAGCAGGGATCAGAGTAAACTTTATCTTTCCAGAAATAGAAGTCAGCAATTCAGCAGTTATCCTTCATATTGTTAAGTGCAACTTATTCAAATCATGATATATTCTGCTTTTTGTGTTCCAAACCCAGTCACATAATGAGGAGGCTTTTAGATTAGCATATTAGTTTAAATTTCAGACATACCATTTTAGTCCTCTGTCTTATGCTCCCAATACTTCTTTCTTCTCTCTTTGTCTCTTGAGGTAATGTAGACTTTGCCATAACAGCCATAACATGTAACTCCAACCCCCCCCCCCCCAAAAAAAAAATTAAAAATCAGGGGAAGAGATGGTATATGCATTTTTCTAGAAGCTAGTTGTGGCTGGATTTACACAACCTTTGCTCTCACAGTTGAGTATATTTTCACACCGCCCCAATTATTTCAGTGCCTTTGTGAGTAGCTCAGATTTGCCAAAGGGAGCAGAGGGCTTGCAATCTTGCTCAAAGCCATTTCTGCATTTATGTTTTTCCAGCTGTCTGGTCCGAGTGCCACATCCTAATGGGAGACAAAACGTAATTAAACGTTGGTGAGTTGAACAGCTTGCTTTGAAAAGAGGTGGACTCTGCTTCATGTGACAGTGAATCAGCCCTTTCAAAAAACCTAAAAATGATAGGACATAAATATTTGGCCTTGCCTGTGCAAGGGGTTCCTGTGCATAGGCAAAGCAGAAGATGAACCAGGGTTTTCATGTGCATTTAAGGAAATTGGATGCCCAAAGCTGTCAGGAACAAAGAACGTGCTTTGTCCTTACAAAAAAAATGGGGTTTAATACTAATAGTCCTCAGGGCGAGCTCTTCCTGAGACTGGCCCTATGTGCAAGAGGGCCGAGGACACGCCACAAGGACTTGCGTCTTTGGCAGAGGAGGAGGGAAGTGCAGAGCCTTTCTCGCAGCAGGTCCAGGGCACAAGGGCCACTGCAAAGCATAGGCTGTAACATTTTATGAAAGGATGAAGAAAATGATGTGACCATGAAAGAAACCCAACTCTGAGACTTGCTAAGTTTTTGTGGCCTATTTACAAATGCCTGAGAAATGGATTTTAATTTTAGTGAATACTCACAAGCCTGTCAGTGGAGCAGCACAGGGGGACACCATTCTAAAATAGCTTTAGCAGATGCCACAATAATACGAGTTTTCCCTGCATCTCTCGTTTATTTCTTGCTGTGTGCAGTTCCTTACTAAATCTGTTCCCTTGATAATGCAAGGATGTTCTTGCCATTGGATAGCTAAGTGCAATTGTCACAAACACTAACTAGCTTAACCTTCTCATTGCATAGATACTGCTGCTGTTAAATATTTCCTGGGCTAACAGACATCTTCGAAATGAGCTTTAAAGAGTTTTCTTTTTATATACACAGACCGTGGCTGTTAAACAATGGCAGCTTGATTGGAAGCTATTTTAATGATAACAATAGTATCAGTTATTTGAATAAACTGTTGGCTTAGAGAGGGAGACCAGCCATCAGTGGATCACTGCAAGGGAGCTTGGAAAACCGAGAAAATTAACATACTAGCATAAGCAATGCCACCAGACCTTCAGGAAGGATAATTATCCTGCTACCTCGCTTCACGTATGAGTGTTGGCATTGGTACTAGATGTCGAGAGACCTATCCTGCCAACATCACCTTCCCTGAAGAAAGGTTTTCCTTTCATATCCTTTATTGCTTTAAATTCAAAATATGGTGAGTTGATACTGATTTATGAGACATCTTAGTAATCACTTCTCAGCCTTGTCACACGACTGGTATTATTTATTGTAAAATTTATTAATTGATACAAAGTGCCAACTCCACCGCCCACATTCATTTCTGAGAGTCTCTGCTCCAGCGCAAAGTGAAGGATGTGCAGAAGGGATCGGGCGCTGCTGCAAGGCAGTGGGCTTCAGCTGGGCGATGCTGTGCCGAGATCCTGGTGGCCTGCATCCCCTTCTTGATGGGGCACCTCTGTGCATCTCTGCCTCGCATCTCACCCCTGCTTACCAACCTCGCCTGCCCTGGGCAAGTGTGTTGGTCCTTGTGGGTTAGCGCTGTCCCTCCTTGGTGATGGCAAAAGCATGACTAAGCCCTTGGACCATAACCTCGCGGGTGGGGTGTCTGTCTGGTAAGGTGCATGGGATGGGGAACGGAGCTGATCTTGCGTGTGCCTCCTAACTGATGCCACCCTGTAGCTAATAAATACAGCTAAGGCACTTTTAAGCCCTTGGCTGCTGAAGGCAAGTATTGTGGGCTTAGGTTGGAGAAAGTGTTGAGAATTTTTTGTTCTTGGTTGATTTTTGGTTTGTAGGGGTTTGTTTGCTTTTGTATTTCAAGGAAGCTGAGCTCATTTAAAAAAATCTGTAAATAGGAATGATAGGCTAGGATCACAGACAGTAAAATAAGCTAATTCAGATGTTTGTTTGAGTAAGATCAGCTACTGCTTATGAAGATGAAAGTGGTTTGTCCTGTCCTGATTTCATTAATGAGTGTTGTATATATTTAAAGAAGGTATGATAAATTATGAAATATTTCAAGAACCACTTGAAATTCGAAGTCATGAAATTAATCAGAAAAAGCCACATAATTTTGTTAGTACTTTTGTTAGTAATTTTTCAGTGCAGTGAAGAAAACACTGGTGCCTGGATTGTTGACAAAAAAATAAATAAAAAAGCCTTAAACCCATCTATTGTCTGTGAGCATTTCTTCTTCAATTTTCAACTTCCTTTTTTTTTATTGTTCTGTTTGTAACGAAGCTGGATCTTATTTTTGTTGCCAGTAGTTTGATGAATGGCTTGAAAGGAATCGATGGTGATGGCCTGGTTTGCTCCTTAGCTGTTGTGGCAGGGAAGGAGGTTTTGCATTTGTTTGGTTTTAATTCCCTTTTGTTGGCATAAATGGTTCTTATTAAACATCAAGGTCAGTTCACAAACTTGGGATGTTGGGTGAGAACTGCTAATCAAGAGGGTTTTTTTTTTTTTTTTTTAAAGATGTCTTTAAATTGGGACTCATGTTTGTCAGAAATGTTAACTGTGATCAAGCGAGTAGCTGATAAACGCTATTTTAGCAAGTCGGCTGCTGGCCTATGGAGCTGCCTGCTGCCAGGGCGTCTTCAAGTAAAATGCTGTGGCTAATTTTAAAAAAGCTCAGAACATTTTAGGACCAAAAATAGCGATGTTTATAATTAGGGATATGAAAATAGAAGCAGTCAGATCCCTGGGGATTTGCAGAAAAAATCTCTGCCTCTCCCTACCTCAGGTCTGCTGAAATCACTGTGGCTTCAGCGCATCTAGGGCGCTGCCATGGGAATTCGTGCCCAAGTCAGAGCCTCGTGCAGGGAGAAGTTACTCCTTTTCCTCAGCTGCAGGCATGCCGCTGCAGCAAGGAGAGTAGATGAGATAGTCGAGCTGAGCTAGAACTGAGCCACAAGGTGATGGTGAGCTTAGAAGCAGGTTGTCAGAGCACTGTGTAAGTTGAATCATGTTAGTTATACGCACTCCTGTTGTACGCTATGCAGGGTTATGCAACACTGTGACATATGTCTGGGGTTCTGTGTATGTGCAAAGGACTATTCTTGCCTCCCTTATGCAGGAGAAATAAAGGTCCTAAATGAATTGATAATTTGCCTATGCTTTTTTGTGTGTGTGTGGACTGTGATACAACTTCAGCAGATTTAATTCTACCCTTCATTGTGTTTGAATTAGCAAATTGACTTAAATATGCCTGATTTTTGTGTGTCCTCTGGACGAGGTTTTGAAAAAGAAGTGCCATGGCTGCTTTGCATGGCTGTTAAGGACTGTGCAGCAGCATTTAAAGGGAAAAAACCAAACAAAACCCAAGCCATAAATATGACCTGGTGTTTTACCTTCCAGGTTCTGCCATCCAGCCTGCAATCAGCCGCACCTCAGTAGTGCAGGAGGGAGGCATGTGGCCTGCAAAGGAGTTTGTGGTACTCCTGGGTGAAGTGTAGAATAATAGTTATCAATGAGATGGATCCTCTGAAAGGTTTTTGTTATCTATGCAGAAGGGTGCTAGAATAAATAGGCATCTGGTAACATAGTGGTACCTAATAAAACACTTTGTCTGTAGCATAGACATGAAGTAATTTGATTCAGGCCAGACTGGGTTGTGAAAGAGCATATTTAGAGGTGGTCGCCTTTTTAACTGCTGCAGAAAGCAAATTATAATGCTAGTAGCAGATGACAGATCACGAGAAGCAGCTTGTGTAAGTGTCCTTCAATTCTAAACTGTCACCGAGATGAAAGTATTCAGACTCCACCTTTAGGAACATATTGTATTTCCCTATTTATGTTTGTTTCCTATCATGTGATGAGGTGCAAGGGAAGGTGTTGCTTGCTAATTTTAGCCTTGCAGACTGTCACTGCAGAAGTCTGGCAGTTAATGCTTCTGGAGGGTAGTGCTTTAAGGAAAACCAGGCTGTAGTGTGTGTCATCATACTCGATGGCATTGGGGGGAAATATTTCAAAGTCTTGTCTTCCTGGTTTGTGTTAATGTAGTAGTTAGCTTCCTTCAGAACAATTACCAAAGACTGTTAAGAGCATTAATGAGAAAAGAAAAACTGTTTCTTTGCTAAATAAATGTATGATATGGAGACGGAGAAATGCAATGAATGCCTATGTGTAACTTCATAGCCATTGCTGTATTTTTCAGAGCTCTGGTACTAATTGCAGGAATCGTTCTGCATATCACCCCTCACCTGTACTTGCACATTTCACTGTCAGAGCCTGAACAACTCCTGTCCTTCCAGATGCTCTGAGGCATCTGTATGCAGCCGCTGATGTTTAAGAGGAGGGAGGGAGAGAAAGGGAGGAGGATGCCAGGAGGCCACTGGTGGCTCAGAAACCCTCAGCCTGCAGCCTGCGAGGGAACTTTTAAACTGTGGTCACCCTTGCCAGACCAGTGGATTGTGAAAGGTCTGCTGGCTCCAGAGACTCCTCCAGATGTGTTGGGCGCAGGGTGAGATCCTGAGTGTTTGGAGCCAGAGGTGAGGGCAGGGAGAGCCGGGCTCGCTCTGTCAGCAGAAGGCTACGGCCAGGTCCTTCTCCGGGACGGACGCCGCGTTGCTGCGGCATGTGTTTCCTCCTCTGCAGCGGTTTTGTCTGTTGGGGGTGGTAGGATGAGGGAATTGTAATGATAAATGGACCTCAGTGAAATATATAATGGCCTGATAATGGGTTATTTCCTTCATGGAAGGACTTTTTGCCCTGTGAGAACTGCATTAGCCCAGGGTTCAAGAAAGGAAATTTAGTGGCAAGCTATTGCAAAATAGCAGGCATGTGCGGGATAAGGCAACTATTTCACACTGGTAGAGTTAAAAGAGCATCTATATGTTTTTAGTCTCGTATTCCCTTTTTCTCTTTTTCCTTTTGGAAGAATCCCTAAGACAAAACATTTTTAAATATAGACATTTGTTTTTTCAAAGTGCATTAAAAACATCTAGCACTTTTAATAATCTGACTCTCTATTTTGGCACATACATCACCATGTCAATGATCTTTCTATTTACTTGCAAAAAGATGTGATAGCAATCCCCTTGACTGGGTGGCTGCCACCTCCTCATGTTCTTGAGGATTATCCATGTAAGACATGGGATATAGCATGGCAGAGTTTCACATAAAATGTTCTGAATGGTAGGAAGAAGGTGGAAAAAGAACCACTGCAAGATTTTCCTTGTAAAACAAGAATGGGGGAAGCAGCCTGAATTACTTTTTTTTTCTTTTTTTTCTTTTTTTTCTTTTTTTTCTTTTTTTTTCTTTTTTTTCTTTTTTTTTCTTTTTTTTTCTTTTCTTTGGTGGCAGCTTTAAAATAAACAGATTTTTTTTTTCTTTAATATAAAATTAAATTCTAAAATTGATTTCCACAAAGAGGTTTCTAGAGGACTGAAGTCTAAATGGGTCAGATCATGGAAGAGGTAGGACCTTCGGTATGTATAAGGTTGATGGTCCACGTACAGCCTCTGATTGAGAAGTCCCAAAGTGAAAGGCGTACTGGGAATAATTATTTTCTGCTTGCATTTCTTATGCCATTTCCCCAAACGCCTATTAATAGCAACTCCCAAATGTAAAGCTCTCTGCTAGGTGGGCTTTTTGTTTTCCCAGATGTGGTGTTTCTTACAGAAAGTAACTGTCAGCTTCTGTTATCAGACTCTGTTAATTATGTTAAAGGAAGTTAAGGTTATACAGTCAAGCAGTCAGGAAATGTTGGAGCTCTTCATAAGCCCGTGCAGTCTGAATTTGGATCCTGTGTGACTAGTCATTACCGTGTGGTCATTTAAATACCTGATTAGATATGTTATGACTTCTACAAGACCTCAGCCTTTGCAGAGGTATTTAGTGGTACTTTAGTTCCTCGTGTTGTGAGTAGGATTCAGTCCTGTAGTTGTCCTCAGACACACCGGGGAGATCTGCAGTATTTGTGCTGTTGTCTTTCAGCATACCGTTGCAGTTTTAAGGTCACTGAAGAAGTTATTTTTCAAGTTTTCTTGGGCCAAATTCCCAAAAGTTGAGGCTTAAGTTGCAGTTACCACTTTAGATCTATTTTGTGTGACATTTTATGTCTGAGATTGAGCCTAGATACTCGGAGTACCTGGTCCGAGTACACTGTCCATTGGGAGTTTTATCTTGATATGGTTGGGAGAGTCAGATTGCCTTCCCCATTTTAAGAAGATGGTAAAAAAATCTAATTGTTATAACTAGGGGTGCATTTAATGTAAAACCTTACAAAAAAAAAAAAGAACTTTTGATTATCTGATGGCAGCTGTAGTGGCATTAATTGTGTAACTTGTAGTCTCAGAGGTTTTTAAAGATCTATCAGTTTATTTTATTTCAAATGATTGAGAACCAGACTGCTTTAAAATGGTACTGCTTTTTCTTAGACAGTGTTTCCTTCGACTACACTGCAGATCTTCAAAGACGCCGAGTGATAGGATTTTCAGCATTTCCAATTCCTTTAACCTAAGGATATTGCATTAATGTAAATACTACTGCTGCTGAAATCTGTGTTGAACATTGTTGTTTAATGATGACTTTAGCAAATGAACTGAACTTGAGGTCAAAGCATAGCAAAGGAATAAAGTTCAGATGTCTCAGTTTTAGTAAATCGTTTGTGTGCAGCTGAGTTTGATTATAGGATGTATCTGCACCTGCAGAAATCACTTAGTAGACACTTGTTCTGGAAGTAAACTTGGATGGTTTTTAACATACATAATGCGTGAGGTGAAGGAGTTTTCTGTTGAGTGGCTCTTTCTTATAGCATTGGGTGTACTCGTATTAATATTTGAGACAGCCCTTTTCTCTAGTCAGTCAGCCGCTCCCCACAAAGCTGGTGTACCTGCAGTCTCGGTGAGGGTGCGCTCCCTCCTGTTGTCCAGCTCGTTGGTGCCGGTACCATGTTACAAGACTTGCTAAAGTCAAGGTAAACAACATCCACTTCTCTCCCCCGATCTGCAGAGCTGGTTGTCTCAACACAGACGGCAAGCAGGTTGGCCGAGCATTATTTGCCCTGCTCATCCATGCTGGCTGCTCTCAGTCACCTTGTCCCTCGTGTGCTTAGACACAGCTCCCACGAGGCTTTTCTCTGTAGTTGTGCCAGGCTGTGGCCAGCCTCCTGCCCCCCAGGTTCTCCCTCTTCTGAAGACAGGTGTAATATTTGCCTTTTTTTCCAGCCATCAGGAGCATCCTGATGGCCTCCAGTGGCCACAGCCTTTCAGAGATGAGAGAGAGCAGCTTCTCGGTGACATCGGCCGGCTCCCGCGTGGTCGTTGTTGAGTACCCAACCGCTGGCTTCCTGGAGTAGTTTCTAACTTAATGCTCCTCTTCTGGGGCAGCACCTCTTACTCCAGGCCCTGCTACTGGGCAGAGAGACCCAAGAGCCATGGCAGCAGACCTTGCCAGCGGAGACTGAGGCCAAGAAAGCACCGTGAGGCTCCATCTCTTCCATGTCCTTTGCCACTAGTCCCCTGTACTGTTCAGCAATGGGCAAGAGTTTATCTTAGTCTTCCTTTTGCTGCCAACGTGCCCGTAGACAACCTTATTGCCCTGGTATTCCTAACCAGTTTCTGCTGGTAACACTGTGTGTCACAGTTACAGTCTGATTATTGTTTTGTTAGAAGTATTGTTGTTGTCACTCTTCCCCATTCTGTTTTTTATGTAAATTATTTTTCATTTTAGACTTGAATTCCTTTTTTTGCTCAACATTTTGTGCACAGGAGTCTACGACAGTGGTATTAAATGGTATTAAGACTTTTAGCATATTTATATGTATCTGATTTGAAATATAAACCTAAAGTTACACGCTAACACTCTCTAAGCTTCTATTCTAAAGCTTGGTACAACATTTATTAAGGAAATGTGTTAAGGAGACTTTCTTTCTTATTTTATTTATCCTGATTTAACATTTGAAATTACTTCAAGTACATATTATTTCCAGAAAAAAACCCCTCAGACTTAAAAAATAAATCATGCGTGAATGAAGAATATTAAAAGGTCAAAAAGTCAGAAAGCTGACAGAAGAGATTGGAGGCAATGTTGCAGTGCAGCAGGAAATTTAAGTTCTTGTTTATCAAGAAATATATCATTTGGATGAAAAACATAGTAAATACAGATGAATGTGTTAGTATCTTTTTTATTTTATTATAACTTTCTGGTTTGTTTCAGGAATTTTAACATATGTGTCCTGTTACTCTGAAGTCCTATTGCTTGCAACAGGAGTACCTTGTTGTCCCAATTAGCGTTCCATTGGATTTTACACAGATGCATAACGAAGCAGCTGAGTCCCCACATTGCAAGGCTCTTCACTTCTGAGCAGACAAGTTCAGGTTCTTTGTATTGTTGCACAGGATATGGAAAAAGTGCATGGCACAAAGCCCAAAATGGTTTAGGCGAAACGTCTTCAGCTGAATCTGTGTATGTTAGCAAGACACTTGGCTCGTCATCCCATGACATTTAGCAGAAAATAATGATGATTTTAGGGAACTGAGGAAAGAAAGTTGTCACAATGAAATTAAATTTCTGCCCTGGTTATGAGCCATTCTAAGCATATCAGAAAAAAAGAGGGTAGGTTACTTGTACCAAACTGCAAGTTAGTTTTGTATGGATATTTTAATTGAGTCAACATTTCTGAGCGCATGAGTCAAATGACATTTGAAATTTCGGACAAGCACAGAAGCACAGTCTGTTGTTGAAGAAATGGGAAGAGACTGAGAACTTACACCGCAGTAAATGTAGACACCCCACCCCCCAGCTCTGAGAAGTGCTAACAGCCAGAGATGGTGGAAACGCTGAAGGAAGAAGTAGGAATTAGAAGGGAAAGGGCTTGCTTAATGATACTGCATTACAGTGCAAGAAATGATGGGTCTTTTGTATAGCTAACTAGCAGGGCAGGTTGATGCATATTGAGATTCACTGATTTTTGAAGCAAAATGGACATTCTGAAGCTATTTTTACTATTCAAAAGAAGCTCATGATTTTTATTTACCTTCTAGCGAAACCAGATGTCAGAATCTCACTAGCTGCTTAGAAATAGTTGTCATCTTCCAGTGACTTCAAGTATTACAAAATTTAGGAGGAGACTTTCATCATGCAGTAGTCCTGTCGGCATTCCCAGGACCTCCAGTCATGACAACAAAGCATGTGCTGGGCAGTAACTGCTGTGGCATCTAGCTACACAGGTGATCAAATACCCCTGCGGGTGGGCTGATCAGTTTGGACCTTTGCCTCAGACTGCATTTGGTGTGAACATAGGATGTATCTTGAGGGTTTAGTGCTCAGGCTTCGATTCAACCTAAGGTACATCTGGTTTCCTAATAGGAGTATGAATGGAAACAAAAATTCACAGCATGCTTGAGTAAATTCATCCTCCAAACCAATATCATTTATAGAAAGTTGAATTTTAAGGAAAAAGGTAGAAATGCCTTTAAGTAAATTGAGTGTAATTCTGAAAATTCAAAAAATAGAAAAAAGAGGTTCTCTTTTTTTGCATTAATTATTTAGTTTATGTAATAAATTTTGCCTCAGGTGGGTTTGATTGATGTCCGGAAGAAAATTTAAACATAAATTACAGTAGATGCTTGTTTTAAATCAAAGAAAATTAAACAGTATTTCCCACACTACCTCCCATGTCTGCCACATGAAATCTAGAGAAAATGGAGATTTTTATAAGACACCAGAGTCTACAGTAACAGCGCGGAGAGTGTTTATCTGTGTTCAACTTCCTAGGCGTATGAGTAAGCACTGAGTGATGCTAGCTGAAAATGGAAGTACTTAAATCCCAAAATGCATCATGGCAAATCTTGCTGACCCTCCCAGGTACCTAACGTTTTGTGTGCTTGTCGGATGTTGGTAGTGTGATGCTCAAAGCTACCTTTGACCTGATGAAGTTCTGGAATTAATCTCATTACCAAGTTCCTTTAAGGCTTGCAGAGACCTGTTCCTTCACTTCAGTCTTTGCTTGGGCTCAGACAGTTTCCTAGCTCATGTGTAATTGTGACTTCATTATAAAGCTCACTGTTTTACAC
This sequence comes from Elanus axillaris, assembly GCA_026212715.1. NCBI lineage: Eukaryota > Metazoa > Chordata > Aves > Accipitriformes > Accipitridae > Elanus > Elanus axillaris. The sequence continues at coordinate 820,279 of JANZLQ010000078.1, read as the reverse complement.
AGACAGCTCATTTTAAGAATGTAGAGAAGTACCTAGAATGGGACAGAGAGGTTCCTAACGTGGGGTTTCAGACCCAGCTGCCTGCAGTGAGCCCTACGCGTGGCCACCTTGCCTTCCTTGCCTCCCTTAGCCTTTCGGGGTACAGCATTCGGGGCTGTCGCAAGCGCGAAGGTGTCCGGCACCTCCTTGGCCATCTATCTCCATAGGCTGGCACCTAAATCCCAGCCGCTACCGTTAGATTCTTACCCCACTGTATTTGCTCACTGCTGGAAGTCTTTCTAGCAGTTCTTGGAAAGACATCAGTCTCATGAGGTTGACTCTGTCCTCTTCTTCCGAAGCGAGGAATTAGGTGTGAACTATAATGACTTGTACGGGAAATTTTTTTAAAAGTTATTTGCTATCCTGAACTTGTTAGAGGAGTTTACACTGGAAGCAAAAATGTGGTGAGGTTTGTGATGGCTTATTGTCTTCTGTGGGCATCCTCCGGTCCCCGGTCTGGGAGCAGTGCATTGCTGGAGCCCAAGGGGTCCCAAAGAAAACATGAACTCCGGCTACTGTGGAATGCCCCAAATTCTGTCCTGATGGTGTCACGCCGTTATCTTTGGGACAAACCTTTCCCAAAGACTGTGTTCTGCGGATTCCTTTGGCTGCAGGAGGGGAGGCAAAACTCATCTTTATATAGCGCTGGGTGGAGGGGGCAGAGGTTCCCTGTACACATCTGCAAAAGATTGTTGTGGTAGCATGGGGAGATGATGGGGCCATTCCTGGGGAGCTCTGCCACCCCTGATTCCTCCATCCCACCGATGCTCATGTCAACAGTGGCAGATTTCCTGCTGAATTCTTCCATATGAAAGACAAACTGAGGAAACTTGGGCTGGATTTTGAAAACCCTTTTTGGTTGGGCTTTCTTACTGCAAAATGAAACCACATCTGCTTCTGATCTCTGCTCACCAAATTCTCAAGTGGAGAGGAAAGAGATGATATCGATGTTTTGGTTTTGTTCTGTGCTTTTAGTTCAGTTTTCTGTGATGAGCTTTTTTTATACCCAGGTTTTTGCGCCAGTGTTGATGCTGTGGTATGTGTGGACTGTGTGCAGAAAAGCAATGCAATGAAGCCTGTGCCTCCTACATCTCATTTCCAAGACGCTTTTAGTCTGCCACATGTAAACAAATACCCAGAGAGTAAATTTAGTTTCTCAGAACCAAAAACGTGTTTGTTTTTGCAAACATTTGGAAAGTTAAGTATCAGCCTTTCAGTCTGCGTTTTTATTCTTAACCTTCAAATGGACCGACAGTTCATCACTGTAGCACAAAAATTGGCTACATGGAAATGTAAACACAAACAATAATTTCTGCTTAAATTTCATATTTCCCCCCCTTTTTTACCCCAAAGTTGTTGTATCACAGGCAGTAATTGCTGTCATATTTTCTTCTGTGCTCTAAAATATTCTTATTAGGGGAATTGCAATGTTTTATCGTCCAGATTGCCCAGATTTAGTATTTTTAAGATCTAGATTCTGTTCACATTTAGTCTCAGTACATCAATAAAATATGAATGGATTGGATAATGAAGCAATAACATTAATTTATGTCAAAGAATATAGGTTATTGTTTACAAGTTTGCCAAAGTGCCAAAATACTTTATCTATAGAAAGAATTCTTCTTCTCCCTTGCTGAGAAATAAATAATGTCCCAGGAATGGTCTGTCACGGGAGCCTCCTGCCATGAGATAAATGGGAGGAGACAAGGCTGTGAAGGTTTTTTTTTCCACTCTGGAAAATATTTATTTGGTGACAGCTCTTATTCCTAGTCTTTGGCTTTTTAGTGCTAAGGACTAAATTGTACCCTCCTGTCTGGATGCGAGAAGCTCTAAATTCAGGGAAGCCACCATAGTTTAGTCCAGAGCGACAGGCAGTCCACGGATAATCGGCAAATCGCTTATGAGGGATGAGTAGTTTTATCTTTGGTGTAGCAAGGTGTAGGGAGGAGAGAGTGAAGGGCTGAAGTTGGCAGCTCGGCCGCTTACATCTATTTAGTGACCAAAACCCGCGGGGCAGCGATGGCTGGGGTGTTCTCAGTCTGCAAACGCTGCTCCTCATCTCTGGGCTGTTCTCTTCACTTGGACTGGTTTTTGCTGGGGCCTGTTTACCCTCAGGTGAGATGACCATGTGTCTCCTAATGACACGTGCTCTAATCCACTTCATGATTTAAACTTCATCGTACTTCAAAATAAGCCATTTTCCACCTCAACAGTTTGCTTTTGAAGTTTCCCATTGGTAATGGTGGGAAATGGAGTGACGTATGGATTGACGTATTTCAGTCTATCTTAGGGGAAATAGAAGATCTTGTGATCGGTGAGAAAATTTTCAGGCTTCTAGTGTATGTCACCCTGGCTAATGATTGCTAAATTGTCAGTGCAGTGCTCTTAAAGATAGCCAAGATGAATGAATTGTTGTTGAGTGTTTGTCGGTTGGTTGGTTGGTTTTAATGCAGAAAACTGTATAAAATGAGACCTACTTTGTAGGTGCTGTCCAGTAAAGGACTTCCTCCTCGTCCCGTGGATGCTTTGCTTCCTATGTATTGTCTGCCTGTAAGTGCTTATAAAATGCTAAAAGCTGGGCAGTTGTGATTTGGAAGAGAAGTAGTTTAGAACAGGGAAAATTGAGCCAAACTGTGCCTGAGCTTATGCTTTATGGACCTCTTGTGCTTTGTGCCAGGTTCAAGGGAACTCTAAGTCCTGGGAGTATTTAGCTTACTAATTTCAACAGCTTTGTGTATGAAACAAAGATCTCAAAGTATCTTACTGACCCATCAAATCCCAATTTAAATCTGACTGTTGAATGACTACTGTGTCTGTTGGGAGGACTAGGGTTTGGTTTTTTTTTTCCATAATTGTCATTGTACACAAGTGATTTTTTTTTTCTGTGTGAAAAGAAAGGGTAAGCAAAACACAACAATACCTTTTCCTGTGGGCTAGAGATATAATGTGGAAGAGAATGAAAAAAAAAGTTCAATGTATACAAGAAGCATGAGCAAGATAGCACTGTGATGAAATAATTCAAGTTTGTTTTTAAATAAAATAAAAATATTTTTAATCAGAAAGCTAATTGGATTGGCATTTTATTTAATCTTTGAAATGATTTCATTCATTCAGTTTAGATACGGGTAGTAAAATCATTGTACGCAGAAATCATTTTTATCTGTAAAAGAATTAGAGATTGCTTTAGTTGTTAAGTTAAATTTTAATAATATTTAGCCCATCTTTAAGTAATATTGTAGTCCTCAATAGTGTCTTTCATCCAGTAATCACAGAGCATTATATAAGCCTTGAAAAGGTAAGGAAGAATCATTACAGATTAGTAAACTGAGATATAAGGAACCTAAATTACTTTCTTGGAGTAGCACAGTGATGTAGTGGCAGTACAGAGAGCGTAACCCAGCAGCTCTGACTCACAGGTCTTCTTGTATCCAGCAAATCACTTTTAAAGGCATTGGAAGGGATTCAGAGAAATCAAAATCCTCTGGAGGTGTGTTCTGGTTTTCCTGATTGAAAGAACTGTGATGGAACAGACTTTGAAGCTTATTGTCTGTCTTCATCTTCTGAGTTTACTAACATTTTCACATGCTATTCCTTTACAAATGGAAAACATTGCCAAGCAGTGGGTTGTCGCTTCTACAGAAACAGTCCAGGAAGCTTTGTCGCTGTGCAGAGAAGTTAGAAAATATCTGTTTGTTTTCTGTTAGATGTCTAGGGAAAGACCTGACTATGTACAGAAGCGTCCAAGAGGAGCCCTGTCTTCCAGGCCTTCGCTGGTCAGAGGGGAGGGAGCTAGACAATAGTCATGGCTGGATTCAGCAAGACCAGTGAATGCCCTGCAAACTCAGGAAGAAAATTATGACTCCAGCTCCCTTGACTGCAGCCTTTCTAAAATACACGAGGTTTCTGTGTTGCCAGTTTCAGTGTTCTTCTTTTATTCACTTTTCTGTTCCACCTGGCTGTGGATGAGAAATACAGCTCCCCTTTTGGTGCTGCTTCTCACTGAGCAAGGTAACCAAAAGGCAGAAGAGTTGCTGTGGCTTTTATCTAATTCTTTTTATTATATTTGCCCTACCTCTCTGATTTCTCTTCAACTGTGATGTCTTTTGCTTAATATGAGATTTGCCATTCAGTCAGTTCCAAAATCCCATCATCAGGCCGATAAGTTGGTGGCATCCTCTCATCATTGCTATAATTGGCCAGTAAGAACCCTCCAGCTCTCAAAAATTACTCCTTTGTACAGTAGGGTGTAAAGAGAACAGTGTTTTGCTAGTGTGTGCTGTAAACTGATATTTGCACAATTTATTTGTATTTACTTTGCCTTATTTTATTCTCTCAATCAGGAGCTAAGGGAGCTGTGTAGCAATTGGGCTCTAAGTGAGATGAATCTAGCAGCTGGAAAGCACTCTGTTCAGAGTGAAATGGATAGTGTATGTTCACAATTGCTTAAATAACACGTGTTTTAATGCAGGACTGTGTGTTGTACTCATTTTTTTAATATATAAAATACGCACTACAATAGGAAAAGTCAACATATCGGTGTTAATGGGGAATCTTTCCAAGACCTTACTTTCAAGTGGATAAAAGAGTACAAATTTGGGATAGCCAAAGGTGAATACAAACAAATTGGCTAGTCCATTAGCATAGCTGTCCAGCTGCAGCCTAGCCTCTGAGGCCGCTCCAAAACCACAAGCCCAACCGCCTCAGAAGCCTGCCAAGGAGCCAGCTGCTGCTAATAAAGCAGACTCTACAACTTGGCATCTGGGACCTGTGTTTCCCATCCAAAAGGAATTGTATGTGAAAAATATTTGAAATTTGTCTTTTTAAGTAGTGTTTTGCTTTGGGAGAAAAATGCTTTAAACTAAACTTGCAACAAGTGAAAAAGCTACATAAGAGTACTGTGGTTGCTATGGGAAGATAAATACTGTCCTTGTGTTAAGGAGGTTGGATGTTGGAAGGAGGAGTGGTGTTCATTTAGTAACCAAGAGGCTTCTGGTTCAGCCTTTCTGGGTTATTGTGTAAGAAAGACGAAGGTATCTCATTATTCATGCTTAGCTGTGCGCACTTGCATGGGACACTTTGCTTCACAGAGTTCAACAGTAGGTTTTAAGCACAAGGGTGTGTTCCTGAGACTGGATAAGAATTAAGCACATTAATTCCTCACTTTTAAATAATGAAAAAGGAGAAGTTTCATTCATTTTTCAAAGATGAAAACAAATCCTATTAGCCAGCCATGCTAAATTAATAAGCTGCTCGGAATGATCTACAAACCAGTTCACTCCCCCCTGCTCCCCATTGAATAATGAAGCATGAGAATTGAAAAATGAGTTGGTTACGTTGGTTATCTGAAAAATTAACGGCAAAGCCAGCTCTGAATTCCAGCTCCCTTTTGAAGTAAAACACGTAGATTTTGCCTAATACCTTTTCCTAGTGCTGCAGGTCCTGCACTCAGCTGTGTTGGCAAAACATTTTTTCCAGATTTCTACAGCTGGTGTCAGGGTGTTTTGAGCCAGTCTGGAAAGCAGTCCTCCTCATGGCTCTGGTGGCAGAGAAGTTAAGTGCTTTGCCCCCAGCCATGGAGGGGGCCGATGTCAGAGCAAGGCACCGATTCCCTGCCGTTGGGTGCGCAGGTGGCTCCCCAGGCAATGCCCCCTATTGCATCGTCCGGGATCCTGTAGCAAGTGGTCAATCAGGTTGCCATTCGTTTCTTTCACTCCAGTTATTACATGGAGATTAACGAACCAGGCCCTTTGCTCATTCGGAGGCAACACGCATACTTCTGCCATCAGTCATACACATCAGCTCAGGAAGCAAGAATTCAAAGCTTTCTTCTGACCTGAAGCTTTTAGTCTGGCAATGGGCCAGAAGATGTCATCAGCCCTAGTACAAGCAATTTTGTAATCTTTCTGTGGACGGTATTCTGGGGTATTGGATATGCATGGAAATTACTGTGGGCTGCAGTGGCTGAGATTTATTAGTGAAGAGGGTTTGGAGTATAGCTGTGCTTGCTGGTCTGAGATCAGCGTCCTCCAAAGTGGAGTGTGGCTGCCTCTCTGCCCGCCCCAGGATGCTGCTGTGAACCTGGGCATCTGCGCGTGCCTGTTGTCTGAGCAGCTCTTGCTTGAGAGACCACCTATCCCATGGCCTAATTCTCTGGATATACTGAGGACTTTTTTTTTTTAATATAGCCTTAAAATCAGTGTAAATGTAATTCATGTTCACATCTAGGTCCCCTTTCAGCTGGCCAAGAGGGATAAAATGTCTTAAGCTTAAATTAGAATTAGGCCCCCAGTGCTTTCCTCTGTGTGAGGATGAAGATCTTACAATAGAATGAAAATTGCTCTTTGTATTTCAAGGGTGTATTTCCACTTTTTTTTTTTTTTTTTTTGCTTATTAGGTTGGTGTGAGAATAGGCCATTTACTCATTATCCCCTGCTAAGGCATATATAATAATAGCAATTAATAATTAAAGTACATAGCACTTCAATGGCTTACAGAAAAATTCTGCCCTTTACGTGCATTCAGTGTGTATGGTAAACTTGGAGGTGTGGGGTAAAGCATTAAGAATGTTTACCTTGACCTTTTTAAAATATTCTTTTTTTTTTTTTTTTAAATTTTACCTTACCAGTGCTTAAAATGTGCAAGTTTACCATGGCATATTTCCTGAGCTCTTGGTATACTAAAGCCAAACATGTGCTATACACAGTCACCTCTACCATGGCCCTGGAGTGCCCAGAGATTTAAATACGCTTTCAGCCAGGATGTTTTAAGATGAACTTGTCTATGTATTTGTCGGAGGTCACTGTTGCCTGCAGTTTTACCCAGCCAGGCCATGGCTGTTGTGTGGAGCTGATTTCCAGGACGTGCCCATGGCACTGAAGCTCTGTTGAGGCGGTTCCCTGTGCTGGTATTTGGGGCTGCTGCTTCTTCAGCTCTCTATTTCTGGGAATGACATTGAAGCTGGGGTGGGTGGGGATTACCCAGTGATAAATGTGTGTGCAGAGAAATATGATCCGTATGCATTAAGTGCTTTTGATTGTCAGCAAAAGTATCTACGCAGATACTCGGGGAAGGAAGCTTGTTGGCTTTTCTCTTTCACTGTAGATGGGAGCGAATGTCATTACTTGCTAGCATGGCGATTGCACTGTCTATTAAACTGATTTTTCCCTTTAATGGGTGCTATCTGAGTCACATTACAACCAGGCTAGAATGCGGAGGAATTCCGATGTCCTGACACTTGGTGTGTTCCCACTCTCCTGGTTTAAATAGGATACACTGGGAAGAAGGAAGGAGAAGGCAGCAGGAAAGACATCGTTGCAAGTGTGGCACTTTATGTATCTCATCAAAGCCTCTGAGCTTCACCTGTCACTGATGCTCCTCTTATGCTCTCTAACTTCTTTTGGTTCTTCGAAGTAAAGGGACTTGTTTGAAAGAGCTTAGAGCTACTAATTTAAAAATAACCATGTACCGAGGCTCTGATTTAGTGTGTGCATAACTATAAGCTCTAAAGTAGGGAAACTGAAACGAAAGGGGCAGTTGATCAGTGTGATCAGAATTACTCACAGACTTAAATTATTTTCTCTGTTCAAGGCCTACGTGTAGAATGAGCATATTAGAAGTCACTAAAATGTCACTGCTACTATAAGGAAAGTTGCAGATGTTTTGCTTTTATTAGTCCATTAGCACATGATGGCTAACTTAGTACGGCAGAAAGGGGATTTCCCCCCTCTCAGCAGGCGGTTCTGTTCCTGGAGCTCCGACTCCGGTTCCCCTTGGCCGCCCAGGCCCAGCCTCGGCCTGCAGCACTCCCAGTCTCCCCAGCCTCTCCCCTAGGTTGCAGCTTTTTGGCAGAGCTCACAGTGGAGACAGGACATGGCCTCCTCCTGCCAACCGCTCCTCCGCTCTCCTGACAGGCACTCCGAGCCAGGGGTGGTGGCAGCAGCTTTAATTCCCCATTGTCGCCCCCGTTGTTGGAGATGCTCCTGTAAATTTTATAGCATGCGTGTGTCTTGTTTCCTAGCGTGTACTTACCAGGGAGAATGATGTTGTCCCTGTGAGAATGACTCCTTTTTTAAGTGGTATTCCTCAGTTGTTGTGTCTGGTTTGTGGTTGTTCAGAAGTGGGTAAGGTTTTGAGAGCAGGAGGTCTTAGCCTGATCATCTTTTCCAAACCCTGTTTCTCTGCTGTGGAAGACATCCATGTCAGACTTTTCCGGCTCCTTTGGAATTTTTTTCCTCTCTCAGGCTAGCCAACTCTCTGCCACCTGACTGAGCATGTACTGCATGCTCCTCATGTTTAGAAAAGACTAACCAGGCCTCTGGCATCAGCTTCTATACCTTTGGCTAGATATTCTTATTTGTGTCTCAGAGTATTCTTAAAGCAGATTGTGTTTAACTTCTTTCTTTAATACCAGTTACTCCAAAATATCTGTCATTTCAGAGCTTTATTTTGTGATGCAGATAAAATAGGCTCATAATCTAACTACGTTAATTCCAGATTAACAAAATAAGCTAAAATAATGCAGAATGCACTTGATAGCCGCGGCTATACCCCAAATGTCGGCCCCGTTTTGGAAGGCCTTGCTGACTCGGGGTGGGCGCGCGGGCAGACGGAGGCGGTCAGGGAGGGCAGGACAAGCTCTGAGGTTACCTGGGTAAAGCACCACCATGCTTTTATTTTCCAATAACAAACACCTGTTTTGTTTTGGTTTGTTTTCCAGCAGTCCTATGCACCAGCTCCCCACCCCATGGCTCCTCCCAGCCCCAGCACAAACAGCAGCAACAACAGCAGCAACAACAGCAGCGGAGAGCAGTTGAGTAAAACCAACCTGTACATTCGAGGCCTTCCACCCGGCACCACTGACCAGGACCTTATCAAGCTGTGCCAGCCGTAAGTGCACTTAAAATACTCAGTGTTCTTCGGGTAGGAAAATGTCAAAGCTGGCCTTTCAGTTTACACTGGTGTATGTCCACAAAAAGACATCAGAAGGCTCCTCCTGCGCTTGGATGTTAACCCTTGTTCCTTAAGTTTGAACAGCTAATTAACGCCTGTTGAAAACCTTCTGGTAATAAGTTGGGGGGGGACTGAGAGGTGAGGGCCTTCGTTCACATTGTCTTCTGTTTATTTTAATCTGGTTTCTTTCTTATGTTAAAAGAAGAATTTGCATGACAAGAAAACCTCCCTAATGACAGACTTTATCGTTAGAACGATCTGTGAATCACAGCCCAGTGCACAACAAACATGGGTGTTCCCATCTCAGTCATTTATCCTGTCTTTTGATTGCTGTGTCACACATTGCTGGGCTTACAGATTGAGAAGTATGAAACCCGCTGAAGGTGGCCTCGTAGCCATCTAATTAACATCTAATTAACTGCTGTTCCACTGAAAAATGATGATGTAGGAAGTAGCACCTTCTACCTCCCTGTTTATCTCGAGAGTCACATTTGCAGGTTGTGCTGATAAATATCAGTTTTATTGTATTTTATTCCTGTTGAAACTGGAGAGGCAGCAGAAAGGAGCTCTTTGCTCCTCATGCATCATCAAAAGAACTATTTCCAAAAATGTTGCACTCTGTTACCCCTCCTCACTCAACTGAATGTGGGTAATGAGTAGAAATGAGAACCTGATTGGATTTCCAAAGTCTTGATTATTACTGATGACATGTGGGAGGGGAATAACCCAGTTTGGGATTCCAGCCAGAGATCGCCTGGGTGGATTTAGGGTAACGCAGTTTCTGTGTTGAAATAAGACCACGGACAGATTTGAAAAATAAAAATCCACCCTTGTTATGATGCAGAACTGCAGTGCTTTTGCCATAGAAGAGCCTATTCCAAAAGACAACTCAGTCTCTGATAATTTTTCATCACAAATCAGCCTTTCAAATAGGGATCAATAAATTAAGTTTGGTAAAGTGAGGAACAGTCTGGGGCTGATCTGTTGACTTGAATCCAAGTGGCTGTTGTTTTGAAGCCTGCAATAAGAGTAACAATTTAATGGGATATTACGATTATATGTCATTCTGCTTTTCCTGATTTTGACCAAAAAAGGCTGGAAGACTTCCCTAAGTATGCTTTATGTGGATGTGGCTGGCCAGGTCTGGAACTAGCAGTCTCACTGAAGTGATGTCAGAATTTCAGCAAAATTATGTTAGCTTGAAACTCTTGTCCTGTGACTTTCTCCTACTGAGGCTGCTACAGGTAGAACTGGCTCACTGTTCACAGGAGCATAGCATGGTAAAGATTTTTCATATTTCATGCAAGCGGAATTGCGAGACTACCTGTCTGACATTTGTACAAACTACATTCATGACACTTCCCGCTTGTGACAGTCACAGATAATCCCAGTTCAAGGGCCAGATCCTCGGTAGGTATAAATTGACTGTAGTCTGCTGATGTTCAAAAAGCTATTTTGCTATACATCTTCTTGCAGTCTGACCCTTTCTGAGTTCAGACAAATGCTTTCAGCTGATCAGGAATGAAATATTCCTAGAGGAGCCTCACCTCACGGCTTTGGTGCTTAGTACTGCAGTCGTGGTGTGAGGCTGTGGTATAAGCAGCAATACTTGAATCATGAAGTTCAGAGAGCACGTCCCTACCCCTTGTCTGTGTATGGGAAGTGCGCATCAAGTATCTGAGAGCTTCCTTTCGGCACTGGGGCAAAATTTTTAACATGCTCCACTAAACTTAATCTGGTCTATGATTAGAGGGCTTTGTCTTGCTATCATGGAGTTCCTGTGTGAACAGATGCTCTTTAAGAAAAGTGCTGACATTCATGTTGCTGATTTTCTGTCCTTTGGCTGAATGGAAGTGAAGAGAAACCAGATAGTTGTTCTGACTTTTTCAGAATTTGGAAAGTATTTATCAAAGCAAAAAGGGAAGGACGATATAGGGAAACATAAATATCTGAAAAGACAAGAATTTGTCATGGCAGCACATAGATTTTTGAAGTAATACATTGCAAGACATTTTCTTTACCTTTGCAGATGGTCACATAGTAGAGGTGGATAAAGGTCCAAATCCCTACTCTCTTTTCCTCTCTGCTCCACGTCCTTACCCCCCCCCCCCCAATGCAGTATGTATAGCAGCAGATTGCTGCTATATGAGCAAGACACACAGTTATGTCTTCAGAAATGGTTGTCTCTGTAGAGCTCTCTCTTAGCTTACATGGCTGGGGTCTCACCTTGCGTTAAAGACTTCATGTGAACAGGTATTCACAAAACAGCAGAAGGTGCTGGGTCTTAGGCTTCCTGCATAGAAGTATTAGTATAATTTGCTACAAGATGTGAGGTGAAAAAGTGAATTCCAATCCCTAAACCATATTATTGTTTTGCAGTACAAGATTTTTGGAGAGCTAAATTTAAGGGAGGTGTTCACCAAAGCCAGCTTATGCTCAGGACACTGGTTCTCCTAGGCTAGCTGCCAGTGCCCAAAATGAGCCCTTCTGAACCTATTTCCTCTCCTCCAGCATGTGACAAGGCTGCCAGCAATATAACCATCACTTGTAATGTCTGACATTTGGCAGGTCTGAGGAATGCTGTTCTAAACCCCTCAATATTTCTCTCTCAGGAGTACATGGAATGCTGGAAATGCTTATGATTATGTACATTTATCACAGCCCATCCCATTTCCAGGTTTATTCCAGCAAGGAGGCCACCCTTTAACTGATATGTAACATTTTTTATTTAAGTGCATTTTGCCAGGGGAAGAGAAATCCTTTAATCAGAATTGTTTGATAAAGTGCAGGGGGCTGTTTTGGTAAATCCTGCCTGCTTTTCTGTATTTCTGCTATGTTTTTGGGTGGTGTGTATTGCACACTGAACAGAAAACAGCAGACTAGAGTACCATTGATGCTTGAAGTGCAGAGTCCATTACACGTGATGTCAGACGTTTCTGACAAATGTTCCGACACTATCAAACCTTTTATCAATTTAAGAGTAACCTTGTCACAGTAATCTGTCAAACTGTTCATATAACTAAAGGAAAACAAGTCATCATAGGCTGTACAGTAGCTGAGTAAATAATAAAAAATAAAGTTGCTACTGGAAGATTTTCTTTTTGTGTGGTTCTGATCCTCAGTATTTGGTTTAACGTGACCAGCAAAGTTGCATCAAATTCTCTTTTGCAGCAGGGAGCTACTAGGTTTCACTGTATATTTGGGGACTTCATACAATGATTCTATCAAAGGTTACACCAAAAAGAGTGAATAGGAATTTTTAGCAAGCAAGAATCTTTTACATACATAAAATGGATTTTCATAAACACTGAGTAAAGGAAGTTCCAAAAATGGACCTTGGCTTCTCTTAACCTTTCCTGAGGTTTTAAAAAATGAGGCTTTATAGCCATCTGTGGTCATACTGATCATCAGAACTTATTAGTCTAAATTTTTTATTTTTAAATATTTCATGAAAATAATGGTAAATATCACATCGTTAGCATTTATTTCTCTGAGGTACACGGTCTCTGCTGGTGCAGTGGTGCACACTATTGTACATGAATCTTCCCAGCCAAAATATGCTTTCCATCAAAAGGAAAGATAATCAACCTTAAGATGTAAAATTACAGATTATAGACAGAAAAATGTGCATGGTGTGTCACTGTACAAGCAAGATGTAAATTATTATCTTTGAAATATTCATGACCTGTCACTCTAATTTTCATGCATGGTCTTATATTTCATCCAGAAGAATTCCAAAATTCTCTTAAAAACATACACAGGTGGCTTAGTCCCCTCTTGGTATACTGGACATACTCTGTTCTTACTAACTACATCCTCATGGAGAGAGAGTGAAGGGAATCTCACAGATTAAACATTTGAGCTTTATTACTTTGAAACATTTTTCATTTCAACAGCTCACAGTCTGTCTCTCAGGATTTTGGTCTTTCTGTCTGTCTTTTCTTATGTTTTCACTGAAGAAGACTTAGGCCCAAAAGTTTTAAAAAGGTAAAATAAGTTTTGGAGAAGAGAAAGGGAAAAGAGTTATTTTATAACTCTTCCCTGCCTCCCTCCCCACCCAATTTTGAAAGGAAAAGTTGGCTTTAAAAAACTCAACATTGACTTCAAAAAAAAAAAAAAAAAAGGCCTTGTGCATTGCACAGTTAAGATACTGGCATGTATTCAAAAGATAATCCCTGTCCATCTTGATTCAGTCATGAATTTTTCACGCCCAGTCTGTAGTCTGAAAGAAAGCTACTTCAGACTTCTAGTGTCTGATAGTTGAAACTTATATTTTTGTCCTGACTTAGTCTTGTCCCCTTGTGTCTATAATGTACCTTCAGAAATCCATTTCCATCTGCTTTGTTCTTATTTGGATTAGTTATCTCATCAGCTTGAAGTTTTGACTTCTTTGTGGTCCAGGGTAAAATTAAAGGACTTAATTAAAACAACAACTATAAAAAATATCTGAACTTAAAGAGCAGCAAGTCTGTAGGTTGCTTGGGCTGACTCTTGAGGAAGATGAGATAGAATCTCCCAGATAAATGTTTTTCCAGGTATGGGAAATCCCTACTGAATCATGATTTTCATGAGTGTTGCTTTCTCTAAATAGCTTCTCGATCCATATTTTGTGCAGATTACTCAGGGTTTCGCGTTTGGGGTTTTTGAGGGTGGTTTTTCTTGTTTTTTTTTTTTTTTTGTTTGTTTGTTTTGGGTTTTTGGGGTGTTGGTTTGTTTCTTTTTGATTGATTGATTGATTTTTTTTCCGAAGGTATCCTGATTGTCTCCTTGACAAGTCATTAAATGTGAGGTTTTAGCCTCTCATTTCATTCTGAACGTCCTTCGTTTTGTCCCATGGAACATCTGAATAAATATTCAGGCTGCCACTGTTTGGATTCTACTAAAGGGCTAGCCCCAAGGATAATGTAACTGAGGTTATTAATTGAAAATACACACATTATTTAAATCTTAGACTATTTTTGAAATGAACTGTGTGCATTCCTTTTGCCCCCACAGAAAACTGCTGAGTTCATCAAGGTTTCAGAGGGGTTCAAGGTGCCTTTCAGGACAGGGTCTCTTGTTAATAGCTGCAACAAGTACATTTTCTATTAGACTGAGCTTCGTAGCAAGTTCGTGATGGCCATTTGTGCCATGTGTTAAGGCAGCAAGAGTTTGCTATTCCTGGCTATTTTTATTTTCCTTTTCTTTTGTGAAAGTAACAAGAAGTCCATATTATGAGAGAACTGATGAAATGAAGGTGTGGGGGAAATTAAGTTCCCTTACTTTCCTTTTTTTTCCCCTGCATAAAATTGTTAGTTAAAAATAATTACTGTGAACTATAAATAAAATAAAGGTTAACCAAAATAGAATCCTCATAGTGAGCTCAAAATGAAAAAGACCAAAAGAATCCCTGGAGTAAACCCTTTGTTCTACAGTGAAATCGGACCAAATTTGTACTCGGTGTAAACTGATGTTCTTATCCCGGCCCTGGTGAAGACAAAACCCAAACGATCTGAGACCTATGTATCAGTGGAGTGTTAGCCTGTGTCTGCTCCTGTATTTTTAAGAAGCAATCTTTGGAGATGTAAAGGAATTTACTGTGTTCTGTAACCTTGTGTATGTTAAAGCAAGGTGCCCCGTGGCTTCAATATTAATTCAAACAGAACCACATAATCTACATCTCCCCTGCAATTAATGTCAGCTGACACTGTTCCTCTGTGATATAGCAGAGACTGAAAGGGCATGAAGGTGAGAGCACTCATTCGGTGGGATTAGCTCATATAGGGACCATGTAGCATCATACAGGGTAGTTCCTACTTAAATCTCACTGGATGTTTTTGTTCGGTGTATCCTGGTAATGTGAGAACTGTGAATGGCTCTGAAATCTGCCGAAGAGATGAATCTTCATAGGAACCAAAGAAATGCCCACACTTGAGGGGAAAGAAAAAAACCTTAAAACGCTTTCAGATTTTCTTTGTTATTCCAGGTAAAATCAAAAAAGCAAAGTCCCAAGAAGGGTATACTGTTGGGCTAAGCACAGCAAAGGTGTCCTGCTGGACTAAATATGCTGATTCAAAGCAATGAGGGAACTACCTGAGTTTGTTGCTCTCATTGGTTAATGTGTGTGTTCAGACCAGAGAAAAACATGCTCATGGGCTAGGTTGGAAAAATCTGCATTCTTCGCAAGTTTTTTTGTATCATGGACATTTCCCAAAAGTTTATTAAGAGGAGTGGGAAAGGGAAAATAAATTAATTTCAGGTTAATAGTTTTAAGTCAAAATGCCTTTGATCAGGAACCAGATGATGAATATTAAGGATGCATAAAGTAGACATAAAAGCAGAGGAACCTAATGCCATGGAGATGATTTGTTAATTCTTGCAGTGAAGACACTTTCATAGTGATGGTGCTCATGAGTGCCGTTAGAAACATTGTGGGGTTGCTCCCTGGCTCCAAAATGGCACAAGGCAGTGAACTTGTATTTCATCCGAGTGACATCTTGGTTTCTGAAATCAGTTGCTTTGCAGTTTTGCACTCAGTTTTATAAATATTGTATCTCCTCAGTGTGTAAATATGGGTATGGATGTGCACAGGTTTTTTCTCCTGTAGCTGATATTGTTAAAAAATTATTTGTATATTCATTCCCCATTAAAACAATCTCCAAATGTCTTCCATTTGTTAAAAACAAACATTAAAGTTGCCCCAGTAGGCAATGAACTGATCCTCTTCTTGCATAGCCTCTTTCATCAGGGGAAACAAAACTCTAGGTCAGCAAATGCCCACAGCACTACAGAGAACTCCATCTGGGATGTGAACGTTCCCATTGTCAGGAAGAAAGGCAGAAAAATAATCTCCGTAAAGTAATAAATGAGCACCTGCACTCTTCTCTGTTTTGAATGTGCCCGTCTTTTCACTGGAGTGTGACAGTGTGTCAGTGAGAGCTTCTCATCTGCTTTCAAGTTGGATGAACCTGATTTAATGGAAGATAGGGGAGGAGGCAGGGTTCTCAGAGACTGCTGCTGAAAACATTTATTCTGATGAATTTTAATTAAAGTCCTTGGGGGGGGGGGGGATAAAAACCAACCAAAAAGAAAAGAAAACAAACCAAAAACAAAACAGAGAGCTCATAACAGAAATATTGAGACCTGTGTAGCACTGTGAAGGACATGACCGTAACAGCCACTTGTTTTGCTTACTGTGCAGGAGGGATGTTGAGACAGAAAGACGGCAAACGCACTTAACGAGCTTCTTCTGACCTGTACTGAGATGTGTATGTTTCCAGTCTTTCCTTGTCTCTTTCTTTCTCCACTTCTCCATCATATTTTGTGTGCAACCAGTCAACCATGGTGTCACCACCCATCCATGAGGCAATTGTCCCCTTATTGATGTAAACATATAAGGATCTGAAAATGCTCGTGGCCAAAAACTGTCCAAAAGGACAGACAGACTCTGCACCATGCATGTCTGCCAGACAAATGCCTGGTTTTGTAATGTGGGTATTGCTGTGTGGAAGGGCCTTCATGACTATGGGACTCTTGACAGTCTGCATTGTGTGAGGTCAACAAGGCTAAGTGCTGGGTCCTGCGTTTGGGTCACAACAGCCCCATGCAGCACTACAGGCTTGGGGAAGAGTGGCCAGAAAGCTGCCCGGCAGAAAAGGACCTGGGGGTGGTGTTTGACAGTCTTCTGAATATGAGCTGGCAGTGTGCCCAGGTGGCCAGGAAGGCCAACGGCATCCTGGCTTGTATCAGAAATAGTGTGGCCAGCAGGACTAGGGCAGCTATCGTCCCCCTGTACTCGGCACTGGTGAGGCCGCATCTCAAATACCGTGTTCAGTTTTGGGCCCCTCGCTGCAAGAAAGGCATTGAGGTGCTGGAGCATGTCCAGAGAAGGGCAACCAAGCTGGGGAGGGGCCTGGAGCACAAGTCCTGTGAGGAGCGGCTGAGGGAACTGGGGTTGTTCAGCCTGGAGAAAAGGAGGCTGAGGGGACACCTTACCGCTCTCTACAATGACCTGAAAGGAGGTTGTAGCGAGGTGGGTGTTGGTCCCTTCTCCCAAATAACAAGCAACAGGACAAGAGGAAATGTCCTCAAGCTGTGCCAGGGGAGGTTTAGATTGGATATTAGGAAAAATTTCTTCACCGAAAGGGTTGTCAAGCATTGGAACAGGCTGCCCAGGGAAGGGGCTGAGTCACCATCCCTGGAGGTTTTCAAAAGACATGCAGATGTGGTGCTTAGGGACATGGTTTGGTGATGGACTTGGCAGATCTATGTTAATAGTTGGACTCAATGATCTTAAAGGTCTTTTCCAACCTAAATGATTCTATGATTCTGTAAAACTCTGATGATGGGTTCTGCTTTCCAGTGAGGAGGCTGATTGATGCACTGGTGGTTTGACAAATGTTCCTTCACTACTGTCCTTTGAGTTGTTGTGGTTTGGTTTTTTTAATGGGAGTAGTGGCAATGAAAGTTCTGGTTAAGTTTGGTTCTTCTGTTTTGAAGCTCGTTCATGTCCTTGAGATTTGTCTGCATTTTTGGTGTTTGTTCTAAATTCTGGTGTCAGGTTCAGTGGGTCTTTCTGATCTGTCCTTTGAGAATTGATGGCAGTAGTGTAAGAGCAGAAGCAATGGCTGTATTATGTGCACAGAGCGGAGAAGGAAGGAGGAAGTCCTCTGACTAGGATGTGGTTTATACTTCTTAGGAGTCATCGACTTTTGGGAGAGGATGGAGGGACACTTCATATTCTGACATTTGTGTAGCAGAAATGTTTCTGTAACCTTTCTCTAGAAGGTATGATGCAGATAATGTTCTGATCTGTTTAAGAAATACATTGCCCTAAAGCTTTGCTGGAAGGAAACAATACCAGCTATGCCTAATACCTCTCCCCCCC